>JAKSZT010054262.1:7306332-7673301 GCA_026826555.1 Tolypeutes matacus
ATGGATGGATGGATGGATGGATGGATGGATGGATGGATGGATGGATGATGGGCAAATTAGCAGAACAACTTGATGTCCCTCATACACTGCATCAGACTTGGGCCTACCATGCCTTTGTCTTGCCATGGCCTCTGCTGTTGAAGTCTTAGCAGCCCTCCAAGTCCACCTCATTTAGCAATTTTCAACATATTTTAATGGAGTACTTAATAGGCCTAATAATGAGTTCCTAATAGGGAACTGCATTTTATAATTCTCCCAACTCATTGAGACAGCTCTCTTTTCTGAATCTCTGAAACACCTTTGGCTAACTTCTCTTGTTATATTTGTCATGTTTTACCTGGTCTAACCTATTTATGTACTTGTCTTTGCCCTCACATGCCATTAGACTGTACGCTCTTGAGAGAGACAAGACTATCTTTGTATTTCCGGCATCCCTCTAGGGCAGGGTTTTGTGGATAGTAAAGCTCAGTGGGTATTTTGACTTAATTCACTAAATTGAATTAAATGGCTAGATAAATGTATGGATGAATGAAACTATTAATACATACTGCAAATCTCCCCACAGTGCGTGGTTCTTCACAGAATAGACCCTCGATCAATGCTGTTGACAGACTGATTGATGTGTTTGAAAATGAAGAGTGGAGGTTCCTGGTGAGTCAGAGGGTTTTCATTTGCTCAATGTGTTTTGGCTTCAAATCCTAAAACAGTCATAGCCCCTGAGGTTTCAAAACCAGAACTGCAATCAGCTTCCTTCTAGAGCCAGGATGCCACAGAGAAGGGCCTAGAGGATAAAATGCTTCTGAATGGATCAATCTGAGGCATATTTTAAGATAGAAAATTCCAAAGGATTTCCTGGACTGCCTTTAGGACAGGTTCTATTATTAACCTCCTCTTGAGGCTGAGCCTTGTGTGACTGAAATTATTTTCTCTTGGGCTCACGCCGTGGCTTTGTAGGCTACAGCCACTTCCTAGAAACCAAGTCAATCTGAGGAAATAAGGGAGGCCCTAGTGGTTTGTGGCTTTAGAAGGCGTTTCCTTTGACATGAAGCCTGGGGAAGGACAAGCAATCCACAGCAGGACCAAGACAAAGAGAGCAAAGCCCAGTTTGAGATGTCCAGAGGTGACTTCCCACCCTCATCCCTTCTAGCAGCCAAGACCCCCACTGGATCAAGTGGTTGTAGGGGTTAGGGGGAGAGAAATCCCACCGGCATGTGTGTGGCTGACTCCAGGGTGTCTCTGGTGTTGTGTGCGTGTGTGAAGGAGAGCTCGAGCGGAGCAGGTCTGCGGTGATATGAGCTGGGCATGCTGTAATAACTGAGCAGGCAGGCAGGGTGAGGGCACAGGGGTGGAGTGAGAGGCAAGACTACAAATGAGCCAGCCAAAGGGAATGCAGTCTGGATATTTCCTAGGACATTGTTTAAGCACGTCCTAGCGTCCAGCCCACAGACCTGGGAGAAGGTCCATTCGCAAAAGAAGCAGCCGGAACTCGCACCCTCGGAGATAAGTGCCCCCAGAGCCTCCACACTGGATGCCTGTAACGGTGTGATATCAAGGGGCCTTGACAAACCTCCCCATTGACAAATTTTACTTTTCCCATGAGCCAGATAATGCCTGAAATCCCAACATTGCTTTGCCCGAAGCTTAAACGCCTATAAAAATCCCAACATGTAGGGGAAGCACTCCACATATTATCAGTCATTTACATGTCAGTGTCTGGAACATTTTTGGATCCTTTCCTGAGAGCAGCTTTTCTGAGGGCAGGGTTTAAGAAGGCGAGAGAGCCAGAAGGAGGTAATTGAGGAAGGAGGAGACTTCCAGGGGCAGATGAAGGGCAGAAAGTAGACAGGGAGCTCCTGAACCACCTGCCCCCTTCATGGCTTTTCCTGGGGCTTGCCTTGCAGATGATTGTAAGATTCACTCGTGGTTGCAGCAAAGTCTCCCAAACAGGGCAGGCTTCGTGGGCGTGTGACAGTGCAGTCCCACAGAAAGGCCCCACACTTGGTTTAATGCTCTGCTGTCGTCGTCTTGAAATTTTTAATAATTTTAAACAAGGGGCCCCATGTTTTCATTTTGCACTGGGCCCCGCAAATTATGTGGCCAGTAGCGTTCCTAACTACCCCCCATCAAATCACAAAAGTCTCCCTCACAGAGGTCAGTCTAACCTTGCAACTCTCTCTTCATCACATACGCATTTCCTTCGGTCTATTTTTACTCATCAGAGATATTTGAAGAAATGCCCTTAATTCCGAGCACTTTAATTCACCTCCACCAACTAAGCCTCTTTTGAGGTGACTTAGGCATCATGTGATCCACTCTATTATTAGCACATACCTAGCCTTCCCCAACCCCCACAAACTCCTGCTTCCCTTGCCCTTATATATATCTGTCTCTTTGCAGAAAAGTGGCACATGACCTCCTAGCCTCCAGAATACTTGGCACAGGTCCCTGTTTCTCAGCCGTATCTATTGTTCTAGTCAAGAATGACACTGGCATCTAAGAGTCTTGCTGACATTTCTGACTTCAAGTGCAGAATGCCATTAATCAATCAGGCTGCATCTGTTTTGGAAAAATTAAACAGCTCAAAGTCAAGGCAAACACAGTAAATAATCCTTCAACAATCCAGGAGAAGAATGGGGGCAACAAAGGCAGGGTTTTGTCTTCTCATTATTTGAAATGCATTTAATCTGCTGCTGGAGCCTCCACACCCAGGCTAGGGTTACTGGATACAGAAAGAAGAGATCAAAAGCTCTTGAAAAATGTGGGACCCAAACCAGGGTATTAAAAGTGTAAGTGGGCTATTCAACATACATGTCATGAGAATGAGATGAGTTAGCTAACAGGAGCCCCACAAAATGGTTCTTCAGAGAAAAGGAGCTGTCACCTTCCTTGTGGTTTCAAACTATGGAAACATGCTCTCTCTAATTAACCTCTGGGAAAAGTGGCCTTCCTCATGAGAGGCAGTAATGGAAAAGTAGTCAAGTATGATCACTGTGGCTAGACTGGGTTCCAATCTTGACTCTCCCTTTCTAGGCATTTGACCTCAGACAAGTTCTTTAATCATGCTGTGCCTCAGTTTCTTTATCTGCAAAATAATAACTTAGTAACTACCTCAGGGTTATTGGGGTCTTAAATGAGATAGTATCTTTATAGCGGATTAACAGTTTTTCCCACTGAGAGGTGGGATCTTATTACCCCCTCCCCTTGGATCTGAGCTGGCCTGTTACTGCTTTGGCCAGTAGATAGGGCACAAGCGAAATTTGTCAGATCTGGATCTAAACTCTATGAGGACCAGCAGTTTCCACATTGGTCCTTCAGAGTCCCAGTCAAGAAGTCTGACTACCCTGTTGGGGATGCCACATGGAGAAGCCCCGAAACTACAATGAGAGGAAGAGAGTACAGCCAGACCCAGCCTTCCACCATTCCACTAAGACACCAGGTGGGCGCATCAAGCTATCCAGGACCCTGGGAGACCAGCCCATCCACTTACCGAGTCCCACTGGGTAGCCCCAGTCGACAGAGTGGGAAGCAGAAGAATCACCCAACAGAGCTCTGCCCAAATTTCTGACCCATAAAATCATGAGAAATAATAAAATGGTGTTTGAATCTACTAAGTTGTGAAGTAGTTTGTTAAGCGTCCGTAGATAAATGGAACATACAAAGCCCTTAGGATAGCACCTGGGACAGAGTAAGCATTCAATAAATGTTAGCTCTTCCAAATTCCTTGGGGACAGACTTGTGTTAGTAACTTGGTAAATTTAATTTTCTGAGTATTTTAAAACTCTGGCACTAAGTATAAATATAAATAAATATAAATATAAATATTCCACAAGCCTAAATTCATTGTAGTTAACTACACGTACTATATTACTTTTCCTTTTACTACCTTTGTTTGTGCTGTTCCCGCTCACCTTTCCTATCCCCACTCCAATTTTCAAATGCTTTTTTATGGCCACCTCCTGTACAGCCTTGTCAGTCCTTCTCAAATCTCAGTGTGTATATGGTTCACCTGGGCATCTTATGAAAAGGCAGATCCTGATTCTTGCATTTCTAACAAGCCTCCAGGTGATGCTGCTGCTGCTGGCCTACAGGCCACACTTGGAGTAGCAAGCCTTTACTCTCAACTCAGGTATTAGCACCTCACTCTCTCACCCCAGGGCTGAGTTGAATACTGTTGCAGACTATTTTGGCTGCCCATAAAGGCCAACTTTTACCTTTCTTTGAATGTTGGCCAAGTCCTAGTTTTATTTCAAGGTCTCCTCCTTTCCCCCATGCCTTGGGTAAATTTTAATAGATCTAAAAGTCATTTTTGGCATTGCCCTTCTCTTTCCATGATTCTTCACTGGTGGCCAGGTGATTTTGTTATGAAAAATGTTAATAGAAATCTGTTGTGGGGGATTAGATACTTCTAGGAAGGACTTTTTTCACTAAAAAAAAGAGATGTGCATGGAAGGAACAGCCTTTTAGCTGTCTCTGGATGTAGTCTATTGATACATGATGCCTGGTGCTACTGCAGCCATTTTGTGATCCAGAGAGGAGCTAGACCACATGCTGAAAATGGCAGAGTAACAATGTGGAAGGAACCTGGATCTTCCTTGAGTCAGTGAATTAATCAACTTTAGGACTTTCCTATCTTAGGACTTCTTGTTACGGAATATAGTATAGCCCTTTATTGTTTAAGACATTTTTAGTCAAGCTTTATGTTACTAGTGGCCAAAGGTATCCTATTGTGAATTCATATGTCCTTGGTTTTTGTAACCCATCATCCATGTGCATATGTTTGTCATTGCACTCTCCACATTATTCTGTGATTACACATCTACCTCCTCTGGTTGGGTACCTCTGGATTAAATTAAAATGCACCCCCAGGACCTGGTATGTAGTAAGTGACACAAACTTTAATGAACTGAAGTGAACTCACTTACGGGTTTTCAGTTATAGAAAAATTAAATTTTAGCCACTTCAGGCATTCTCCCCTGTCAAGGTTTAACTGTGAAGAACTTTGCCTCTTGATGCTTCACATTCCTTGACCTCACCTCCGCCTAACATTAGCCATCCTGGAACACAATCTCATTTGGATATTAACCCAAATGAAATATCATTAAGAAGGCTGCAAAAAAGGCCACATGACTCATTCCATGACCAAAAATAATTTTTAAAATCATCATAATAATTATAGTAATGTTTTGCTTTTGCATAATAATAATGGTTGCCATTAGCTGATCCCCCATATCCTAAACATTCCTCTGTAGGCATAACCCCCAACTTACAGGGATAAATAACTTGCTAAAGGTCACCCACCAGTAAATAATGACCAGGATTTGAATTCAGGTGTCTGACCTTTGAGCCTGGGCTCTTCCCATTTTACACTCTGAAAATCCCTTGCTGGGTACTCTGTACTTGTCAATGTGTTTTTATGCACATGATCTCATTCAGCGCTCTCCAAGGAACTGTGGGGTATAATTGGTCACATTGTTTTGATATTATTCATGCTACTAACTAAATATAAGTTACACGGGGATCATTATAGGACTTTTTCCTTCCTATCTTCCAGTTTATTGTTTTTAAAATCCCTTTCTATTAAGGAACCACCATTTGGTGGGGAAAATAACCTAATGTGACAGAATTTGGGGGACTTTTTTTTAGTGCTAAAGAAAAAAATTTAAGTTGGCTCAGCTATTCATAGTGGCATGTTGATGAAATGCCATGAGTGAATTGTGGGATGAATGAATGAAATATTTCAAAGCAGAAAAATAAATCATGAGGAAGAACCAATTCCCCAAAGAAACAAGGTTGCAGATAGCAATTCCCTAATTTCCAGCCCCTCTCACATTTTTCATTCTGAGAAGACCCCTCTGTCAAAACCCTTTTGATAGAGACAGAGAAATCTCATTCTTTAGAGCACCCCTTCTTTCCTTCCCAAGCTTTGGGCAGTATGTAATGCCTTTATTCTAGTGAACCAAGCAGTGGGACTTGCCAAGGGCCACTCAGTGGGTCCCTTGGAGGTGAGGACAGAGCAGATATCACCCAACCACTTTGGATAAGGGAGCCACTCGGACGTGCTTTCAACTCTCACAAGGGCACCTGAGTTCCCCCACAGCCACACTCCCCTAAAAAATAAAATCACCTTTCATGGATTATGTAAGGCAGAATATTTATGCTTCCTTAACTCACTCATATATAAGCTTTCAATCTCTAAATCCCAGAGGATGAATAGCTTGTTTCCCAAAATAGTAACAAGTAGTGGTAGCACAATTCTAAGCCCAGAGAAGGCACTCCGTACATTTTTTTAATTGAACAGAATGAAGCCAGGCTGACATTCCTCCTTCCACCTCCACACCCAGGTTGCTGCTTCTCCCTGTCCTTCCAGCCCTCGTGTCAGTTGCACACACTGGGTTGAGGCAGACTGAATTTACTTTAGTGGGGCCTGGTGGTGATTCCCAGCAGTGGTGCCCAGAAGGGGTCTTCAACAGTGGGGGCTCTGGTGATGGGGTCCAGCCATGAAGCCCAGCAGTGGTGCCTGGCGGGGGTCCCAGGCAATAGGGTTCTGAGGTGGTACTGGGAGAGGGAAGAATAGGTGTAACATGGGGGCATTTTTAGCACATTGGAATTGTCCGCATGACATTGCAATGACAGATACAGGCCATTATATATTTTGTCAAAGCCTATAAAATTGTGCAGGGCAAAGTATAAACTATAGGGAAGCGGCTGTGGCTCAATCAGTAGGGCTCCCGTTTACCATATGGGAGGCCCCGGGTTCGGTTCCCGGGGCCTCCTGGTGAAGGCAAGCCCGCCCGCACGGCGTGGTTAGCTGACCCAGCGAGCACAAGCAGCAAGAGAGGGGATAAATGAATAAATAAATAAAATCTTTAAAAAAAAAAAGTATAAACTATAATGTAAACCATAGTCCTTGGCTAGTACAATGCTTCAGTATGTGCTCATCAATTGTAACAAATGTACCAGACTAATGAAAGATGTTATTAATGTGGGACAGTGTGGGAGGGGATGCAGTGGGGTATACGAGAATCCTCTATATTTTTGATGTAACATTTATGTAATCTAAAGCTTCTTTAAAAATAAAAAAAAATTTAAATAAAAAAATTTTTTTTTAAAAAAAAGCTATTATTGAGGTCCTAAAATTGTGCCAGACTCATCACCTGTAAATGTGACATTGGTCTACAGGGATGGTTGTGCTGCCTCCCTTCTCACCAGCGAGGACACTGAGGCCCACTGAGGTTACCACTGTCTCACGGCTGGAAACTGGCAGAGCAAGGATGTGAGCACAGGCTTCCAGAGCCCGTGCTTGTCTCATCACAGCCTGCTGCTGCTCGCAGATCTTTTCCCGTAGGGTAAGGTGCTCTCAATGGCCTCAACCCCATCAGGTAGCCTACAGCAGCTGTCCTGCCACAGGGCGCCCACTTCATGCTAGGTGGCTGCTTTGCATGTGCCATCTATATCACCTAAAGGTTAAGGCTCTGGACTTTAAATCCCCTAAGCACATCTATCAGCCTGGCCTCAGGGGTCTCCAAAACCTCTGCTTTCCCCTCCGGGCCAACTAGCCTGCCGTGGGCAGTGCTTGTCAGCCTGCTCTCCTCACCTCCAGGCCTTTTTCTGCTGGTCCACTCCTTGAATTCCACCCTCTCCTTCCCCCTGGTGCCTCGGGGAGCACCTGGCTCCCTTTAGCCCCTTAGACTCCCCTTTCCTGAACCACTGCAGCATTTACACTCTGTCCCACTTAGAACAGCATTTGCTTGCATTCTCCCATTCACTGAGCATTAATAGCTTTATTTGTAGTTTGGCAACTTCACTTACATTTTGTCATCCTTTTTCTGATTGGATTGTACGCTCCTTAGAAGCTAGGACTATGCCTTGCATTTTTGCTTATACTGCTTTCCCAATCTGCCCTTACCAAATTCCAGCCTTTTGTGGTAGGGGCGTAGAGAAGGCTCAGAATATAAAAAGATTCCTTTAAGCACCCAACCCATGAGGGGCCTTGCCCAGTTTGGACATGGACCTAGAGTTGGTCAACTCACCGGCTAGCCTTTCCTTCAGAAATCATTTTACACCCCCATCCCCCAGAAGAGTCAGTGAGGCAGCATTCACCCCACCTCACCTCCCCAGCCACTGCTTTCAGAGAAAGTCTCTCTCTCCCAAGTCCCCATGGAGACTGGCTGAGCCATCCTCCAAGGGAGGCAGGCTGGATGCCTCCGCCTGGACTCGATGTACATTCTCGCAGGGACACATTCTGTCTTAGCAGCAGCTCAGTCGGCTCCCCAAGTCCCAGCCATCTCCTGCACCAAGGCCCCCAGATGGCGCATTCTGTGAAACACGCGGTGGTGGAGGGAGGCTCCAACTAGCGAGGAGAGAGGCCTGGCGGCGGAGCCCCTCTGAATCGTTTGTCTCTCCATCCTGACCCTTCTGCAAGATGTCTTACTCTTAACAGGCATCCTGATGGCAACGAAAGCCTCAGCCACATTCAGCCTGCAAGTGCTGGAGGCGTTTTGGGCAGAGGAGGTTGCTTTCTTCTAATCAAGCCCTCCTGCCTCCCTCTCTCAGGCTGAGTTGGAAAGCTCTTGAAAGGTAGCAGATTGCCGGCTCTGAACACTGGTGTCTTCTGTTTATCCACAGAACAAGGACATTGGCCAATGCAAGCTTCCCTGTACTGTTCCTTCCATGTGCTCCTGGCTCCAGAGCCCCTCCCAGCAGGTCCGGCTGGGCTTTCGAAAGCTCCAGCTCCCCTCCGCCTCGACAGCCTCCCACTCTCCCATGCTATTTCCGCGGGAGCTGAAGGTGCGTCCTTCCGCCGCAGTGATTCTCAAATTCTGGGTGGTGACCCATGAGTGGGATGTAAAATCAATTTGCCCGGTCACTACCAGCAACAGTTTTGATAAATAGAATAGAATAGACAATATCAGAGTGCATCACACAGGAATGATATTGCATTTTTGTTACACACACACACACATACACACACACAGAGGTGATGGTGTAAAATGTATTTTCTCCTGTGGGTCACGATCCTGAAGTTTGTAAACCACCGTTTCACTGACTGGATGAGCCAAATCTTGCTAGTGACACTGGTTCTGGCCTGGTGAACCTCGGGATAGAGAGGGACACTTCATCAAAGCTGGGCAGCCCAATCCTCTTACCACCCTTAAAAAGGAAACGCCTGCTAAAAATAAGGCTTAGAACAAGGATGTAGAGCCAGAGGGATGACTAAGAAGTAATATATGCCCTACAAGGGTATGAATTGGGAATACTGCTGAAAGAAGGCAGGCAGACTGAAATAAGATAATACAGTGGAGGGAACCATTAATTCTCACTGCCAAATACACCCTCAGGGTTCTGGTTTTGAGCAAAAGCAGTAAAGGTATTTTGTGGTGCTGGGCATCACTGCTCAGAATTAGGGGTGTGCTGGTCATGTGCCCTTAGAATGCATCCATTCCCTTAATTAGGGTTAGTACCCCTCCTGGCCAACTCTGTGAAAGCCAAGCTTGTGCGTGGGGCTCGCAAAAGTGCCGCCTTCGCCCCTAAGGGAGAACGTCCTTCCCTAGGTATCCATGCAACACTGTCAGTCCTAGGAAAACTGGATCCAGGATCAGGAGGCCTGGGTTTTACCCCTAGGACTGACATTTTTTGCTTTGAGACTTCGGGTGAGTTACATCACCTCTCTGGGAGGCAAGATCTTCAGCTATTATAGTGGAATGTGGACAAGTGGCCCTACCCAGTCAATGGCTTTGTGACTTGGTGAACTTGACTGAGGGGCAGACACATGTACAGAAAGAATGAGGATTAGTCAGAACCTCACTGGTCTTTCACATAAGACAGAAAGATCTTTTCTCCACCCAGCCCCAGTAAGAGCCAATTGCCTGCTGTCTTTGACATTCATTCCCTGCAGCTGTGGAAAATCCCTGTCGTCATTGGGTGAAACACAAAGGATTATGGAGCACAGCTGACTGAACAAGTGACCCAGGCACACTGGCTTAGGGATGGCTCTGCTGATGTGAGAACAGTCCTGCCTGGGAATCGGAGTGGGTGTCTCCTGCCTGGCACCCTGCCTGCTCACCCTGTGCCCTGCTTTGCCCAGCCACGAGTCCAGCACAGAGACTCCCAGGCATGGTGGCCTCCCATGCAGCAAGCTTGTTAGTTACTCCTAAAGCCCTTATTCACAAGTAGAGGTCACCTGCCTTTAAGTTCACCATTAGGGAAGCTTTATATTAAGAAAAGGGAGGCCAACAGATGCATTTTAATACAACACTGGCTGCTGCCAAGTGTTCTAGGGATTCTAAGGCCAGAGATAGTCTTTTGTGAAGCTGAGAAATGTCTGCAGTCCAATGCCCACCACTTCCCCTTTCTGGGCCTTTTTCCCCATGTTTTTGTCCCAATTCATCATAAGTGATAACTGGAATCCGCACACTGCTCCAAGACCCTAGTCTAAACCTCATTACCCTTACCCTACCCATACTATAGCCCAAAGTCTAATCCACCCTAGGAGGTGGGTAATGACTGGTGCTACATTTTCATAGTAGATGTCAAGGAAAGACAAAGCTTGACCTCCAGGAGTCAGGATCTGGTGGTGGAGAGTCCAGAACTGTGATGCTGGCTGACTGAACTTGGGCTCAGAGAGACTCTCCCCCATCTTCTTGGAAGTTATTCCACAGGGGAGTCACCAAATCCTTTTACCCATAAGGTCAAACTTGCTAATTTACTCCATTCATAGTAATGACTGGCCTAGTAGAAAATGTGCTGGCATCTTAATGAATTCTACGTAAATATTCTTTTGAGTGGATGGGGAGGGGGTAAAGGAGGCAGGGAAGGAGCCAGTTATGATTGCTGATAAAATGAGAAATCAGCGCATTGCCAGATGACATAAAAATGATGATAGTCACCATTGCAGGGAAAAGGTTTGTTGGTTTTCTCGATTCTCATCACAGGGGGTTCTCTTTGAAAAGCGACATAAAAAGATAGAAACTAGATTTTCTTTCTGTCCTCTAAAGGGGAAGCCAAAGGTAACATCAACAATAATTTTTAAAGTTTTTTATACCTTCTCTTGTCAAAGCAAATATACTGCATCATGTACGTTCAAGTAAAATTTTCTCTCAATATCCTCAGGTTTAAAACCCAAGTGATTACTTTAAGGTGTATTCTCAGAGTAAAAGCTACTACTGACAATTTGAGAACTAAGGTTTACACCAAGGCTCTAATTATTAAGTAGGGAGAAAGACAATATTTTGCTAAAATCAGAGTCAAATAGTATTGACCCAATATCAATCTCTACATACTTGAAGCACTTTACAATTTGTTTGGCAACTTCACTTACATTTTGTCATCTACCTTTTATATAACCCCTGAGCCAAAGAGGGCAGCACTAACAACTCTACTCTCCTTAAAAAGAAAATGAAGTGAATTGTCAAAGGACCTTCAGCAACTAATGCTTTAACCCAGTTCTCCTAGCCCAGGCCCTCAGCTCTTACCCCTGTGCCAAGTGGTCTCTCAAATTTCTGAAGTCTTTTCATTCACACAATTCATATTAAAACTGGTAGTGAAACTGATTGCAGAAATGTTTGATGCAGAGATTCTGACCGAACCAGGATGCAGACTATTGCATAGCCCAATAGTCCTCTAATTTGAGAATGCACCAGAATCCCCTGCGCAGATTGCTGGACCCCACCCCAAGAGTTTCTATTCAGTAGGTCTGGGGCTGGGGGCCAAGAATTTGCATTTCTAATGGTTCCCAGGTGCTGCTGCTGCTGGCCCAGGGACAATACTTTGAGAACTACCGACCTAGGGGTTTTTCTCACTTAGCTGGAAACACCTTAAGGACAGTGATGTGACTTCCCTTCTCCTATGCATCCATCTGTGGTCTGGTCCATTCTGGGCTCTGCACAAATCAGCCAAGGGATGACTGTCTCATCTCCTAGCCCCTTTGATACAGAGATTTCCCCAGGAAGGACTGGTACATGAGTGCCATTGACCTCCTTCTCTCCCACATACTTTGAAATTCATGCTAGTGATGACATTTCATCATTTTAGTAAGAATCCAGCTTGGTGGCTAAGATTACAAATCCTTGCCCTTCATGGTAGATTCTGAGAAACATCAAAGACTTTAGGTCAGAAAAGAAGAACCTAAGCTTTAACCCCTGGAGTGATTTTGTCCAAGGATATATCATAGAGCACTAGTCCTGTGGAATACCATACTAGAGTTTGGCAACCTCTCCCATAAGAATCAAAACATACAACGCATTCAAGATTCTGAGAAGTCCTGCAGGGTATAAACTGGTTGAAATTTGGCATTGTTCTGCCCACTTTTACAGGATCACAGACCCTTCTCATTACGTTTCATGAAATAAAAGCATTCTGATTAACACACAGTAGGAAACACTCCATTAAGATGCGAATTTGACAAGTCCTGTGGAGTTGGCTGGTTAACTCCTCAGTTACAAGCCATGCCTCAAAAGTGTGAATCCTTCTCTTGATTCCTTCAAATACCTCTGGCACATCTGAACTACATGGGAGCAGAAAACCTGACAGGCTTTATGTGAGGCTGAATACATAGGGTTGCCTCAATGGAAAACAAAACACACAGCTTCCATGTCTATGCAGAATGATACAGACAGAGGTGACTTCTTATGTTTTGGTGCTTTCCTTGCCTGAACTCTCTGTAGCATTTGACACTTGGGACCATGCCATTGGCATCAAGGAAATTGGGCACCTCTGGCTTTCTCATTCCTTCTCATTTTCCTTTGGGGGCTCCTCTTTTCTGTCCAATCCTTAAATGTTGGTTTTCCTCCAACTTCCAGCCTGTCTTTCTTCTCATCTCCTCTGACAGATGCTACCCAAGGCATTGCTGAGAATGCAGGATGATGTTAGCAACTCTGAAGATCTTGCCCACACCCATCATATTCTGAACCAACTGAGAAAGAAGCCAAAAGTCTTTCTTTAAAGATAATGCTGATAGTGGGCAAATGGGCTTCCTAATACCGAATTCCAGAATAAAGCCACCCTGACAAAGATAGTGCTAAAAAATTGCAGCCACCCCTCCCCCAACAAATGCCTGTCAGGGGCTTTCCTGGGGGCAGCATGGAGGAGCAGAGCATAACATGGGCACCTTGCAGCAGTCAGATCCCAAGAAAGAGGAAGGAACTGAGGAGAGCATACCCAGTGTATTTCATGAAAATTTAAGTAGCAGCTAGGTCGTTTTCCTCTCTGGAGAAAAGTAAATGAAGAGGCAGAGAGGCCAGGAATGTTACACCAGTGGAGCAACTTCCTCATGAAAGAAAATAAGGTGGGGAAGGAGTATTCCCTCTGAGCCCACCACCAACAGGGCCAGTGGAGGATCAAAGAGATAGAAGACCTGCCCCTAAAGAACTTACAACAAGGGGAACACGGCTTAGATTTATACACAAAGCAACATAAGATATCACATAAGCCTGTATGGTATCAACCCCTACAGACAACCCAAGAATGGAATTGTCATAAAGAGGAAATGCTTCACACATCTAGATGTCATTCTGTCATTGTAGCCCAACAGATGGGCTCAAGAACAGGAAAGAGTCTTAGTTGCTCCCACTGGCAAATACATGCAGGTGACTCCAACCGACTTGACCTGGTGTGTCCTTGCACAAATAAAAATGTCGCACTGAATCAAATGAGCCCTAAGAGGATGACAGTTTCCTACCTGAATCGCTCACATGGGCTAGTCAGCTGACACAGGACATGTATTGTTTTTCTGCAATTCAGGATGAGGGAAACACTTAAACAATTACTGCCCTGGGGAGTGTGTTCCAGACCATAATCACCTTCCATGATAGGAATAAACTTCAAGGTCACAGGCAAATTATATTTTCCTGATGGAGAAAGACTGAATAATTGCGTAGGAAGCCCTAAGATGACCACAGGTCAGGAAATGAATCCATTGCCTGTTTCCTCTGCAGAGGCAGCTTGTACCCCTGATAGTAGGTGCTTCCGCCAAATATCCTTCACAACCCTTCTGTGCACAGACCACCAGTTCCTCTGGTTTCCCTTTGGGGACTCTTCCATGTTTCAACGCTCTAAGGCAAAGCAATAGTCCTTGACCAGCAGTGGGGAAGATGTACCCCTTAGCTTTTCATCCATCATTTATCCTTCCCTTGGGTCTTCAAAAAACACTTTTCTAATTTCTTTAAATAAATCAGCAAAGGATATGAAGAGACAATCCACTGAAGAGAAAACAAAATGGTGAATGAATACGTGGAAAGATGTTCAACATTAATATTACTCAAAGAAATGAGAATCAAATCAACAATGAAATGCAATTTTTTGCTTATCACATTAGCACTTAAACATTAAAATGCTCAGTTTTAGCAAAGGTGTGTGTGTGTTTTAAAGGCACTACTGGTGAGAATGTAAAACCTTACTGAAAGATACTTCACAAAATCTTAATACAAAGTTCACACGTATGTATTAACTGGAAACATGTCCATAATATATCTGTTTTTTAAAGAGGATTATAAACAAGCATGTGCAGAATAATCTCCTTTGTGGTTGTGGTGTATTTAAATGTTCATGTATATGTGTAGAATAGAGCCTGGAAAGATATACTCCCACATTTTATTTCTGATTTTCTTTGGATCTATATCACCCTTAGATCTGGGTTATTCAAAACCATAACTTAGAGAGCCACACTCTTGCCTTCCTCCAACCCACCCTTCATCACAAAGCAAGAGCCCTGCAAGGCCAAAGGGATAAATCCACCTGAGGCTCCAGCCCACTCCCACATGGTCCACACTACAGTACCCAAGACCCTGGGATTTCCTCTTCCAACAGCCTCTAGCCCATTTCCCGAGCAGCACGAGCCTCTTTCTGGGCCTGCTCCCTAAGGGTGCTTTCCCTGAAGCATGCACTCCCCAGACCCAAGGAGGAGTCAAGAGGAGGCTGTTTGTGGGGGTGTGGATGGAATCGGCACATGCAAACTAGGGTGTCACATGTGTACACACAAGGCCCCTCCTGGTGCAAGTTCAAATCATGGGTGGGATGAGAGAGGAGGTGGCCATGGGCTAGTGGCCAGGGACCAGGGCCCACTCTCCCCATGCCAGCACAGAACTCCAAGGAATCTGAGAATTCTAAATTTGAACCGGGACTTTCAGGTTTTTACAAAGGTAAGGAGAGAACATATTTTATTTAACAGTGTGTTAGCTCGGTTTATCATTTTTAAATATTTGGCTGTATGGTATGTAGGCCTTGGGCTACAGGAATGTTAGGGATGGACCTGCTTTGGATAGAATAATCAAGGCTAATTTTAAATTTTTCTCTCTCTCTTTTGTAAACCTGACTCTGTATTCTTATTTTCTACCACAACCCTAAGAAACTTATTTTATACTTTAATAATTCCATGTCTATGAGCCTGGTCTTAAAAAAAAGATTAGACAAATTGAAAAATATTTGCTCACCTAAAAATGAAAATAACCTAAATGTTTAACAAAGGGGAAACACTCAAATGAATTGTGAAATATGCATACCACATATGGATAACTATTTTTAAATTATATGAATGAACCCATTTTATCCTAATGAAGAATTTTAGTGGAAAATGCTCATACAATGTAATAGTAATTGAAAAGCAAGGTGAAAAAGTACAAATATGGCATGATTATGCTATAAATATATGATACACATATACATGTGGGTATGAAAAAGATTAGGGAAAAAAACTACCAAAATACTAACTGTGATTATCTATGTTTGGTGCAATTCTGGATGAGGATTTTTTTTCTTTATTTTAATTTTTTTACAATGGACAGGAGCTACTTTTATAATCAGGAAAAAACTCATTTTAAAAAAGTCTTAATGTGTCGGTCCCCTTGTCCAGGTTCGTGTTTCCATGAGGAACGGACACCCTAGTGGCCTCTGATATAATCAGCAAATGGGTCACCCATCCTTCAGCCACTGTGGAATCTTGCTTTCCAAAGGCTATTTCCCTACAGCATCTTCTGGTCTTTGAGTTCTCTAGAACAGCACTGGAGATCTCATCCTAACCACAAAGCTGCCTCTTTGTTGGGTCGCCAGGAGAGTGGCTTCCATGGGCCAGCAACCAGGTGCTCATACAGAGCCAGGGGGCCTTCCAGCATTCTCCCTGCTGGGAACCATACTCAGGTCAGGCTCAGGTATGGTCCTCGGCCAGCTGTGCAAGCCCCCCACTTCACCTATCACAGGTCCCTACACCATTACTATCACCTCCCTCCCCATGCTCCACATTGCCCTTACTTCTCTCTCTCTTCTTGTAGAAAACTGTGATCAGGGACGTTACATGAAAATTCACCCTTCCAACAGTTTTCATTTCTAACAGGGAGATGCAAAGCTCAGCCCGGGAGAGGAATCTCTAAAAGCAGCAGCTCCAGCCCAGTGATTTTCGAGTGTGGTAGACCTTTAGAGACAGAAGCAGAAGCAGGCTTTGTGGTGACCCGAGGGAGAACCATGCCAGCTACCATGGGTTCCTTCTTTCAGTGAAGCCCACCAAGACCTAAGGGGTGGATGGATTGAGAAGACCTCTTCTCAGTAATAGAAAACTAAAAGAAGGAGAAAAGCCAGGCAAGCCAAGCCACCCCTTACTTAAACTAGAAACTGAGTGCATGGATTCAGAAGGGGTCTGCTGTAGGCTCCCAGCCCCCACCATGCAACAACGTCTAAAAACTGAGAGATGGGAAGAAAACTACCTGTTTTGTTGATATTCCTATTGTCATTGTTTTAGAAACTCTTCCGGGTAACACACTAAACACCTCCCCTGCTGTGTACTACCTCTTGCTTCTTCTCTCCCGTATCAAGCACAAGGCCTTGTTTAGGGTGGTGGGAAAGAGCTTCACTGGTCCTGGGCTTCTACAGCTTTAGGCAGATGGGCTGGGAATCACCAGCCAATTTAAGGGAATTAATTGTAAAAGCTGGAATAGGGACCTCTAGGGGAGGATTATGCAAAATCTTAAGTCCTTTATCACTCTAAGACTATACAGTTCTACGGGCTTACATCCCCTTTTCTTTCTTTTCTAAGATCTGAAATAGATTTTCCAGATCATAATAATCTTGTCACACTCCAAATCTTTTATTGAAATGGTATTTATTTCCATCATGGTCAGTTTAGCACCTAATTTTATGCTGGGCTCTTTTGTGTTAGTTTTGTCTTTCCAAAAAGTTCCTTGGGAGGAGAGCTCAGGGAAAGCATGTCTTATTCTTCTTTGCAGGGCCTCTTCGGTGCTTAAAACACTGCTCAGCACATAATACATGCTCAGGAAACAGGACGACTGACTGGCTGTCAGGACAGGCTCAGAACATGGCAGCTTCACTTGGTGGATAAAAAAAACCCAAAGTTTGAGAAGCAAGCAGACCCAGGATGGAATCCTGCTGTCAGTTTCCTCATCCAGAAATGGTGATAACGGTGCCCCCTTTTACTGTTGTTTAATGAATTTGAACTGAGATTATATTCAAAGCGTTTATCACAATGCCTAGCACAGAATAAGAGCTTGGTAGCATCAGCTCTTATTTTTTATTATCATTGTGGGAAATTCTTTTCACTCCTTAAAGTACAGTAAATTCCCCACCATAATTTCCACAATGAGAGAAACACTTGGTCTCAAACATACCTCTGATGGTTTGGGCGTCTCCAGGCAGCATCTTGCACAAACTCCCTGCTTGGTGCAGGTTTTGACCTCAGAGCTATAGCCCAGGCTCCAGCAGCATAAGAAGAGCTTGGCTTGTTGCCTTGAAATGTATTGGCACAATGAGAGATAATGATTTCCCTGTACACACTCCCCCAGAGCAGTTATTGTTGAAGTATTTCCCTTATTCCTCCTTTACCGGAAAACAATACCTTATAGAAGTCAGTTGAGGAAGACACTAATAGCACTTCAAAAGTACAGCGTTCTCACTACCCTGACTTGGCAAGGAAGTCTGTTTGGAAGACTCTGCTTCAGTCCCAGGAACAGAATGTGACAAAATGTGGCCCTCTGGACTACTGTGGGCACCAGACAATGGGCAGCTTGGGGTCCAGTGATAAGAGATCGGTTTCCTCAATGGGTTCCATTTGGACCTGCTCGTCAGCTCCAGAAAGTCAAAAGGCATGCTATTACAATAAAGATTTTTTTCTCCCACCCTGCATGCCCCACAGAATATTTCTTCACGCTATCCCTTGGGAAATTTGTGTCCTTGTGGGAGCTGTCCTCTGCTCCTTTTGTGAGCCTACCAAGGCAAAGATCCATTTAATTTTCAGAAACAGTGTCTGACAATAAATTGCCTTTGCTCTGTCTTGGAGGGGGCACCACCCCCGTCCTCCGTGAGCGGACATTCCTTATGTACGTGAAGAATTTCTCATTATCTGTCCTGACCTCTTGTGCAAGCTTCTTTTCACCCTCTCCTTGGGCTTTTCTTATCGTGGTTTGCACTCCCGCAACCTCATTCTGTAATCAGCTGCATCCTCAGCACCTGGCCCTGATTCCCTTGCATATGTCCTCTGCTATAACCTTGCTTATTTCTCATCATTGTCCACCAAAGCCTCTTAGATTGGGCTTGTCGTCCGTGCTCCCACCGAACCTGGTACTTCAGCTATTTTGCTTCCAACCTTGCCTTATCAAGGAACTCCAGCACGAGAAATTGATGGGCTCCATCCCTCCATTCCAGAAACGTTTCTTCATTGAGCAATTCCCAGGCGCCACTGTTCTAGGTAAATGAGACACACGTGCTCCCTGTCTTCCTGACGTTTACAATTAAGTGAACAGGAAAGAGACAAGTAATGCCGGACAATGAGCCCAGAGAGCCCCAGACCATCACGATAAACTCACAGGGGTTCTGTGGGATGTTTTAAGTTGCGGAAGGTCCCGCAGCCATTGTCGAGCATCTGACACAACACAAACTACTGGCTTAATGTAGTATACACTTCAACATTAGCTCACAGCACAGGTTTTTCAATGATGTTATTTCTACAAAGCTGGATTTTCAGTGGTTGCTGTGATAAAAAGAAGTAGTGCGTGAAAATCAATGTGGAAGAGGAAATAAGGGTGGTGATGTCCAATCTGATTCTAAAATATGAGAAGCTGTGCAGTGTCCAGAAGGTTTGTACCTCCCCTTAGGACATAATTACAGTTATTTAAGAATGAATATATAATCCTAAATAATACTATCCGGTGAATAGACAATCCCTTGAAATTATGTGAGTTATTTTTCAAATGGCTAACTTATTAGCACCTAAATACTTACTACATTTTTCAGACCTAACAACCTAACTGTGGTTTGTAACTGGTAAGTACCTCTTTTGGTAATGAAAAAATTACTGAGACACTAAGGGCACAGAGAAAGTTTGGGAATCTCTGATCTTAACTGAGGCCTGAAGGATGAAAAGGATTTTAGGTGGGCTGAGAAGGAGGGAAAGAATGTTCTAGGTCAAGACATGGGAGAGAATAAAGTGAGTTGGGGAACTGTAAATGGTTTAGTGTGTACTTGTTTCCACTCCCACTCAGTGAGACACCCTTTCCATCCAACTGCTGGTGCACACATGACCACTTCCTCCAGACTTGCCTACCTACCCCTCTCCCCCCAAATCCTGCCCCACCATTTTCCTCTTATTCTCGGGCTTTCAAGGCCTAGGATCAAGGCCAAGCAGGGAAAACAGGACTTAAAGATTAGACAAGCCTACCAGAGTGGGGCCAGGCAGATGGTCGTCCCAGTTGAGTTTGGTAGCAGACAAGAGTTAGGGGCTTGGGCACCAGCATGGCAGGTCTGGCAGCAGGCAGCCGGGAGCCAACTAGGGAGAGACTAGTTTTCAGAGACAGGACTCCCATCCCTGGAAGGAACTGAGACCGTGAGCAGAAAACAAAGAAGGGACACAGTTCCCAGAAATGGGGCCCTGGGTTAGGGATCAATTGCAAAGAACAGCATAGGAGCCCAGTTACAAGAATAGGCATGATAGCCAAGAAGGACCAGCCAAGAGGAAAAATAGGGGAAAGTCAGAAACAACAGTGATGCCCATAAATAAGGGATCATTAAATAAACTTAGGGTAAAACTATATTACAGAATACTGTGCAGCAGGAAGAAACATGTTCTGTAAGACTACATGATAACATGGAAACATTTCTTAAATTCGTTATATTGTTAAGTTGGAAAAGTAAATTACAATCAAATTTGTAAAAAAAAAAAATACCTGTTATGTATATATAGGTTAAAAACCATAAGAGAGAGAAGAAAAATGACTAGAAGGATATATAATCAAATATTATCTACATGGGCAGAGTATATGTGCTTGATAGATACATATATTTTTTGAGGTACCGGGGGCAAGGATTGAACCCGGGACCTCATATGTAGGAAGCCAGTGTTCAACCCCTGAGCCACATCAGCTCCCCTGAATTGTTTGTTTGCTTGTTGTTTGTTTTTTGTTTTTGTTTTTAGGAGGCACCAGGAACTGAACCCAGGACCTCCCATGTGGGAAGCAGGCACTCAACCGCTTGCACTACATCCGCTCCCCTATTTTTTCTATTTTATTAGTCTTTCAGAAAACCCTTTATTCTTGTTTTTTATCATGTCTATAGTTTGTTTTTTATTTCATTATTTTCTGCTTTTATCTTCATCTCTCTACCTTGTCTGGGTTTACTCTGTTCTTTTTTTTTATTCTAAATTTCTAGTAACATAAATACAACCTAAAATTTCCCTCTTTATAATTCAGTGGTGTTAATATATTCACAGTGATGTGCTACCATCACCACCCTCCACTACCAAAACTTTTACATCATCCCAAATAGAAACTCTGTACATTTTAAGCCTTAACTCCCTCATCCCTACCCCTACCCTGTCCCCTAGTAACCTATATTCTAGATTCTGACTCTATGAGTTTCCTTATTCTAATTATTTCATATCACTGAGCTCATACAATATTTGTCCTTTTGTGTCTGGCTTATTTTGCTCAAATGTTCATCCACAGTGTCACAGGTATCAGAACTCCATAACCAAATATTATCTAAATGGGCTAAGAATATGTGACTTTAAGTGTTCTTTTTTCCTACTCTTCTGTATTTTCCAAATTTTCTAAAGTAGAAACTGTATCACCTTGGTTTCTTTAGTACAAAAGAAACAAACACAAAACCTACTTAGGGTAATAGCATACCCCAATGCAGATCAAAGCCATCTGAGAAACTGATCTCCCCGAATGTGTTGGTACCCTCTACACACATGGAAAGTCAACCATTAAAAGGTAGGAGATTGGGGAGTGACATGGCTCAAGCAGTTGAGAACTTGCTTCCAACATGGGAGGTCCTGGGCTTGGTCCCTGGTGCCTCCTAAAAACAAACAAAAATAACAAACAAACAACAAGCAAACAAACGAATAAAGCAATTCAGGGGAGCCAATGTGGCTCAGTGGTTGAGCGCCAGCTTCCCACGTACAAAGTCCCAAATTCACTCCTCCGCCCCAGTACCTAAAAAATAAAAGAAAAAAAAGGTAGGAGATGAAGCTACATGAATAGTTGGTGTAACACCAAGGCCAACTTAGTATTAGGAAGGATAAAAAATAAAAGATTAGCAACCTGGCTTCCTCTCTTCTGCCATCTCTTCACATGGATCACTGTCCTTCACTTCTGTTCATGGCCAGGTATCACATCTCTCCCCAAATGCAGGTTTTGCTCAAACTACCTCTGTAAGCTCTGGGTCTCAAATGGGGTGTACCTGGGAGGTGAGGCCAGAAGTTGTAGTGACAGTATCAGGGCAGCACCGTCTGGGCTAGGACAGAGCACAGGGAATGTGGCCAATAGACCTGGCTCTGAATTCTGACTGTCACCAGTGTGACTTCAGACAAGTTGTATCTGAGCCTGTTTCTTAATCTATAAAGTAGGAGGAAATAAAATCAACCCTGCTGGGTTCTCATGAGTCTTAAGTGGTATAAATCGCTCGGCTGTGCTTTGTGATCTGTAAAGTGCCATGCATGTGTCAAGCTTACTGTTATTACCTGCTAGTTGGTGGTTCTACTAACACGCTAAGACACATTTCTTGAGGGTGTCAGAGATCTCTCAAGCTCTATAAAACACATCATCTTTATACACTGCAGTTATTAAGCCCCTTGTGCTTGCAAGCACTCTCATACCGACAGGCCATGTGGCTCTGATCTTTGTGGGGGAAGCACAAATGAGTACCTCTTTCTGTTTCTATTTGGGAAATTCCATGAAATAAATCCCGCAGACTATACCACTACAACGGAGATAGAGAAAACTAATGAGAAAACCCTTTGCAATTGTTGCTCGGCATCCGATATTTCTAGCTAAAACAATGATATATGTTTGCTTCCCTAGGACCCTAATCTTGATCTAAGCCCCAGGTCATGGCCTGGGAAATAGAAAGCCTCAGAAAATTAATTTGAAAAATAAGTCTCAGATGACCTCTTCTTTCAGAGATCCTGAGAAGCCCCAAAGAAAGCCAAAGTATTCTCATTGAATTCAGAGACTTTATGCTGAATGGGTGAATAAAGGATGAGTGAATGAAGACTGGGAATTTTATTTGGAGGAATCAGAATTACTTGGCAACTCTTTAAGAACTTAAATATATGGCCATTTTAACAACGAAAGAAGTAGAGAGAGAGAGGACAGAATCCAATACGGAGGCTTGGAATTCTGAGAGTATTTTGTCAACCATTCAGATCTCCGTCCAAGAGCTTCGCCCTCAGGGTTACATGAGGTATTGCATGAAGCTGTCACTGACCCAGCAGACCAGAGCCTCTATCCTGTTTTCCCTCGATTTTCCTTCCCTAAGGTCTCCCAACATCCTGCCACCTCCCTCAAACTTCAACCTGTCAGATTTTGGTTACCTCCTAAGCCAGCACCCACCCCAACCTATTTCAGATCATGCTTATGCTAAGACTGCTGCCTGACCAGGTTATTCTATACCTCCAATCCAGAGCTCAGTCCTCGCCACCCCACCCCCAGGCCAAGCAGGAGGACAAGCATGGGAGCAGCATAAGTTAGAAGTACCAGCTTCCTTCTCCATCCTGACTCCTAAGTTTTAAAGAGTCAGGGTTCTGGTTTTCTTCTTAGTCCTTGACTATCTGAGATCTTTTCATTTTTTTAAAAAGGACTTTTTAAGAATAATCATTCAAAGCAGATAAAGGTAATAGGAACCACTGCCTTAAATTTAATTCCTTTTAACTGAACCATACATTTGTTTGGAAAAGGAAAACCAACTGATCTTGTGGAATTTTTCACCTACTTCTGAAAACTCTGAATCTGACCCAGTGCCAGAGGCCAGATATGAGGATTCATCAGTCTTCCCTCACTTCGAAGTTCTTGTCTCTTAATTTCTTTCCCTCTCATGCAGCGCTGCCTCACCAGGAATGCTTCACAGACAAGACGCACTGCCTCATCCTCGCCCCATCCTGGGATGCCACAAATCTCTCCCAGGCTTCTCACAAAATCAGCCCACTATTTGAGTCCATAAAATGCTCTACCACTTATTCATTCATTCGTTTGCTTTGACAAATATTACTGAGTAACTAGTACGTACCAGTTATAACATTTGAGACTATCTGGTCAAGAAATGTTATTTTATCAAAGAAGTTTAAATGTGATTGTTTTATTTGAAAAGTATGAGAAATTTAATTTAAAATTCTTGTATCTTATTAATGGGTAGAAGTGGAGGTGGTTGGGATTTAGGGATGGTTCCCACTGATCTAAAGGTGGGGATGGATAGGGGGAAACTTTGCTTTACTACCTCTCGTCACTATGGGATTTGTAGAGAAGAAAGGAAAGGGGAAGGGAAATGAGTTAGGAGAAGGAATTAAAGCTCACTCTGTTTCTGGCTCCCCCTGTCATCCAAGACCTGAGTAGAAATCCCCAGAATAAAATCACCAAAATGATAACAGTACTTCATGCCTGTAGAGTACTTCATGCCTCTATAGCCATCTGAAAAGTGATTTTCACAAAGGCAAAAGGGGTGGATGGAGGCCTGCTAGATGTCCCAGTGGTCTGAGGACTGCCCTGAGCTTTCTGCCTGAAAAGAAAAGGGCTGCTGAGATGGGGTCTGAGCATTCTTCATCCCCAAAGCCGTGAACCTGAGCACCTAAATCACCTCAGGGCTCCCCCAGACCTCGCTGTGAAGAGGAGGCAATGGGGGGGCGAGGGGGCGGGGGGAGACCAAAGAAGCAGGAGAAGGAGATAATTCTCATCTGTTTCATGCGTCAGAGACATTTTCTTCACCCTGCCCTTCAAACCCATGTTGAGTCAAGACATATCACAAATGGCACAAACGACAGATTTGAGGGGGAAAGTAATAATGCAAAGTCGCCAGCAAGAACAGATTTTTCCGTGATTGAAGATGGCAATAATAAGACAAAAGACAGATTTTTGCCTTCAAGAAACTATCTCTTCATTGCAGCCAAAGCAACACAAAAATCAAGGCAAATGTTCCATTATTTTCCCCCCACTGTTTGGAAATATGGGAAAAGAAAATCTTGCCATGATTTTTTTTTCTCTCTTAGTTCTACCAGAAGTGGCCCCCCCCCCCCCGCTCTAACAAATGACTGGGTATGAATCTTCTGGTGCTTGGAACAGAGGACAGACCCAACAAAGAAAAGCGCCTGCATGGGAGACAGTCTGCAGGAAATTCTGAAGCTGCTAAGAAAACAGAGGCCCCCTCAACAGGCTGTTTTCACAGCATTAGTCTTTTTGAATATGAAGGAAATATTATCTGCTTTATTATCACCAGCTCCCTAAATAGAACAGAGCTGCTTATAACAAATGCAACCAGCAATCATAAATGTGCAAAGCAATAATACATTACCCTCGTATCCTTGCTATGGACCCACTGCCTAACACCAACTAGGGTGAAGGAAGCACCATACATTTTGTTGGCACAAAATTGCAGAAATCATGAAAATCTAAAAAGGCACCAGGTTCTAAATGTGGGATGTAGTCTGCTTTGAAGGATTGAAATGCTGAGCCCAAGATACAGAAGAGTTCTGAATTTTCCTCATTTCCTCATTTCCTTAATTGTAGATTGTTAAAGTCGAATGGGAGCATTGGAGATCATTTAGTTCAAACCCCACCTCCCCCCCCCATTTTCTTACTAGAAAAACTGAGACCCAAAAGAGAGGAAGTAACTCTCCCAAGGTCACATGGATAACCAGTAGCAGAACTGGGATTAGACCTCAGATATAGCCTCTAGATAGCTCAACACCCTGAGAACTGAGTTTAAAGCTGGTTGAGTTTTTGGGTGGGCTGAACAGCTTTGCATAGAGAGAAGTTTTATGTAATGTGAGATTATCCCACTAGCCAGTGATTTCCCACTCACTTGCTGTTGAAGAGTATGGCTTCCTAAGCAGCTACTGTCACCATTTCTGGGGAACACAGAAGATGGGTCAGAACAAAACCTGCAGCTCTGAAGGATGAAAATACACTGTCCCATGTGGATATTCTCCTGAGACTGATAAGATTGTGTTTCTAAAATTATTTTTTCCTTTCATGCATCTTGGGACAAACTTATCACTTCATGCTACTTATTTTTTAACAACCCTGTGACTGATAGTTGATTTCTTAAAGCTTAACTTCTTTTTGGAATTGGACTTGTGTTAATTACCTGTCAGTTCATGTCTGTATTCCCTTTTCAATAGCAATGTAGGAACCTGGCTGAGGCGAGTGGGGGGCTGGGTGCAGACTTCAAGGAGGCTCCCTCTCAGGGCAGGCAAGTGCCTCCTTAAACGTGCCTCACTTGCCTCACCCTAATCACTGTGGCGTCCATTAGATTACTTTGCTTATTCCCTGCTTTGTCTATGAGTATGTTTCCTTAGCAATAAAGTAATCAGTCCTTCACTCAGAGCAGCTCTGGGCTTCTCAGTATTCAGCAGGTCCAGGTGAAACAGACTAGTAAACTCCAAATGAAGCCCTGAGAAGTTAGAGCTGCCTCAACCTCCAACTATTAATCTCAAACTGTGGCTGACTTTCCAAGTGAGTGAGTCAGGAGAACTCTGTGATCTTCAGTTTCCCCTTCCTATCTTAAACTGTAGTTGGCATGGGTTTTTTGTGTTTGCTGAGTTTGGTTTTTTGTCCAGTCTCCTCCTCCCCAGATTTCTATGGCACTGCTCTCCTGGGGGCCTCTTGCCTGGCTGATGTACATTGCTTTCATTAAATCATCTTCTCTCAATGCCCTAAAAGACTCCCTCTCCAAGACTCGGTCCTTGGCCCTGTTTCACCTACTCCTTCACTGGCTTAGGAGGCCCAAATCCCTGAACCTGTTCTTGCCTCGCCAGTGAGCAGCCCCACCCCCCTGCATTTCTGAATGCCTTTGGATGACGTCTTTTGCATATTCAAATACTGTATGAAGTTTCAATCTTCTTAACTTGAAGAAAACATAGGTGACTATTAATCTGTTTTCTAAATATATGAATGGGAAAGAACTCACTAAACCTAAAAGCAATGGAAGAAACCACAAGGGAAAAACAGATTTAATCATAAAGAAGTAATTTACACTACTATATATTAAAGGAAAAAAAATACCCATTCCCTGTTCAGCTATGCCAGCCTCCTTGCCTCTCAGCCGGTCCAGCCTCTGAATCAATAACCTGTTTTCAAACTATCTTAACACAGCTTTGCCTCCCCTTTAAGAAACAAAACGCCTCTGCCCAGCCCCAGTTACTATCACTGTCCACATGGCTACCCTGGCTGACAGGGTCATGGTGTCAAACATATTCTGAATACTTAAAATACATCCTCCTCCTTAATAAGTCCCTAATTGTTTTACTCAATACGTCTCTCAACATTTAACTCCACAAGGGCAAAACTTGTGTCTCCTGCTCTTGGCACTGTACTGGCTTTGAGAAATACTTGCTAAAAATTGACAGAATAAGAGCATGAAAATCATGAGGTCAGCTAAGAAGAAAATAATTCAAGGATTTGAATCCTTCAAAAGTAAGGTTCTATAATCAGCTGTCAATTGTCTATGCTAATGAACAATTAGCCAAAATAGTTTGAAAGATCAAACCATGAGTGATGGGAAAAGCCACCCCCTGACCAGCAGAGTGCCCTCACCATGGGCCCACTTCCTGACAGCGGGGACACATGGATGCACTGTGCCCCTGAAAGCTGACGCGTCATTCCATCATAGCCAGACCCACGAGAAAGCCCTTCTTTCAAAGGCTGGTCTTACTCTGGGCTCCTACTTCTTTTTCTCAAGTGACCTTATTTATATGGTTGCTGGATGGAGAGGGAGCCCTTTAAAGACTGGAAACCAACCACCTCCCTGGACTTCCAGAGCAAAGGAGCTTGTGGGATGGTTGGTTAACCCACCAGCAGAGCTACTCTCACTGTGACTCCCCATCAGCTGGGGGGACAGCCTCTGAGATGTCATCACAAGGCCATGACCAAAGAGAGACAGAACAACCTTTGCCCCTTTACTAAGTAACCCTAAGCCCTTCTATCCCCTCTTCATAGCTTGTCTTAATTGGCAAGGCTTTTTTCCATTTACTTACTCAGCCATATTTTCTTCATCCTTCTGATCAAATGATCCTTTGTCAATCCCTACCATTTTTATAACTCAGACAGGCCTAAGCTATCTGGCATTTATCATTAATTTACCTCTTACTATTTTCCAAAGTCCTTTTCTCTCTAAAAGAAAGAAAGACACAGAGAGAGAGAGAGAGAGAGAGAGAGAGAGAGAGAGAGAGAGAGAAAGAAAAGAAAGTCACCCAACATAAAATTCTTGGGGAACTTGTCATTATGTCATGCCATGCAAAGATCATTATAAAATTTGGGGAGCTCCCACTAGGCTAAGGCTCACAAATTTTCAAACATCACTAAGCTAAAACCTATCAAATTATGATTTTGATAGCTCAAAAAATGGTTGAATATTGGGAATTGCATACAGTTCGACATAATATTATAAGCACTTCTTTCAACTTTGGCTTCACCGTGAGTAAAGGCTTTATGCATATCTTGCAAAAAAAGTCATCAGAACTGCTGCCACAGTGTCCTGAACAAGGGATCAACCGGGAGGAAGACGGGACAAAGCCAGAGGCTTCTGAAAGCAGCTGAGGAGAGAGTGGGGGGACGGAGCGCCTGTCAGGAAGGGGACACCTGTGTGCCCGTCTGCTCCTTTCTCCTGCCTGCCCTTTGCAGAGGAAATGAAGTTGTAATGTCCTCTCACCACAACAATGAGGAGAAATGGACAAGAGGCTGTTTCATCACCTTTTCCTCTGCCCTGATGTCCTGTTGGGGACTGAAGAGCAAGCTCTAACTGTTTTGGAGGCTACAAAAGGAAGTTGCTGTCATTAACCCAACATGGATCATTCATGCTGAGGTACAATGGTTGAAGGTGGAAATTTTGGCAGGAAAGAAAAAGAAGTTCTTTGACCCATGTGCTTGCATCTGGGTCTGTGTGTGAGCCAGTGTGTGTACGTTTGTGTCACTATGTGTAATAATAGATAATGGTGGAGCTTTTACCCTGAAAGTAACACAAGGAGGAGGAAGAGTATGGAAACCAGTGTTCGTGGGTGCCTTTACAGCCCCAATATGGAATCCAGTTTTATTTCAATAAACAGGACATTTTCTTTTCACATTTAAGGTGAGAAGTAAAGAAGCATTGTTGGCTCTCCCTTCTTCTGTTTGATGTTTCTAATGTCTTATCCACCCCACCCCTGTTCCCAGTGCCAAGAGTGCTAAGACCGGTTCTCAACAAAATCTAGCCCCAAGCAACCTTTCTAAGCAGAACGGGCTTCACTTGGTCATCTGCCAAGTACTGCCAGGTACTCACTTCCTGTACCTGTACTTTCTCTGCCTTCCAGTGTCTTGTCCCTGGCCCTGCTCGGTCCTTCCCACTGCGAATAATGCATTCCATTTAGTCAGCCATACAGAGTCTATGCCTTAATGGGTCCGTAAGTGGCCGTGTGGATTAAATGTATATATATTTATACATGGAGAGTGCTTCGAACAGTGTCTAGCACATAGTAAGCACTATATAATTGTTAACTAATAGAATTGTAGTAGGTGATCAATTAATGGAATTTGTTATTGTTATGAGATCAGGGTGCAATCACTAGGTTCCTTGAGAACCTTGATTAAAAGACAATTCTAAATTATTGGTCAAGAAATCGTAGGAGCTTTGTTGGCCCTCCAGAGTAGCGCTGTTCAACAGAAAGAAAATGGAAGACACATACATGTTAAATTTCCTAGTAGAAACATTAAAAAGTAAAAAAAAAAAAAAAAAAAAAAAAAGTGAATTTTAATAATATTTTATTTCATTCATGTATCCAAAACATTATTTCCCATTATTTCCACATGTAATCAATACAAAAATTATTAACGAGCTATCTCACTTTTATGTGTGCTAAGTCTTAGCAACCTCGCGTGTATTTTACACATCTAGTACGCCTCAGTGTGGATGCTAATTTTTTAATGGTTAAAATGAAATGTAATCCTGCCAAAACAATAGTGTATTTAATGGAAAAATAGCCTCGCCGCTCCAGTTTTCAAACTTAAATTTAAATTAATTTAAATTTAATTTTATTTAAAATTCGGTTCCTCTGTGGCTCTGGCCACATTTCAAGTGCTCAGTAGCTACCGGCGGCTGGTGGCTGCCATCTTGGATAGTGTAGCCTGACTTCCTGCACTGGCCTACCACCCCCATCCGCCACCAGGAACCACCCAGCCCAGCCCCGCTCTCCTCATTCACCCAGCACTCGTTCCTTCCTTTGCTGGTCCTTTGCTCACACCTGTCCCTTACCTGAAATGCCTTCCCCAGCTCTCTTTCAGGGCACTTCCATTGCCCCCTTTAAGTCACCTGCCTCAGGAAGTCTTTCCCAGCAGCTCTCCTCTAGGGCTTTATCAGCATTTCCTCTCTTCTCGCCTGCTCAAGGTTCTGGTACACACAATCTGAACTATTTTGTATATGTGTTTACTATTTTGTATGTGTGCATCCTATTTTCCTAACTTGACAGTGAACCCTTCCAAGGGAGTATCCCTGACTTTACAAACCATTTTTCTTCTTACCTGGTCCACTGTAATAGACTCCTCCCTGCTTCCCCTCTATCCCCCTGTAAATCCATCTTCCTCACAACAGCCAGAGTGTCCTTGATTAAAACACAAATCAGTTCATAGATCTCCCCAGCTAAAAACCTTCTGGTGACTTGCCATCTTTCTTAAAATGAAAGTCTAATTCCTCACTGCGGGCTCCAAAGCTCTCCTTGAGGGGACCCTGCCTGCATCTCTGACTCCATCTGCCTCTCCCTCACTGTGCCCAGCCACCCTGGCCTTCCTTCTGCTGCTCGTGCACAGGGCTATGCATTCCTTGGGCCTCCTTCCTGGAACACTCTCCCATCTCCCCTGGAACACTCCACCCAATTCCCGCCCCCCCCATCATTGATTGGTTGGTTTATTCCTGTCACTTAGGTCTTTGCAGATGCAAAGCCCTGCCTCGCTTCCCTTTGGCCTGGACTCCCCTCCCTAAACCCTGACACACTCTTTTGCAGCACCTTGTTTTACTTTCTTCACAGTTCTTACAACCATGAAGAAATTTTCTTGTTCATTAATTGCTTGACTTGTTTGATGTCCATCTCCCCATTAGAATGTAATGTAAAAAATAATAATAATAATTTAAAAAAAAGAATGTAATGTAAGGAAATGGATGTAGCTCAAGTGGTTGAGCACCTGCTTCCCATGTACAAGGTCCTGGATTCAATCCCCAGTACCTCTTAATAAAAACAAACTCAGCAGGGAGTGCATGAATAAGGTGTGACAGGCAGAGGTGGGGGCTGTGGCCAACTGGAGAGTATCTGCTCCATCTAAAAGGAGCAAAACCACTCAGCTCCAACCATTCCTGCTTCACCATAATATGACCTAATGTTACCAAAACCTCTGATTTTTTTTTCAGGAAAAACTAGATGCTCAAAATTTTTGTAAAATTTTCCATTTTTTATAACTGTTCAGACAAAATAAAATGTCTGCCTGATATTTTTAACTTACCAGCTTGCAATTCTGAATTCTAATCCCTTCAGTTTAATTTTTATTTCTTCCTTAATTTCAGTTGAACCTCTGATCAAAAAATAAATAAATCCTGAAACCCACAATTTTCTTTTTCCCTTTTTACACTCTTTCTTTTATTGTACCCTTCAACCCAGTAACTCAGAAGTCATTGGGGGTTTCTGAGTACCAAATCCACTGACTTTGTAGTTCAATCTTCACCATCTTTGACTGTTTTACAACATGTAAATCTGCTGTGTGGGGGGCACTGGAATGCAGCACCCAAATCCCCCTTCAGGAATGAGGTTTTATGCCTCCAAGCTGCTGAGACTGCTGCTGGTGACAGCCCTTAGTGCCCAGCCACTGTTGGGGATTAACTCAGCTAAAGAAAACCTCCTCATTCAATGCCATGGCCCCTTCCCAGGGCGGCCTGTGTCCATGGCTTATCAATATAAGGTTATAAAAACCTGGCCCCCTTGTCCTAACTCAGGAAATCTCTGAAGGACACACCAGCTTTGGAGTTCCCCACAGGGTCAGCTGAAGCCTTAGTTCTAACTCCATTGCAGCTCAATTTCTCCTTCCACCCAAACCCATCTCATTAATTTCTCTATCACAAGAATTGCTCCCAAGAATATCCCCTAATAAGTCTCCTACCTATAATCATCATCTCAGGATCGGCTACTCAGGGACCCCAAGTGTGAGTGTTGGTATAAGAAGTGAGACTTTGGAGCTGGATCTCCAACAACCTGACTAGCAATAAGGACTTCATCATTGGTAGTAGGTGAAGCACAGACCCTGGCACAAGGTCACCATGCAATTGATCCAATGTACTCACTTGGTGACGTGGGATGATGTTCTCATAGAGGCAGATGCACTAGCTGGTATGATATATCATATATTTGAGAAGTCTGAAGAGAAACGTAATTAAAAGGACAGTGGAATTTAGTGGCTCTTGTGAAGTTTGATTGAGGCTTTAATAAAAGATAACAAAACACTGAGTGTGAGTAATTGGCCATTAAAAGTTGGGTATGAAAGCCAGAAAGCTTCCTTGTGACATATAAAGAGGATCTCTCATCACCTGCAGTAGAAAGGCAGAGAAATCTGAGGATCAGGCCTGAATCCAAAGGAGGTTAAAGTCTCAGGCAAAGCAGGTGGAGTATGTCAATGTCAGGGCCCTGGTAGGGAAAGACTGGCGCAGGAATGGAGGCATCTGGGTTGGTACATCTGAAAATCTTGAATTACCAGATACCCCAGTAAACTCTGAGCCTGCAGAAGCAGCTCACTCCTTTCTGGTCCTCCTGCCACCTTGCTTGAAGATGATTTGGAGACCTCTCCCCAACAAGACAAAAGGCACACCACCCTGGAAGGGGCTGTGATTCATTTTAACAGAAATGGCCATTCTAGGTATGGGTTTGCCTTTCCTGCTCATTGGGCCTTGGCCAGCACCACTATTTGAAGACTTATAGAATGTTCAATTCACCAGCAAGAAATACCACACAGCTTCCCTTCAGACTGCCAGTCCAACAGAGGGACGGAATGGCCTGTTGAAGGCACAGCTGAAATTCCATATTGGAGGTGATACTTTGCCAGGATAGGGTCCCTGCCTCCAGGATGCAGTGCGTACTTTAAACCAGTGGTATTTATATGGTGCTGTACCTCAAATAGGAAGAACAAATGGGTCCAGGAAACAAGGGGTATAAACATGTGAGGTGCCATTTAACAAAACTTCCAGCAACCCAGGTGGGAATATGTGATTCCCATCTTTGCAACTCTGAGCTCTACAAATTTAAAGTTATGAGTCCTCAAAGGAGGAATGCCTCCATCAGAAGACACAACAAGAGCCCGCACTGAACTATGAGCTGCAGCTACCCTCTGGCCACTTTGGGCTTCTTGTGTACAAGGATGAGCAATCAAGCAGAGTCACCATCTTGGTAGGGGAATTGACTCTGATCTTCAAGAGGAAGTAGGACTACTGTTACAGAATGGGGATAGAGAAGAACTGTTTGGCATCTAAGTGATCCACTTGGATATTTCTAGTATTCTCTTGCCCAATTTTGAGAATAAGTGGACAAGTACAACAATCATCATCTGAGAAGGGCATGGTGACCAAGGGCTCAGACTTTCATGGATGCTGGTTTGGGCCACAGCACCAGGTAAGCCACCAAGAGCAGCAGAGGTGCTACCTGATGGTGAAGGGAAACTAGAATGGATAGCAGGAGGGTAAGAAGTGCAGAATTAGTTGTAGTCCCAAGACCAGCTACAGCAGTGGAGGTTGTAGTTTGTCCCACTAACCCTCCTCTTCCAACTTTCCCCCTGGGAGACATGTCCACTGTATCTGGAGGAGCTGCTCCCAGAGCATATACAAAGTGGTTCTGAGGGGCACAAGGGGTGGACTGTGTTGGACACTGTGATGCATGGCCCAGATCTCCTTCATGAATGAAGGACTTACTCCACCACCAGCTGCCAGGAAGACTTCCCACAGAGAGCTCTAAGCTGTCTGTCACCTTTGGGAATGGCCTCAGGTGAAGAGAACTGCCTCACCCAAGGTCACACTCACTTCCCAGGGCAGCCTGCATCCAATAATCAATCACTTTGGGGGTTTAAAGGCTGACCTCTTTGTCTCAACTCAGGATCTTAAAAGGATCATCCCAGCTCATATGTCATATGAGTTCTCAATTGAGATCATAGCTCACCTTCTCCTTCTGCCTTTGAATTCTACTGAGGTTGAGTCCAAAAACACTTCCTAAAAACCTCCTGCATCCTAATCATCATTCACAAATCTGCTTGCCAGAAAATTCAACCTGTGACATACTGACATTTCTTGAAATCCTCCTGCCCCTTAATTCTCAAACGCTGCATTCCCACTATCTCTCTGATGGCTTCTATATCTCCGGACCTCCTCTTCTTCCTCCCACTGCCTAATGGTAAATGTTGCTTAACTTTAGTCTCCTATTCTTGAAAGAGAGAATATTCTTATAACAGGATGCTACTTACCAGAAGATTTATGGTTGTACCTGCATAAGCATATTGCTGTGATATCATTAGCTACTTTTTACAGGTAAGGCATCAATTTCTCTTGTCTGCCTCCAGGAAATATGGAAAAAAAATGGTCTTCCCAAGTCAAGAGGGTACTAGAAGTTTCTCTAATTCCTCACAAAGATTTCTATTTTGTAATGTTATCTCCTCCCCATCATTGCTGATACACACACACACACACAAACAAACACACAAACATACTCATACCCTACTCTTATCACAAGCATAAGGCAAAAACTCATACCCATGAAATACACATGAATTCCATCCCAGTGCCCACCTTTTAGCCCATTGCCTGATAACCTTCAGCATCTGGGAGGTAAGGCCAACCTATTTTTCAGCCCACAGTGTCTCTGATCCAACATGGGCAAGAGACTTTTAGAAGACTAACAGGCAATATAAAGTAATTGAAAACACAATGATCACAGGGAAAAGAGACATGGGTTTTAGGCATAGCAATGTTGCTATTAGCTGGTTTTAAGCAATCTTTTATCCTCTCTAGGTCTCTGTTTCCTCGTTTAGGAAAGGAAGGGAATTGTCCTTGACCAACCAACTCTCTTCCCTGAACCATAGAGAGGTTAAACGAAAAAAGTATCTGCGGAAGTTAATAGAAAAGGTGGTATATCCATAATTGCAAAATCTTATTTGAATTTTCTCTTCTGATGCCCATGCTGCCTTTAAAAAAACATCTAGATTGAAGTAAGCATAGGTGAATACAATTTTAAGGCCCCAGGCCTTCCTCAGAGTCCACAGATGGTCAAGACTACCGCAAACCACCAGGGAAAGAGGTTTCCGCAGGCATTGAGCTTCTGCTAAGACCTCTGTAGGAGACTAAACTAGGGCTGCTGTAACCCAGCAGCTTCCCCTTGTTCCTGATAGATCTGTAAGAAAGGTGCTGCCTCCAAATTTCTCTCCCCTTCAGTTTGCTTTTGGGATACTCCTCTGGAAAGTGCATCTGTTACAAGGCTCATCTGTACCCTCTAGCTCCCCATCATGCTGAATCTTGACCCCATGCTGGGCTATTTGTACCGATAACCTGCAAAGGGACCTGTCCTTTATGCTATTTCCCTTTGGAGAAAGAAAACTGCAGAACATGATGTTTAAAGCCTAGGGAGAGGCTGCTTTGGAGAGTAGGCATGTGGGAGATGTCACCACCTGCTTAAAGAATTTCCCAACCTACAATTTGGCTGAGTCGAGACAGAAAAAGAGCACTGAATAGGATATGCAGAGATTACCTTGCTCAGAATTTTGCCTTCTTGCAGGAGGATGTCTAATACCACACAAATGGGTATTTAATATATTCCAGGTGATCTCCAGGAATGGGGTCTTCTCAGGCTCCCTGGTTCCCTCTATTCTAATATTTGAACATCTTAAAGATCAGGAAGTTCTACCTTATAGGCAGTCAAAGTCTTGGCTGCTTTACCTTAAACCCATTGAATTCATTTATTCTTTCATTTATCAAATCCTCCAGTGCTTTTAATGGCCCAAATCATTAGGCTAGGCTTGTTTCTCTTGCAGAGTTGTCTGCAGACATGGATGGTGGTAGCTCCCCATTTACTTCATGAAAATCCTTCACCTCCTTAAGGCATCTTTTCAGTCATCTCTATGCCTCTTCTCCCCACACAATTTCTTGTCTTTTATACCTTCCCAGTGTTTAGGAAGACCAATGAGAAGCTGTGGCAAATCAGATGTCACCTTGATAGGTAGAGCTGGAGTCCAGCACTGCAGCCACCTTCTCCCTCACCCTTGCTCTCTTGTGGAGCATTGACTAATTTACCTTTGTGTCTCTGGCACCCGACACAGATTTGGTGCTCAATACATAGTTGACATAAATGAACAACCTTGTTCTTAACTCTCTTGCCTGCTTAGTCCCTGAGCAAATCCTGGAAAATACAAAGGCAAAATGAGATCCTTAACATCAAATATCGCAGACAGTGGGCAGAAGGCATGGGATGCATGAGTTATTGCCAAAAATTTCCAAGGATACAAAGGAGTATCCAAGCAAGAACCTCAGCTTGGAAGTTAGTCACCCCCAAAAGGCTTAGGGGAATTAGGGTACATGCCCAGGGTGATAAGAACTAGAGCCGCTTGGAGTCTGAATGGCACACACATTCTACCTTCCACAGACTCAAAGTGTGGGAATGTCACCGGGCTCAACAAAGGCAGTGTGGGGACCCCATCTGGAAGCTGAGAGCCCGGCTATGTGACCCAGTTCTCTCTCAAGGCCATCACCAGGACACTCTCACTACCTGCCACTTAGCACCTATGTCTGTGGTATCCTATCACTGACTTCCTTGTTTTGAGCCTGAGAAGGTGGGATGGGAGGAAAGAGCTCTGAAGCCAGAGGATTCAGAACCCAGAGCCTGAGAAGGATGGTGGCCTTTCCCTCATCTGTCTCACTGCTTTAAGTTGGAGACTCTTCCTTCACTTTGCTAATAATGTAAAGTATCAGCTAAAAATTGCAATGCATGCATTTCATTTGAGTTTTATTGCCCTAACAGACAGCATTAGATTACAAAAGAGGACATTTTTCTTCTCAGTTTTAGCTTATTCTGATGATTTATGATTAGATACAGCAAGAGTTCATAAACTTCCCTGACCTGCTGACAGTTTTTACAGGCTCCCAGATTTATTTCCATCTCAAACTTAACAGCTTTCATGTGACTGATATTCCCAGCGTCGCGGTGTGGCCGAGCCAGAGGCTGAGAGAGCCCTCTAATCTCCATGTTACTAATTTAAATGAAGTCTTGGTCTGTTGTTTAAAAAAGACATCAGTCATCCCCGGGAGGTTTACAGATCCTCTTGTAATGTAATGTCAGCCCCTTCTGAGATATGAGGTTTATAAAGCCTCACAATGTTGAGTGTTGGCAGACACGCCAAGGTCACTGCTCATGGCAAAGAGGAGAGGAGGGGAGGGGAATGCACTTCAGAGCAGGAGCAAAGAATTCCAAAGAAAGGTTGTTCTCCTGGAGAGACGGGTTATGACTGTCTAGGAAGCTCCGTAATCTGGGGGGATCCAGGATAGCAGAAGGTAGAGTTATGTTCTGGTGGTGGACCCCTTACTCCCATTCAGTATGCGCCATCTCCTTCTGGGGTTGAGAAGCCCCTAGAAAACCTAGCCCCTGGCCCCTTATCTGAAGATCGTCCTGGGCACCGATGTTTTGTTTGCATGGAGCCCTTTGCAAAGGGCAAGTTGAGCTATGCCAAGGGTCTGGGCAGAGAGCCCTGAAAAGTGTGGCTCCCCTCCACCTGCAGACAGTCTCCCAGGGTTGGGATACCCTAGAAGGGGAGATGCATTCGCCCAGCCCTGGGAGGCCACCGGGAGGTGGGAGAGATGCAGAACTTCCTGCAGGGAGTGAGGCAGGGCCAGGAGAACAGATTCCTTCTGCCAGGGCTCTTCTCCCACGTTCACACGCCCTGGTGTCTGAAGGTCAGTTGTGAGCTGGCCTTCACTGGGTAGGAGTTGCCCTCGTGTTATTTGGAGATCAGATAAGAAATGACAAGTAGCAATAAGCTTTGGCTCACTGGAAAAATAGGTGGAGGCTGGCGGACTGGCTGAGGACACAATTTTCATTCCCCTGAGAAGAGAGGGGTGGATACGGAGGAAGGGCTCCGTCCAGGCTCTGGGAGAAAGACGGATCCCTGTGAGCACCTCTGAAAGCCCAGGCTCTGGAAAGGGAAATGAAATAAGAGGAGGATTCACTACCCACAACCACAGACCAACGCGGGTGGGGTAATGAGAGCGGGTAACGCTGCTATTCCTACCTGACGTGCACGGAAAGTCAACCATATGCCAGGCTCTGGGCAGGATCCCAATTAATTTTCACAGCTACCGTAATTAAAGTGTGTGAGTGAAGTGTGTTATTATTGCCATTTTAAGGATGAGACAACTGAGGCTTAGCATACAGAACTAGCCCAAGGTTGCATAGTAAGTGGTAGAACTGAAGGTCAAATTCAGGTCTGATTTGAAGACCCAGTTTCTTACCCACTGAAACCTATTCTTCACTAAGGGAAGTATGAATAAAAAATTAAAAAAAATACCCAAGGTCTGTTTGTTTTGACTGTAAGCCTTTGGAACCCAGACAATTGAACAATTCTTCTTGGGGGGGGGGCGGGGCGGCGTGAGGAGGGGGCTGAAAAGCAATGGTTTATTTCATTTTTTCTCAAAGTGTGATCCATGAGGGCAGCAGTAAAGCTGGGATGCTAACCAAATGCAGTTTCATGGTGGGAGCCCCCCAAATCTCTATTTTAACGCATGGCCTGCGAGATTCTTATGCACAAAACATTTGAGTATCTCTCATCTCTTCAGATAATACAGTTGGTGTCCTGGAGGAGTTAAGCAGTAAAGGGGATTATGTAGTTTCCCAGCAGTTCCTGAGACCTCTCCTCAAAAGGCAAGACTTCCTGTTTTGCCTAACATGAACTCTTACAGCTTCATATTTAAAAAATAAATAAATAAATGTAAACATACATTTGAAAGTCACTTTGGAAATATTTAGACATTTCCACTATTTGGTGTCATTTTCTCTTCATCCGGGGCATCCATAGATAATGGTGATGTAGAAACAGCTGGTTGAACCAGATGTTGGCATTTGTTAACTGCAGCTATTTCTCTGTTAGAGTACCAGATGTCCCTATTTTGGAGGATTTTCTATGGAAAATCTGGTGAACCACATAGCACTGTTTATCAAAGACTGTGCTACAGACCACTGGCACCAAACCCCCCCTGGGGTGCTTGTTAAAAATGCAAATTCCCAAGCTCTACCCCAGATCTACTGAATTGGATTCTCTGGGGAATGGAGTCCTGTAATCTGTATTTTTAACCACCTCCCTGGATGATTCCTCACATACACTCAGAATTGAGAATACTCATGGTTACATCCTTGAAAAGTCCTGGGCTTTACAATCAGATGGACCTTAGCTCAGAACCAAGCTCCACAACTGGAACCCTCATATAGTGCTGGTTGGGAATGAAAAATGGTTCAACCACTTTGGCAAATAGTTTGGCAGCTTCTTATAAAATTAAGTATATACTTACTATAAAACCCAAAAACTCCACTCCTAGGCATTGTTGTGTCCACAACAAGACTGATACCCAAATGTTCATAGCAGCTTTATTCATAGTAGCCCCCAAATGGCAACAACCCAAAGGTCTCTCACCAAGTAAATTGATAAGCAAATGTGGAACATCCATGCAATAGAATACCACTCAAAATTTTTTAAAGGAACAAGCTACTGATACACATAATAACAAGGATAAATCTCAAAATATGCTAAGTGAAAGACACAAAAGACTATATACTATATAATTCCTTCTAAATGAAATTCTAGAAAATAAAGCAAAACTGACAAAAGCAGCTCCTTGGATGCCTGGACCATGGGTGATGCAATTAAGTGCAAAGGGGTATAAGGGAGTTTTTTGGGGGTGATGAAAATGGTCTATATCTTAATTTGGGGAGTGGTTACAAGGGTACATACATTTATCAAAACACATTGAACTGTACACTGAAACTGGGTATATTTTATTGTACGTAAAGAATATCTCAGTAAAATTGAAATATTTTTTAAGTTCAAAAATGCTCCATCATTTATTAGCCATGTGACATTGGCCAAATTACTTAACCTCATGTTCTCTTCTCATCCCAGTCCAGAGTAGATCCCACTATTCCACTGTGCCTCTCAGCTCACAAACATCCTCCCTACTCTAAAAAATCTAGAAGCTCCATGGATTATATAAAGCTATCTTTTAAAATAAAGAGGTAAATGTCACATGTTGATGGTATATTAAACACATGTTGACCATTGGCAGTGTGGCCCTGACTGATGAAATATCGCAGTAAGGTCATATGGAGTCCATAAGGATTTTAGGTGCTTTGGGCAGATAGTAGATAAGAATGCATCTTTACTTGGATTTACTATTTCTTGGCAGCAGGGTCCCAAAGTTTCTGGAGACCAGACTTTACTAGAAGTGTCTAAGACTCACACATTTTCTGTATGGTGAGTTATAGCACAGATGAATTAAGCCATGTACCCAAAATCACCAACACAGCTCTGTGTGTAGGAAACCCCCTTCTCCACCTTCACTTGCACCTCGTATTTGCAGGCCCTTCATCCATGCGTTCAATATGTGTCAGACACAAAGCACAGGCATTGGATGCTCAAAGATGAGTTTTTATAAATGCTTCTTGTCCTCAAAGAGCTCCATGTTTATTAGGAATATATACACATAAGAAAGAAAAAAAGCAACATTTTGTGAAATTATGATATAGACAGGATTGGTAGTTTGAGGCTTTTGTGAACCCCAGAAAATCCTGTTCTTAAAGCTAATCCATTCCTGTGCCTGTAAACCTATTGTAGGTGGGACATTTTGATTAAATTACTTCAGTTAAGGGTCTTTGATTAGATTGCATGACCCAGGGTACATCTTAATCCTCTTACTGAAGTCCTTTATAAATGATGAATAAAAAAGCCACAGACACAGAAAAAAAAGCTGCAGAAAGAGAGAGGAACCCAGAAACTGAGAGGAAGCCACTTCATCCTGAAGCTGAAAGCAATGAGGCCCAGAGGAGAAAGGAGAGACAAATGGATGCTTCTAGATGCCTGCTCGCCCCCAGCTGCAGGTCTAGGAGAAAGCTTCTCTAATGATGCCTTGATTTGGACACTTTCATAGCCTCAGTACTGTAAGCATTTAACCTAATAAATCCCCACTGCAAAACCAACCCATTTCTGGTATATGGCTCCTAGCAGCTTTTAACAAACTAAAACCGCAGGTAAAAACCTGGGTCACAGAGGAAGTTAGGATCAATTCTGACTGAGAGACGTGAGGAAGATGTCACAGAGGACCTGCCATTTTAGCAATTTAGGATGATTCAGAGTTCAACTGACAGAGAAAGGGGGAAGGGCTTTCCAGGCACACGGAATAGCATATGCAAAGGCACAGAGGACTGAAGGAGTAAGGTAAGTCCAGATAAGGCAGAAGCTTGGTGGTAGGTATCAGGCTGCAGTATCCAGCTGTTGGTGAAAGGCCTTACACAGGGGAGTAGACACCCTTAGGGGCAGTGCAGACAGTGGCTTGTAGCAGCTCACTTTGACACTCTTCCCTGGAGGTTGCCCCTGGCTGCCTCAAGCCACCTCATCCAGAGATGCCTGGACAGTTATTCCCCTCACACCCCTGGAAAAAGGCACGTGGCCAATGGCTGACCTGCTGCCCAGACCCATCCCACTTGCCTCTGGGTCGCATAGGCTCTGGGGTGAGATTCAGAGCTTCCCCTGGAATGAGGCTGAGGCCGCACTCCTCTCCAAACTTGTCCTTGCCTGGCTGCCTCTTCTGTGCTATCCTGCTCAGCCCCTTACAGGACTCTCCTGGGAGGCCTTCCTCAGTAAATCACTTTCACAGCATCTCCATCTCAGGGGCTGCATCAAGGAAACCCAGCCTAAGAATCTGAGCTAAGCAGCTCAGCTTTATTCTCTGGGCAAAGCAGCCCTTGGGAATCTGGCCCTCTAAAACCTTGCCTCAGGGCCTAGGGCTGCCTGTGTTTACTGTGCATGTGGTTTTCTTTCATCCCCCACCCCCTTGTGCCCTCTGCAGACCCTGATATGGGGAGAAAACAAGAATTTCTATGAAATGAGCCCCTGCACTTTAGAACGTGCCTTTCTGATTGCTATATGTCTGTGGACAGCTCACTCCCCAGACTACAGGGAGATCTTAACACTATCTTGTTCCTATTCCGTTTCCTTTGTCCCCATATCCACTCAGCTCACGGTCCCTACACGTTCATTTCAACTCCCCCAGTCTCCTGCTGGCTCTTCCCCTCAGTTCCTGCATCCTTCCACCCCGTTGTCCCCTGCAGGTCCACGTGACTGATCTGGATATTAGCTGCCTAACCCTGTTGCTCTCCGCACTGGAAGCCTCTGGCCAAGCACCCAAATGCATCCCCATCACCCTTCCCAAAGCAGCCCTCTGGCCTCATCACTGTCCTACTCAAAAACCTCAGCTGGGCTCCTTGTTGCCATCAGAACAAAGTAATTTCACCATTCAAGTCCCTTCTCAATCTTGCCACAATTTATTTTTCCAGAAGGACCTCAACTATTTTACTATGCAAACCACTGAGTAAAGGCATAGTACTGAGCAAAGTTTCGGGGCCATTTAGTAGCTGTGTCAATTCTCGACCACACAGTAGCTGTGTCACCGTGGGACACTTACTTATACTTTCTGTAACTCAGTGTTCTTAGCAGTAAAGTGGGTATAAAATTTTTATCTTTAGTGGTTTCTAGGAATGAACAAGAATAGATGTAAATACTAATTCTAAGTATTTAGTCAATATTTTCTCCCCTCCATGTATTTGCTCAAGCTGCTTCACCCCACCTAGTACAACTGTGTCAGTGAAAGTATCTAGTTTCCTTAACTAGTTAAATGGCTCCTTTCATAGATCTTCAGCCCCCCAAGAGGCAAAGTCTCCTGAACTCTGAACCAAAATAATATAGAAAGGGCCAAATGGATAGACTCTGACTTGTAACTATGGAAAAATGCCAGAAGTAAAATGACAGCCAGTGGGAGAAGGCTGAAGAAGGTGGAGCGGAATGCGCAAGGAAGAGCTGAAGTAGATGGAGGGAGACCAGGTCTCTTCCAGAGGGTGTCAGCTGAGCCCCAGTCCTTGGTGTATGGGAGGTCTGAGCAGAGAGTGAAGGCGTCCGATGCAGACTATTCTCTGGACCCGTTTTGCCACCACACCCTGCCTTGGAAAATGCAGCTCAGGCAAATATGTCCGAGACAACCCAATTCATGTCTCCGCTCCCTGTCCCCTTTAGCAAGTCCTCACCTAAACCATCCTAGACTTGTTGAGAATCCATTTCCATCCTGGGGCACAAGGGTCAAAAACTCACCATTTCACTCTCAGGAAACTCATTCTGCAACAAGTCCTACTGCAGGTCAAGCCCTTTTTTTTTTTTAATTTTTCCCTAAGCAAGAATATGAGGATAAAATTGAAGATTGGCATCTTCCCACTAAGGTTAGTGCTAAATTCCTAGACAAGTTATTTGAGGAATGATGTCAGATAATGGTGTTAATTGGCAAGAACTAACAAGTACACAGTTTTGCATTATGCTTCCATGGGGTCTGCTCCTCTCCAGCCAAATCCTATGTAATTTCCCATATAAGATATGAAGACCCACTTGCAGGTCTTTCTGGGCCCGATGGACACTGAAGGCCTGGCACATCTTCCTTCACATTTGGAGAAAAGTGATAAACATTGACATTGACATAGCATGTGCTGTGTACCAGGCACAGGTCTAGGTGCTTTGCATTTAAAACTCATATACTCATCATATTGAGGCAGGTCAGTATAGGGAAACAGAGGAGAAGATGAGCCACAACATGGCCAACAGACAGCATGGCCGGCAAACCTCACGGCCAGCAGACAACATGGCGGCAAGACCTCGCTGAGGCCTTGAGTCTCTTCTGGGACCTCCCATTGGCCCTAGATATTCCAAACAGGCCTCACCAATGGCCCCCACCATTGGTGGGGTAACCAATAACAGCTGGGGCCCCTCCCCTTATTGTTAGGAAGGGGGAGGAATAATTAATAATTTAAAAGGTAATCACACGGGGCAGAGCGTGCTCTCTCTGCCTAGAAGAGCCTGCACCAAATTTTGGTGTGTATTTCCATCTTTCTCTCCCATTTCTCAGCAAGCTTTGTTTTTTCCCCTCATTTCCCAACCAATTCTTTTTACTGGCCTAACTAAACTGGCGTGTTCTTAAATTCATTTATGCAACATAGACAAGAACCTAGAGGAATCCAATGGCTCCCCATCTTCAATATAAACTCTGAGAGTTAGATACGATTATCATCCCCACTTTACAGAGGAAGAGCCTACAACTAAAGAGCCTGCCCAAGGTCACACAGCAATTAGATGCATAGCTGGGATGTAAACCGGGAAGTCAGGCTCTAGAGTTGCACTCCCAACCACCATCTCCCACTGCCTTTTGGTACCTTCTCTGGTCTCCTAGATGGTCTCCACTCTCTACCTTACCCCCTCCAATCCAGCCTGTGAACTGTGGCTCTTACCAGACATAGATATCATCATGTTCCTCCCTTGGCAGAAGCCCACAATGGCTCAGTCCTGCCAGCTTCACAATTTACCTTCCACTATTTGTATCATAATATGATCATGCCCTCATTTATTCCATAAATGCCCCAGGTAAGAATTCTTGGATCTTTTGTGGTTTTCTTCTCTATTAGATTGCTAGCTTAGTGGGGGACAGGACTGCTTATCTTTGGCCAGCAAGGCCAGTAGAAACCTTTCATGGTATAATTCCAAGGCAATATAATTCTGGCCCATTAATACTTAAAATTCCACCATTAGAGATTCATTTCTTTGAATGAAGGATTGTCTTCCCTTAAAATGAAAATGCCTATAGAAGAAGTAACTAATTGAGCATTTCCAGCCATTTATTCTTAGAATAGATATGCTGATCAGATTCTAACTCTGTCTCAAAGAGTTTGAGGGAAGGGAGAGAAAGAATTACAAAGAGTATGAGGGCACCATGGTTAGGATGGGGGGGGGCAGATACCATCATTAAGGGAAGAAAAATAAGGGGATGCTCATGCCACTTCTGTACAACTTATCTGCCCGTTGTTTATTGCCCCATGACACACCAATTTGCCTCTGTCCCTGCATAAACCCTGAGGCCACATTTCTCAGCTCAGCATTTCCACAAAGATTTTCTGAGGCATAGGCTCATGTTCTTTTTCTTCTGACTTTCACTCCCCATGCCACTAAGAGCTGAAGCAGCAGGTCTAGGATGACAGTCAAGGCTTGCACTGGTCAACTGGGTCTGGCAGCCATTGGTCTGCAGTCCATCCGCCTCTCTGCCCACCACCATTCCTTGGACCTCCACCGAGAGCACTCATTTTCAACATTTCCAGAACTGGACTCCCTTTTGTTGCGAGCCAGGGTTTGGGGCATGGAGCCTGGCATCTGAGGCCCTTCATACAATCTATTGTTCAGACACTTTTATTTCCAGGAACAAAGGCTTTCCTACCCCCAACCCTCTGTCCCTTCAAAGGGCACCAGCATGTAGCAACAGAAGCACATCATGATATCATTTCTGATATCCATAGGTTTCAGCAATCAGTAACTGGGTCTTGTTCCAGGAAAAAGCAATATTCTTTGACAAATAAGCCATTTGCTGAGCAGTTTAAATGACATTGCAAAGAGTGACACTACAAACTGATGAGCCTGTTTTCCCTGCTCCTTTTCACTGAGAAGCAGCTAATGCCCCAGATAAATAGTGTAGATCACATGTGACTTATAACGTGAATACAGCACTGTATAAACAGCCACATGAAAAGGTAGCCCAGGTCAGTCCCTCTGGTTATGAGAGAACCAAGCAGGCTGAATCTTTTTCAGTACAATCTTGGAATGGGAAAACATGTCACCCCAAGGTCCTTGAGGGTTTTCTTAAATGGCTTCCATTCCCTAAACATTTCTTTTCTGTCACTAACATGGCAAAGCCCGGGTCTCTAATAGCCCTGGGACTACTGTGGCCTGTTTTAACACAGGCGGTTCCGGGAGGCAGGTGTTTTAACTAGCAGGGGAAAGAAAGGTCTGTTTCTTATTGACGGAACCCTAGCATGTGTAATAGAACTTCAAAGATGTGAGGCCAGATTGGGCAGGCAACATCAAAAGCTTTTGCCTGGTGCTGAGTAAACTTTGTATTCTGACATACAAGTTCTTATCTATTCTGCTCCAGGCTTGAGAGTGGAGGCTGCATCTAACCAAATCACATTGTTTTTCCTCACAGCTGCCAACTTGGAAAAATATCAGGGCACAAAGGGGCCATTAAAAAAAGAGAGCGCGAGCGAGAGAAAGAGAGAGACACACGGAGAGACATGTTTTTGTTAGTTCCTAAGCAACCCAATATTGCCAGGATGGGGGCTTTTAGGAAAATGAGAAGACATTCTCCACACTTCCCATCGAGGCTACTTGCTACTCTTAAATTTTATCTTTTTATAAAGAAATTAACAGTTTGTACTTGAATAAAGCCTGTGTCTTCCCACCATCCATATCTCTGTCTTCGTGTTCCTGCTTCTTTGATAAGCATTCACTTTCTAAAGAGGCCAATTCCATGGTTTAATTATATCTAAACTCAAACAATGAAGCTATTTCCTGACTTAAAAAAAAAAAAAAAAAAAACGAAATGTATTTATTTTCAAAATTGTTGAAAGGAATTATATCCACCACTTTAGGCTATTACTTAAAACAACAACTTTTTCATTTAAACGTAACTGGAACATAATTATTTTTCCCCAGGAAAATGAAGAGGACCATCTTCCCATCAAAGCCTGTATGTGCTTCCGTCGTGTGAGCTTGTTTCAAAACCCCAGATTATTTCTCTGTCTATGTGTGTCTATGCTGGGGAAGGGAGGCAGAGAGCCTCGAAAGGAAGTGAGATATAATCCTAGAGTTTTCATCCTGCATTGGGAACACATTTACTTGATCAATGTGTTGATCATGAGGGTTTCTTGATCCTGAGGGTCTCGCGTGTGGGTTCTGTCTGTGACAGACTCGTGGCTCCAGCACTGCCTTTCCCAGGACTGGGTCCCCGCACCCTCTCTGGAGCAAGCAGCTTTGTCTGCCTTGCCCTCCTCCTTGAAGCTCACCATTCACCTGGACTCCATGGCCCAACTCCACACCAGTTTCCTCCTGCCTCTTGGCTCTGCGCCTTAATGTTCCTCAATGTGGTTGTTACTTATATCTAGAGAAAACTAAACCAGAGACCCCAGAGGCCAGGGCAATGGTTCCCAACTTTTGATGAGATTCAGACACCTCTAGGGCCCTACCACTCTCAGGGCAGTCTCCGAACCAGCAGCTGCATTTTAGCAAGATCCTCGGGGGCTCAAATGCACATGATTTTTCAATAGCTACGTGTTCAGCCTCATCCTTGATCTGATCCAGCCATGATCTGGAGTGGGGACCTGAACCCCATGCCCCCAAGTGTCCAAGGTGATTTTACTATGCCCCAACTCTAAGGACCAGGCATGTGATACTTCAAACCATCAGCTTTGGAATCAGACAGACCAAAGTCACAATTGTTGGCTTCTTTACCTATTAGCAAGTCACTGTGAATGGGTTAGAAATGAGCTAAAGGCCACAGATATTCTTAACCTACAGAGAATTACATGAAATAAGGCATCTTAAAGAGGCTGTGGAATGGGCATCTCTGAGGTTCCTGCTGTCCTTCTGTCCTTCCCTGTCTATGCCATGTCCATGACCAGGAAAAACTCCACCTCTCTGCTTCCCAGCATCCAGCCGTCTGCAAGGCATTTGGAAAATGCTGCTTCTTACTGCACTCAGAGCCAGCAGAAATTCCTCTCTTCCCAGAGAGGAGGGACTGACATCTTTGTCCCTGTGTTCTTCCCAGGGGCTGGCCCTGTTTCTGACACTGAGAAGACACACCCAATAAAAATCATTTGAGTCAAATTGAAGCCACTCTTTCAAATTCCTTTAAATGTCATTTTTAAAAGAACTTCCATTTTATAGATCGAGGCAGGGAAGAAAGTGTATCTCTATTTAATGTATTAAAGATGGGTTGATAAAAGCTACATCTTTACAGGCAAAAGTAAGCAGACTATCGTGGCAATTTTTCTATTTGGTGAAGTAATTATTAGACCAAAAACCTGTAATTGGAAGAAACATAAGCATTTCAAGAATAATTTAGTTAGCGTGTTCTGCTGTCAGGACTGATAGTATTAATTATCAGCATATGACATTGTTTTAACTTTGGTTTTTGACATGAAGAGTTATTTTACAGTATCATTCACACATTGGTGCCTAATAAAAGAAGTCCAATTCAGTCCACCCATTCTCGTTAGAATAGTTGTGCAGTGGCAAGAAAGAGTGGGTGGGATTAGGGTTGAAGGGTGCTGTGCCCCCTGCAGTAGTAGAGGGTGGGGCTAGGTCACTCAGGCTCATTAGATAATTTCTCCCCCCTCCACACCAATTGACCTGGGTCAATATATTCTCGACTCACTTGATAAAAAGTGGACAACTGCCCTGGATGACTCACAGGCCAGATGATACTGACTCAATGACCTAGAGGGCCCATTTCAATTAGAACCAAATTAAAAGCCCCTCACTGGCAAAGAATGAAGTGTTTCCCAGGGAAAAAAAAAAAAAAAAAAACGGGTAGCAAATGGTCTTCTATCCTGAGCAGAGAATGCTATAATCTCCCTGAATCTCTCAAATATTTGGATTATTCTGTGGGCACCATGAGAAAGTGGGGGGTCTCCAGTCCAACTGGGCCCAGGGTCAATGACAAGAGCAGAGTTAGACCCTCAGAGCCTTGGTCTGACTAGTATGGCGGGATGATTCCCACACAGAGAGGGACTCCCACCCCTTTCCCATGAACCTGAGTTATAAGTGTCCATGGTCACTCATTTTTGAGGGCCTACTATGTGCTGGGCATTTCGCATACAATTTCTCATTTCATCCTTACAAGAACCCTTTTCTTACAATAATCCCATTTATACAAATGAGAAAACTGGGACTTAATGAAGTTAAAGAACTTGCCCAAAATCATTCAACAAATAAGTGGTAGAGCCGGGCTTAGTACCAGGCCCTCTGGCTCTGAATGTGTGTTGCTTTGTAACTGACCTTCTTTTTTTTTTCCCCGACTTTATTTTGTACATTTAATAATTGAAAATGTAAACAATTAAAAACTAAAAAGTAAACACAGGTGAATAAATATATACATTTCTCAATTAAATGTACTGGATACATATAATTTTTTTTTTTAATCAAACAATATGAGTAACTGACCTTCTTGAGACAATGTTTCTAGGGTCTGATCAATGTACCCTCCTCTTCTTCACGACATGCACTCCTAAACAAACTGTACAGGTTATGCCTCATGCTTCTGGTGCTATGTCCAGTTGCTAACAGACCCCATTTCCCTCGTCCTCACATTTACTGATCAAGGTGCTCAATGAGTTTGCTTAATTTCCTATAAAAAGAACTTGGGTACATTCTTTAGTCTCCATACTGGTTTGCCCAGGACTTTCCATGCTCCTTGGGTTCTCAGTACCTATTTGTTGAATGATTAAATGAGGGAATGACTGCTGAATGCTATTCAGGTAGCAGCAATTTCACTCTTCTGCTCTGACCATAGATGATGTATTTAATTGATTTTAGTGACTCCACAGTAGTTATTATATCACATCAGGGCAGAATTACTCATTTCTTGCTTCTAAAACCTAGTAATTTATATGCTGAACATGTAATAATCTATTATATCAAATACCCACTCCTTTAAAAAAAAAACAAAAAACAAAATAAAGCTCACTGCAGAGCGTAACAGCCCTGGATACACAAAATAAGTACAGGTGACTTATGAGTTTACACAAAAGAGCCTTCTGCTCTGGATACAGCGGTTTCAGAAAAACACAGCTAAGAGTATAGAAGGAAGCTGGGTAGGTAAATATTAGGAGAGGCATTTAAAAGCAGCCTTGATCACTGGATCCTTAAAGTGTGTTTGTTAGGCAAGGACACCTTAATAAGGCTTAATGTTGATACAGCATTTTACAATGCAACAGACAGGCAATAGGAAGGCTGTTTTTCTGAAGATGAGCAAGAGAGGACAGGATGGCTGAAGCTTATGCCCTAGACAGGCAGTAGAGCACTCAACAGCAAGGAGCAGAGGCAGGGGACCCAAAGGTCTGGGACCATCTGCATGATTATCTATGAACGGCACAGCAAGGGGAAGGGAGATGTCTTTTCCCAAGCCCAGAGTCGCTGCCCATGTCACCCAAACCCTACAGTGGGGAGAAGTATGTCAGGAAGAGAAAAGAAAGAAGGAGTTGGGTACTGACAGGGAGGCAGTACCCACAGAGTCCTTGAGGCCTTTTCCGAAGGAGAGTGGAAGTCACTCTCCCATGCTCTCCTGCCCACCTCCCTGAATCCCTCAGGTCTGATGGGGTCACAGCTTGTCCCAGTGGCCACTATCTGCTGCTTCTCAATAAGAGGAGTTGTTTGCAAGGCCCCTGACTGTTTGCAGCACCTATCTCTTTTTGTCTTTCCTCCCTGGACTCACAATTCTCCAAACCCGTGCTTTCATAAAGAGGACTCTTCCCTCTCCCTCACCATGGTCAAGTAAAAAAAAAAAAAAAAGTCCCAGCTTTGGAGCCAGGACTCATGGGTTTGAATCTAGGTATTCTATTTATAGACTTGTCATCTTGGGAAAGTGACTTAATCTTGCTGAGCTTCAGGTTCCTCCTCTTTAAAATGGGCATAATATTGTCCACCTGATAGAGTTATGGTCAGGACTAAATGATATAGACTGAAAATCTAGCCAAATACCTGGCCTATGAGAAAATGCTTTATAAATCTTAGTTCCCTGCCCTTTTGCTCTTATTCTCTGTCCTTCTTATGTGGCCCTATCTTCCATTAGGTCCTAAGCAGGAACAGCTGGGAAATACCTGGTGAGGTTTTGCTTCATTCCATATGTCCTTGAAATGAATCTTCTGTCCTCTGGGCTCCTCTTCTCACCATTAAACTCTTTTCCTTTTATCTCTGGGGAAATCTGGAAAACAGAGGATATGCTGGCTTCTCACTTTGTCCTGTTGGAAAAGGACTGGGGCTGCTTTGGTTAAAAATACCCGAAAGCACTCTGCAGTATGACTAATGTCAGGATTAATCCAGATTTTTCCAATTTAGCACTCAAAGTCCCATGTCCCAAGAAGCCCCTCAGTCTCAGATAAAGCAGGACGGTTGGTCAACCTAACTGTCTACAGGGCAGCTTCAGAGTCAAAGAGAAAGCTTGTCACCTCTCAGGTTTGTGAATGACAGCAAGTGACTTACAGAACTCTCAGTCAAAAATGAACGTGAGACTCAGGAGTCCCATGTTCCCATGACTATTCTTTTAGCAGCAGAGGATCACCTGGGAGCAGCCCCATAAGGGACCTCAAATGCTGAACATGAGAGAGAATGGGAGAAATCTAAAAAGCACCTGAATCTTTGGTGCCAAGAAAATTCTGCAGGCCTTGCTGACAAATGAGAAGAGAGCAAAGGCACACCAAGTGTTACAGCACTAGTCTACTGACACTGTTGATCCAGACAGAGTAACGTTCCCAAGAGAGGGGGTGGGTTTCTCCACACTTGCAATACAAAAAGTTGAAAGCCTAAAGATATTGGAATCATTCACACTTCGGTGGAATTCCAACTCTGTTGTGCACACTAGTTTGTAATATCTAAGGAAGATGCTTAACCCCTTCATTCCTGGATTTCCTGAATCAGAATTATAATACATATACAATAGGGTTGTTTTGAAGAATAAATAAAGTAATCCAATAAATAGTCTATCAGCTTTCATTTCCAGCATTATGGAATATTAGATTCCTTGAAGACCTTCTTGATATGAAACACCTAAAAGATGCTGAATAAATTACAATGGACATCTTTTAAAAGCAATAACTGAGTTTGTTAGAAAGTAAGAGAAATTTCCAAAAATTCAAAACAAAAGAGGAACTGAAAACCAGAGCAGAAACCCTGGGTGAAACTGCAGCAGTCTGCAGGAGGGTAGCTAGATTTAATAATACAAGGGCTTGGATGCAAATGTCCACATGGAATCTGGAAATGAACCCTTGGTCCATATGACACTAGGAAATGGAATGTAACCACCCACCCACTCCCAAAAGTCAGAAGCTTTGAAGAACTACCCTTTGTCATAGAATGAAATAAACATAATCCATACCCAGACTCAGAAAGATAACCAAGAAGTTTAACTGTCTCATACTATACTCTGGGTAAGGGGAAAAAAGTCTCCCCTGACAATTCATAGGCACAGACCTACACAAATGGGATTGGGGTTCAACTTTATTCTAGGTGCATAATCTAGAAAATTAATATAAAAAGTGGCCAGGGCCTATCATCCTGGTGTGCTTGGCAGAAGCAAATTTTAAAATTTCCTCTAGAGAGACAATTTTGTCAAACTGAAAGATTCACTCAGATAAATGTCCACTGACCTTAAGTCACAATTCAAAATTATGAAGCCCAAGGAAGCAATTCATAAGAGTAAGAGGCAGCAGATGGCAGGATTTTAACCCCTGATAAATCTACTTAAAATAAACTATCAGAATTAAGTTAAAAACAATGTTTAAATGACTGAATATATTAAAAAATTAAAAATGATAAGACACAATAAAATGGCAATTATTTGGGAAAAAGAATTAAATAGAATTCCTATAAATGACAAATATAGTCATAACTTAACCAACAGACTAAACATAGCTGAAGAGAGAGTCAGTATACTGAAAAGTAGATCTGAGGATGCAGACTGTAACACAGAGAAACCCAAACTGCAACACAGAGAAACAAAGAAATGAAAAATATGAAAGAGAGCCTAATTTATGTGGATGATAGAATAAGAAATTTCAACACAAGGCTAATGGAAATTTCAGAAGGAGAGAAGAAAGGCAATATTCAAAAGGATAAGGGCTGAGAAATTTCAAGAATTTAAAAGAGATGTAAGTGCACAACACCTGAAGGCAATAAAAATCAATTCATACCTAAACCAGTTTCAGTGAAAGCGCAGGACACATAAATCAAATAAAAGATATTTTGTTTTGGGAATTTTTGAATGCATTTCAAAGTTAATTGCAGACATTACTACATTTACCTCCAAATACTTCAGCAAGGATGTCACTAGAGTTCAAAATTTGTTTACAGTTTTATTTGATATCAAATTTACGTGCAATGAAATGTACAAATCATAAGTATGCATTGCTGTGTAATTCAAGCCCCTATCAAATTAAAACAAATGTCATTACCCCAGAAAGTTCCCTCATGCCCTACCCCAATCAATCCCATCCTTATCCCGTCAGAGCCACGACTATTGTGATTTTTTTTTTACCGTAGATTCGCTTTACCAGTTCTGGAATTGCACTTATATGGAATCATTCATTTTTGTATAAGTGTTCTTTCACTTAGAGAAATGATTTTGAGATTCATCCACGTTGTTGTCTGTGTCAATAGTTCATTTCTTTCTATTGCTGAGGAGTTTTCCACTGTTTGAGTATACCCAGTTTGTTCACCCATTCCCTGCTGGTGGACATCTTGGGCTCTTTCCATTTTAGGACTGTTGTAAAAGAAGCTGTAATGAACATTTTTGAACAAGTCTTTTGTGAACATGTTTTTGTTTCTCTTAGGTAAATACATAGAGTGGAATTGTTAAGTCACGGGGTAGGTGTACATTTAGTTTTACAAAAAACTTCCAGGACTTTCTCTAAAGTGGTTGTACAATTTTACATCCCCACTAACAATAGAGGTGAGCTCCAGTCATGATACATCCTTGCCAATGCTTTCTGTTGTGAATCTTTTTAATTTTTGCCATTAGAGTGGTTGTGTACTGGTATCTCATTGTAGTTTTAATATGCATTTCTCTGATGACTAATAATATTGAGCATTTTTTCATAGGCTTTTTGGCCAGTTGTAAATCTTCTGTGAAGTGTCTGCTCAAATCTTTTGCTGACAGCAGACTTTTGAACAGCAACAAAATAAAAGAGAAAACAATGAGATAATATCTTATCAGTCAGGGACCATTCAGGAGACTGAAAGCACACCAGTAATATAAACAGGGAAAATCTAATATAATGAATTATTAACTAGTAAAAGGTGGCTAACCACTAAATTGGCAAATCAAACTCCATGGTTTGGAAGGTAATAGCTAAAGAAAGAAACTGCTATCCTTCAGGCTGAGAGAAAAGGGAACAAGAAAGGAATTTAAACACTCAGAGGAAGGGTCCCTGCAAAGCTGAAATTCAGACCTCTGAGGAAAGGCCATGTCTCATAGGAGTATGCTGCCTGCTGCTGTGATGACAAAGAAGCTGGCCTCTGCTAAGTCATGAGACCTAAGAGCCACCCCAATATGGTAACAAAGAAACTAACTGGCTGTAGGGTGCCAGTGATGAACAAGGACCCCTACATCCTGATCTGTTCACTGCTGAGCTTAAACATACAAACAAAAAGCAAACAAACAAAACCGAACCCCAGAAGAAGAAAAAAAAAAAACTGTCCTTCTTTCCTTTTCCCTTTTCCAGCCTTGCAGTATCCCTCCAGTGCCCTCTATTGGCATAGCCTTACACTGAGCCATCCATCCCGCAAAGGAGAAATGTAATTTACAGAGTTGAGTTCTGGTATCACAAAGTATGGCAAAGCAGAGTGAGTTTGGAGCTGAGAGACAATAAATTAAGACCAAGCACAAGCATCTTCAAAGCACTGAGAAAAAAACAACTGTAAACCTCTAATTCTATACCCAGTTAACTTATCATTTAAGAGTGAAGGCAAAATAATGTTTAAAAATGGTTTTTCTTTTATTATACTTTATACATACAAGAAAATATATGTAATATATAGGAAAGTTAAAGACTTTTCCAGACACACAAAAACTGAGAATTTATTACAAACAGACTCTCAATACAAGAACTACTAAAGTATATACCTCAAGAAGGAGAACATTGAATCTAGAATGAAGAGGTAAAATTTAAGAAAACAAATGGTAAGCAAAGAAATTGATAAGCTTATGGGTAAATGTAAGAATGCACAGTGTGAATCAGTAAATATAAAAATAATTACTAACTTGGGCATAAAAGCAAAGGGTAGTTAAAATATTAGACAACAATATGGGATATATGAAGAAGTTACCAGAGTTAACATGTATTAAGCCAGGGAGTGGGTGTAGCTCAGTGGTTGTAAGAGGTCCTGGTTATAATCCCCGGTACCTCCTTAAAAAAAAATAAATGTATCAAGCTCCTTGTATTTTTGGAAAAAGAGTTTAAATATATTCCAACTTTTCACCATTTAACAATACTGAAAATAATGTGATTGGTGCTTCCTGGAAGTATAAAACACAGCCCTAGATGAGTCTTTCTATGTCAAGTATATATGTTAATAGTGTTAAGGATTACCTTTAAAGAGCAGAAATAGAATGAACAAATTTAAAATAAGTAGACTAGAGAAAAAAGAATAAAGAAAGCTTGAGCAACTCAAACTAAACCAGGAATGAAGAATTTTAAAAATTCATGGCAATGGAAACAAAATCTTTGGGAGAAATAAGTCTAAACTTTATCCAATAACTATGAATGAACTAAACTTCTCAAAAGACAGAGATTTTCTTACTGAATTTTTAAACATAAGATATATGCTGTGTACAAAAGACATAGTTAAATTATAAGAGCATAGAAATATTAAGAATAAAAGAATGGAAAAAGTATGCTAGAAAAATACTAACTAATAGAAAGTTGGTACAGCCATATTGATATCAGATGAAATAGATTTCAAGAATTATCAGAGACAAAGAAGGTGCTTTGTAATGATAAAAGGAACAATTCATCAGGAAAATAAAACAATTACAAACTTCTATGCACATAATAACAAAGCTATGAAATATATAAAACAAAATAGTAATAGACTTTCAAGGAGAAATTGATAAATCCATTATCATGGCAAGAGCTGATAATATACTTCTTTCAAATTAGTAAATCAAACAGAAAAATAATATAGAAGATTTGAATGACATAACTAACAAACCAATTCTAAAGATATATAAAGAACTTTTTTGACAATTCTATAGAATTATTTTCAAGTACATATAAAGCACTAATAAACTTGGTTGTATCTTAGATTGCAAAGCAAATTGACCCTACGCCCTGTGAATCTGAAATGGATATAGTGTTAAAAGTAGTAGTGAGTGATGTCCTCTGCCTCAGGATTATCTTCCTGATAGAACAGTTTCTAGAAGTCATGAGACTTTTGTAGTTTAGAGTCTTCCCATAGCACTTTCTCTGGCATGGCTCCATCTGGACAATGAAACATAATCAACGCCCTTTAGAATAATATTTATTCTTTTTCTGAAAATAAAAGTATAGAAAATTGGTAGATACTTTTTGATGGTGATGATGTCCAACATGTTTTGTTAGTCAATCAATCACTTTCCTCCAGGGCAGTCCATCGATTGTCAGACAGTGCTAAGGCATAAAATTTTCTTTATATTCTTAATATTTTCCTTCTTGTAAGGTCTGTTCACTGATGTAGTTTTTTCTCTGCAGCAGCCTAGACAGATCTGCCCCCTCTGAATAAATCTTAATGGCCCTTGTTCCTTTATTCTTCAAATTTTATGTAATAGCTTGTGCAAAGTGTCTAACACCATTCTTATTACACAATAGACTCTTTATTATTGTTGTTAATGCTTAACTATTTTCTATTTATCAATAGGAGGTTGAAAAATAAAAACAAATACTGATAGCTCCCATTCTCTAGTTATTTCTCCACGTTTTCCTTTCCCACTGTCTTATTTTGCCAAGCTGCTGTGACAAATATCAGACAATATATTGGTTTAAACAACAGGAATTTATTGTCTCATGATTTTGAGATAAGAAGAAATCCAAAATCAAGTTTTCAGCAAGGTGTGCTCTCTCCCTGAAGACCATAGCATTCTATTGCTGGTGGTAGGCCATCCTTCAAGGAACTTCAAGTGGAAGAGGTCAAGTGTCAATTTATCACTTTCTTCTCACATTTTACTATAAGCTGCACCTCACCTTGGAAAATCTCCTCTGCTTAATATCCAAGTTCATTGCTTTTAAGTTCTGCCTCTCATCCAACATCAAAACTCAATTTTGCCACATTTTCTGCCACTTTATAACAAAGATCACCTTTCCTCTAGTTTCCAACAATACATTCATCATTTTCTCCTTAGGCCTCACCAGAAGTACCTGTATCATCCATATTTCTACTAACAATCTCTTCAAAGAAATTGAGGCTTTTTCTGTCAAGCACCTCACAATTCTTCCAGCCTCTACTCATTACCCAATTCCAAAGCCATTTCCACATTTTAGGTATTTGTAATAGCAAGACCCCACTCTTGGTACAAAAAACTATCTTCCTTCCCTTTCTACTCCTTGCCACATATTTCAGATCAGGGTATAGTGAAATGGGAAAATGAAAACTATAACTGCTCTCTAAAAAAAATACCAGCTCAAACCTTGCTAAGGACAAAAATATTTACCCCAAAAGCAAAAACACCTATAAAATATCCAAATTATTTATTGTCTATTCCAACCACAAAGTGTCAAATATCCCAATTCTCTTCCAGCAGCATCTTGAATAATGTCCCAAACAACCAGGAATTCATATAATTCCACATGGTGGCTCTGACTTTTGAAGAAGGAGATTATGTTTGGAGAGGACAGAACACATGGAGGCTCATACCCCATTCTGCCCACAGCAGTGGAGAACCTTATAACCAACTTTTCCAAGCAGGTCTAATAATGGGGTGAAGGAAAGGGAGCCAGGGAAGGGCTAGAAAAGGAAAAAGTTCAAGAGAAACAAGTTGGTAGGGTTTTGTGGTAGAGTAAAAAGAAACTGTTGATTTTACTTGGAGAGAATTAGAGTGGAATGAGTTTGTGTAAAATCCAAAATAGAATCTCCTTGGATTTCTAAATACACTTAGAAGTAACCCCACTTTTCAGGAGCCAACACAAAACTAAAACTTGCTAAAAGAGAAAAAAGAATAAATATTAATATTCATAATTAGGAATGTCAGTCAGCATTAATGAAATATTCAAGTAATCCCCAGAGTTTTAGATTCCAAAATGTATAAACTGGCATACTCACTCTCAATAGATAAATGTCTTCAGCAGCATTTCCTAAGAGTATTACTGGGTGTTGCACTGGCTAGCAAGAACTGCCACTGAGAGCCTTATTGCCAGGGAAGAAGATGAGCTCAGTTTTGTTTTTACTCTTAAATGTCACTTTTGAGTTGCAATGTTTTAGAATATTTGTTCTTTGCCACAGTCCTATGAAGGAGCTTAAAAATACTTTCTGTGTAAACTGTTCTTAAAACAAATTAACTATCCCAATTTTAAGACGAGAGCTTCTTTCCAAAAACAGATGTACTGAGAGTAGCTACCATGGATAAAATGCTGCTTCCCAGTCCTGATGCTGGAGACACAAGTCTCACTGAGCCTTAGGTGGGTGGGTTATCTTTACACTTTTTTTAAACCTTATTCCCTTGTCACACCTGGCAAGATTACTCTTCAAAGGTGGTTGTTATTTCAAAAGTCAAAAGCAGAAATTCTGAAAGGGAGAAAACATTGTGTTTTGATGTAATGCAAAATGGCCTATTTGGGTACAGAAGATCTGAGAATGTTCTAGAACAGGGGTTCTTAACCAGGGGCCCACGGACCCCCAAGGGGTCCATGGAAAGATTTCAGTGGGGGTCCGTGAGCTTGAATTGAAAAAAATCAACTTGTCTTTATTTTCTCTGATGTCTAACTTAAATCTAGCATTTCCTTCATTTATGAATGTAAGCAATAAATTACAGCATATTCATTTCACCTGACTGGCATGGAACAAAAAAGATTAAGAACCCCTGTTCTAGAAGGAGCGACCAGAACAAAGGAAGGACTTAATGAATTTCTCTGCATCAGGAAATAAGAGGAATTTTTTGTAACTATATTCCAAAAGCAGAGAAGAGATTCAAACACAGGAGACAATTCAAGAGATGTAAGCAAGTCAAGAGGGAGAGAAGTGGGTGAGGAGACTGCAACACCCAACATGTGTGGAGGAGAAAACTTGGCCATTGAGATATTCCACGGGAGGTAGGCATGGCTGAGAAACTTTGGGGAATGGAGATATCTAATATTGCATTTTAAATTGTTATCTGGAGGTAAGAGGGAGGGATGTTCGGGATGAAAGGAGTCAAAAGAGGAAGAAAGCTGCATTTCCTGTTTGTATCTGGAAGGGGAAACTCAGGGTAGAAATCAAAACTTCACTGGAAATCTTAGTTAGAGGTGACTAAGGAAAATAGAAGCCCTTCCACTCCCAAGAATATTCAGAGGTATTGATAGAAATACTGGGTTTTATGTGAAGATTGAAACTTTGAGTCAATTTAAATGTATATTTTAAAGAGAAGTATGATGGCAGAAGTTCATAGGCCCAGGGACACCCAGATGGCACCAGGGATAAGTCACCAACACTTATGGTGAGAAAGGAAACAAGTGTCAGGGATCAAATGTTCCCAAGAACTTAGTCTTCACTCATGCTCACAATGTGGACTGCTTCTTTATTTCCAGTACACTTCCAGCTGGGCAGACCACATGATCAGTTCTGGCCAATGAAAGGTAGAGGGAAATGGCAGACGTTACTTCCTTGCTGAAGCATCTACCTTCAGTGCCTGGCTCTCCTGCCTTCTCTTTTCCTGCTGGGGCCATGGTGGAAGCACATGGAGATGGGATGCCAGGCTGGAGACCTGGAGGACAATGGTTGTGGTTGTAGGTCCTTCTTCAGCAGCACCTACAGTGGACTTTGCCTGAAAAAGAAATAAACGCTTTTGTCGTATACAGGCCTGAGGTTTGGGCTAGTTTGCTGCAGAGCCCAAGCTGGACCTTTCTGACTGCTACAACAAGAGACAGTTTCCAGCCAGGTTATATGTGGCCTGACTGGGGTAGGCACGCAGAGGGTCTCTTACCTAGCAGGAAACCCAGGAACCCTGGACCTAGTTTAAAAATAAAACATTGTAGGGAAGCAGCTGTGGCTCGATCAGTGGGGCTCCCGTTTACCATATGGGAGGCCCCGGGTTTGTTTCCGGGGCCTCCTGGTGAGGGCAGGCCCGCCCGCATGGCGTGGTTAGCTGACCCAGCGAGCACAAGCAGCAAGGGGGGGATAAATGAATAAATAAATAAAATCTAAAAAAAAAAAAAAGTTTAAAAATAAATAAAAAATAAATAAATAAATAAATAAAACATTGTAGAGACAACCAGCAAGATGGCGGCAGAGTAAAGCTCTCCGAGAAATAGCTCCTGCTACAGGGCAGCTGGTGATCACCCAGAGCTATCTAGAGCACTTGTTTGGGGGCTCCAGGAGACCAGAAGTGCATCTTGCAACATCCTTGAAGGAATGGGAGGAGGAGACTGCCCATCTGCAGAGAAGGTTAGTAAGTAGAGCACTCTAAGCCATGGAGACCGGTGCCCATCCTCCACTGGAGGCACCAGCCGCCTCGGGAGCTGTTCCGCGGCTGGAATTGAAAGCTCCACTTCCCAAAAACGGGGAAGAAGAGACGGTTGGGCACCAACTTCAGCTACTGATTAGTAAATTCAGCGGGCTAAAGTATAATCCTAAGAACAGCTAAAGTTTGAACCTGTCCAAGTCAGAAAGATGCCAGTGACTGCCATCTTAACTCCGCACCTGACATGAGGAGAAGTGGGACTGACTGAAAATCACAGTGCTGGTAGGAACCGGCTTTTTTCCATCTAGATCAGATTGCCGCTCTAACATAAGCCCCAGGCCCACCTCAGGCTGGGAGGAAGCTGGGGGTAGCTGCGCCAGCCTCTCTGGGAAATTACAGGTCACGCCACTGAGGCTGATGATCATCCTACTTTGGCAGCGCAAGCCACCCCAGCAGCTATTCTGTGGCAGGAATTGAAAGCTCTATTTCCCAAAAACAGGGGAGGAAGAGACGGTTAGCACCAATTTCAGCTACTGATTAGTAAATTTGGCTGGCTAAAGTATAACCCTAAGAACAGCTAAAGTGTGAGCCTGTCCAAGTCAGAAGGAGCCTGGTAGCCACCATTTTGACTCCACCCCCAGCCTGAGGAGAAGGTGGGCTGACTGAAAATCACAGTGACGATAGAGATGGATTTCTTTCACCCAGATTGGCCTGCAGCCCTAGCCTAGGTTTCAGCTCCACCTCAAGCAGGGAAGAAGCTGGAGGGTCCTGCAACAGCCTATCCAGGTACCTGCAGGTACATTTACCTGGCACAGACTGAATAATCAGAAGTCTACCGGGGCAACTGTGGTCATCTTGGACCTGCACTGCATAGATTGCTGCCCACACCTGCAGCTCCATCCCTGGCCCAGGCAGGGGAAAAAGGGGTGCGAAGCTTCATCAGTCCCTCTGGGAACTACAGTCTAGGCCTGCATGAGTTGTATTATTCCACACAGCTGTGGCTCTATCCCTACCCCTGGCAAAGGAGAAAGTTGGGAGAAGCTTCATTGGTCCTTGGAGCAAGGAGGGCAGCTTGAGCCTCCACAGCTTATAGCACCAACTATAGCACCATCTTTGGCTCCTACTACACAACCAGCAAGGGAGAAGGGCAGGAAGCCCTAAACTAAAGAGAAAAACTGCACCCAGAATAAATACTTTAGTAATCCAGATGCCAATACACCAACAAAAAAATTACAATCCATACCAAGAAACAGAAAGATATGGCCCAGTTAAAAGAACAAGATAAGCCTCCAGATGACATAAAGGACTTGAGACAACTAATCATAGATGTTCAAACAAATCTCCTTAATAAATTCAATGAGATGGCTAAAGAAATTAAGAATATTAAGAAGACATTAGATGAGCACAAAGAAGAATTTGAAAGTATACATAGAAAAATAGCAGATCTTATGGGAATGAAAGATACAATAAATGAAAAAAAAAATACACTGGAATCATATAATATCAGATTTGAGGAGGCAGAAGAAAGGATTGGTGAGCTTGAAGACATGGCCTCTGAAAGTGAACATACGAAAGAACAGATGAAGAAAAGATTAGAAAAACTTGAACAAGGTCTCAGGGAACTAAAGGACAGCAAGAGACATGCAAACATATGTGTCATAGGTGTCCCAGAAGGATAAGAGAAGGGAAAAGGAGCAGAAAGAATATATGAAGAAATAATGGTAGAAAATTCCCAACCCTATTGAAGGACATAGATATCCATGTCCAAGAAGCACGATGTACTCCCATGCAAAAAAATCCTAATAGACCTACTCCGAGACACATATTAATCAGAATGTCAAATACCAAAGACAAAGAGAGAATTCTGAGAGCAGCAAGAGAAAAGCAATGCAAATGTATAAGAGATACCCAATAAGATTAAATGCTGATTTCTCACCAGAAACCGTGGAGGCAAGAAGACAGTGGTGTGATATATTTAAGATACTGCAAGAGAAAAACTTCCAGCCAAGAATCTTATATCCAGCAAGACTGTCTTTCAAAAATGAGGGCAAGTTTAGAATATTCACAGATAAACAGAAACTGAGAGAGTTTGTAACCAAGAGACCTGCTTTGCAGGAAATACTAAAGTGTGTGCTACAGCCTGAAAAGTAAAGACAAGAGAGAGGCCTGGAAGAGAATCTAGAAATGAAGATTATATCAATAAAAGTAACTAAAAGTGTCAAAAGAGTGGTGAAAATAAAATATGACAGATAAAACCCAAATATTCAGGCATAAACTTAACCAATGATTTAAAGTACTTTTTTTCAGAAAACTACAACTCATTGTTAAAAGAAATTTTAAAAAGACCTAAATAATTGGAAGACTATTCCATGCTCATGGATTGAAAGACTAAATATCATTAAGATGTCAATTCTACTCAAATTGATATACAGATTCAATGCAATCCCAATAAAAATTCCACCAGCATTTTTTAAATAAATGGAAAACATGATTATCAAATTTATTTGGAAGGGTAAAGGGGTCCTGAATAGCCAGAAACATCTTAAAAAGGAAAATTTCCAGACTTTAAGTCGTATTACCTAGCCACAGTGATAAAAACAGCATGGTACTGGCATAAAGACAGACACATAGATCAATGGAACCGAATTGATGGTTAAAAAACAGACCCTCACACTTATGGTCAAGTGATTTTTGACTAGCCTGTCAAACCCACCCAGCTCAGGCAGAACAGTCCATTCAACAAATGGTGCTGAGAAAATTGGATATCCATAGCAAAAGAAGGAAAGAGGAACCCTATTTCAAACCCTATTAAAATTTTTAACTCAAAATGAATTGAATACTTAAATATAAAAGCAAGAACCATAAAACTTTTAGAAGAAAATGTAGGAAAATATCTTCAAGACCTGGTGATAGGTGGTGGATTCTTAAAGGAGATAAAAGGAGGACTGAGATGGACTACTGATATTTAATGTATGTAGAAGTTTTAATTAGCTTTACTGTAAAAGTGTGGAAATGTACAGAGTTGATGGTAACACATTATAGTGAGTAACAGCTGGTTTATAAATGGGGGTGTGGCTGAAAATGGTAGTCTAGGGATGTAAATGCCAATTGACAGAAAGCTAGAGAATAACCTAGGGACTGAATCGCACAGTAAACCCAGAGGTGGATGAGAACAGTGGTTGATGATACAGATGCAAGAGTGTCCTTTGTGAGCTAGAGTAGATGTACATCAGTATTGCAGGGTGGTGGGAATATGGAGAAGCATGGGAAAAATACAACTGGAGTGACCTATGGACTGTGGTTAACAGTAATAATGTAATATTCTTGCATCTATGCCAAAGATGTACTGTGTTGATAATGGGGGAGTATGGAAAAAGTGTGCCAAATGTATGCTGTGGACCTGGTAATAATTGGATGATATTATCTCATAATCTGTAACAAATATTCCACCAAAGTGTGGTGTGTTGATAGAGGGGTGTTGTTTGGGAACTCTGCACATGTGCATGACTGTTTTGTAAGTTTACAAGTTCTGTCATAAAAATATATTTTAAAAATAAGAATAGGGTGAGTTGGGGGAAAAATACACCAAATGCAAGATAAGGAGTATAATTAGTAGTAAGATTTTGACAATATTCTTTCATAATTTGTAACAAATGTCTCACAACAATGCAAGGAGTTGGTGGAGGTTTGATGTATGGGACCCCTATATGATGTTATGAGTGTTTTCTCTGTAAGTTCACAACTTTTACTATACACTTATTGTTTATGTATGTTCATGTATAAATGATATAAAAAATAATAATAATAGGGTGAGTTGGGGGAAAATGGTTAGTAGTAATATTTTGAGGATGCTCTTTAATCATTAGTTAAAAATGTTTCACAACAATGCAAGGTATTGGTGGTAGGGTGAGGTTTGAGAGCCCTGTATGATGTTATGTATGTTTGTTTTGTAAGTTCACCAACTATTACTATACACTTATTGTTTATGTATGTTCACGTATGAGTGATATACCTCAATAATTTTTTTTTAAATTTTAAAAAAATAAAATAAAATAAAACATTGTAGAGAAAATGGTAATAATTTTCTGATGAAGTCAGTTTGGAGGGTTTTCTCCAGGCTAAGCAGCAGGTAGGTGAGGGCTACAGCATCCATTCTGCTGCTTCCAGTTTCCTGGAGAAGGTATTTTTAGGGGAGAGCAGAGGCGGCTGCCTTCCATCATTTTGGAAAGTCATGAGATTCACAGCGATAGATACCTAAACAAAGGACAAGCGCATTAACAAATCTAGCCGTCCAAAAGTCAGGGCTAATGTTAACCAAGATGAACATTACTGCGATTCCATCAAGATGTCCTGTTATTTATTTAACTTTTCCATTTTCATTTTTTATTTGGGTAAGATAATTGCTTGTGATAAGCCTCGGATGTGGAGGTCTGGTGCATACAGAGTGGAGGAGAGAAGCTTCGGTCTGTAGTGTCAGGGATGCACTGGGGAAAGGAGGCTATGGATTAACATATTGAAATGATCTCAATTAATGTCCTTTGGTGGTTTTCTTCAAAAAGGAGTACCTCTCCAAAGTGAATGGCCTACTTGTTACCAATAGGGAAAAAAGCCTATTAGGAGGATAATGTGTTAACCTGCTTGAGGAAAGAAGATCTCTTATGAGTGGGTTTCATAAGAAACAAAAATTATATATAGTGTTTCTTCCCCGGGTGATGCCACAATGCTCCCCATGTATCTCATCTCACAACACCCACACCAGTGGCTCCCAGTGTTTCTGGTCAAGACCCTAAAGTGGCTAGCACTAGGCTTTTGCATCATGGTCCTAAAATAGAATCTTAATAAGTGAGGCCCGTTTATTAAGATGATGACATCAGCAAATCACCAAGATCATGAAGACAACCATGGCCTTCAAACCCCAGGTGTTACACTGGTACTCACAACGAGCCACAGAAGTGGGTCCTGCTATTCTCGTTTTCTCAGACAGAGAAGTTTAGGGAGTAAGTAGCTTGCCCAGGGTGACCCTCCTATTGCTTCTTCTAACTCCAACAAAGGTTTGGGGGTGGCGGGAAGGGGCATGTGGCCGTTGCTAGAAGCATCATCTGTTCCCTGACAGCCCCTGCCTACCAGAAAACAAAACAGAAATAAAAGTACCTTTCCCTTTCCTGCCCTGCTTGATGGATTGAAAGGTAGAAGAAAAAACATGTTTTGGTGCTTCTGTAGACTCTTTCTGAAGATAATTATTGACCTCAGCAAGGGACATAACCCAAACGGAAAAATGAAGAATAAGCCATGTCAAAAGAATTTTGACCCTTCAATTCTCAGTTTATCCAAACTTGCCCATTGTTCACAAATCAGCTTAAGTCCTTGCTTTTGCAGACTTTCTAGTCTAGTCTGGAGCAATTTCACTCCCCTCCAAAGGCATCCACCCTTCCTTCACCACTTGAAATATTCTTTTTGGACCCAGTCATTATCTTTTCACATGTCCCTGCCTTACTTCCCCCACCCCACCCCAGACTGAGGCCACACATAGGGACGAAGTAAAGAGAATGGTCATAAACTCTGAAAGGAGGCACCTTCTAGTTCCTCAGGCCCAGCAGCTTTGGGAGATTCCTACTTTGGGAAACAGAGCCATCAGAAGCATGCATTTAGCCTCCCTTTGCAGTAGGGACTGGACCAGAGCAAGCAAAGCTGATGAGGGCTCAGGGATCTTACAGTTCATGGGCATGTCTTCCCCCATAAACACAATCTCATTAATTTACTCTGAAGATATTTTATTTCTAGTTAGTTTTAGCTTAAAATTTCCATATGACTTTTAAAAATTATGAACTATACATTTACATATACTAAAGTATATTTGTATAAATATGTTTACTGTTCAAAGAATTAAAATAATCTCCCATGAGCCCACCACCAAGGACACTAGGTAAAAACTAAGGCAATCTGAATAAACCATGGACTTTAGTTAATAATAATGTATCAATATTGGTTCATTAATTAAAATAATTATACCTTACTTACTCAAGACATTAATAAAAAGGGAAACCATGTGCAGGGGGGTGGGGAGTTATGGGAACTCTCTGTACTATCAGTTCATTTTTTATGTAAATCTAAAGCTGTTCTAAAAAATAAAGTCTCTTTTCAAAAATAAAGTCGTGTGGCTTTAGCTGGACACACTATCAAAATCTTAATATGTAAAATCCCAAATTTATAAATGAAAAGAAATGAGGATGAATTTTCGTGTTGCGAAAGGATTCCTTACTTATACATATTTTATAAAGTGTAATAACTGATTTTGGGTGTAGCCACATGTTTCTACACATGCATTGGCTCTTGATGCAATGAGGCCTTTTTAAAAGTAGAAATCTTCTTTCTTTCCCTCATCTTATGGATCAAATTTTAGACCTTTGCCCTGACCATGGAATTCACACATAGATCTAGACTAGGTGCATCAGTGATGTTTCCATCCTCGGTTTCTGCCTGCTGGTGTTAGGACGTTCTTACCTTTAAAGTTCTTTCCTTCTCAGGGTGAGAATAGACTCCTCTGGGTGGTCAACTTCAAGCTGCTGGAATGGAAATTCCATGAAGACAAAGGTGATGTCCATTTCCTCATTATCATGTATACTGAACCCACAGAAGAGTGCCTGGCACAAAATGAGCACTCAACACATTTTTATTAAATAAATGAATTACTACTCAAAGAACAACACATTTTTTCTTTTATTGCTTGTTAGTTCCTGTGTTCATTCTAGAAAGGATGCTCACTCCACTTCTGGACTTGGTTCTACTTGAGAATGGGAGAGCTCTCTTCTCGTTAGCACTGTGGGCACTCCGAGCCCCAGCAACTAGGAGGTGCAGCACTGTGAGCTCAGAGTGGAGACGATGACATGCTCCTAAATATAAGATGGGCCAGTATGGATCAGGACCAAGGCTGTAGGAATGTGGGGGGAAGGAGAGAGCTGTCAAGGCCGACACACTGCGGAGTGAGACTAAGTGTGCAGAACGTGGTGCTAACGAGAGAGACAAGGAACATTCATGGTCACCAGGAACCTGGACTGGGTACAAACAGAGCTGAGTGAGGGAGAACAGATTAGCAGACCACTTCCTCACAGAGCCCACACAAGCTAAGACACCAAGCATGATGCTGATGAACTAACTGTGCCACTTTCTCTGAATTTGCTCCACTGTTTTCAAGACTTTTTTTTTTTTTTTGGTTGACAGAAAGACTTTGTCATGAAGCAATGAGAGACAAGGAGGTCAAAGGAGGATCTCCTCCAAACACAGAAGATGGTCCATGGAGAAAGATGGAATGGAGCCAAATCAGCTTTCTGAGAGAGTAACAGTTCAGAGGTGGCAGGTCAAGTGGCTTCTCTGAGAAGATAAAGGATGGGAATATAAAATTCATGACGCGCAAGCAGAGGCTCCTCAGAACCTGGGACAAAATGTTGCAAGCAAGGCATAATCTGTCTATGGCTCCACTGGAGGGAGCTGAGCAAGCGAGAGGGAGTGCACAGAGGAGCTGGCCAAGAACGCTTGACCCGCTCTCTTAGAGCAGCCAGCCATAGCATGTACTGACCTGACAAAGGCAGCACAGAGAAAGTGGATGGATTCCAGTGTTTTATTTTTACTTGGCCATGATAATCCTTAAATTCCTAACAATAACAAAGTTTTTACAGAAATTCATCCCTAATAATCTGAGAGGTAACCTTATTGCTTGTATTATTATTATTCTAGTTTGAATATCTCCTGGAGAAGGGCCTTCTTCCATCCCTAACCTCTGCCATCCCAGGTCTTGTCAGCACCTCTCCCTCTTCCCTACCTACCTTCTTCAGTTGAAGGATTCCGTCTTACTTCCCTCTATTCCCCTCAGGCTTCCAGTTTCCTCTTTCTCATGACAGTCCTTCCATTCTTCCACATAACTTTTTTTAATGTGTGATTTTGACTTGGTTTCTTTCTATTTTCTTTGTCCTTTTTCTCCTTCTCCTTTCAGCCTCCTCTGCTTCTTCTCATGTTTTCTTCCTTCTTTGTGTTGGTGTGGGTTTTTTTTTTTTTTTTTCAGATACGCTGCAGGTGCTTAACCACTGTCTGCCAGACAGTACTCCATTGAGATAGATTACTTAGTTCTTCATTAATTATTTCAGTGCTGCCTGAAAGTTTAGCAGCTAATTGAGACCCTTCACAAAATGTATCCTCAGAGTTTGCTATCGTGGCTATCCCTGAGCTGAGTTTATATCCCATGTCTGCAAGGACTAAGAGGTAATGGAAAGAAGACTGCGGTCCCACCATATCTTACACACATGAATCTCAAACAATTCTAGCTGAATTAAATGGAATCAAGGATAGATCAATTCTCTATTTGGGAGAAATGTTCCAAACTGGAACAGTTTTCCATGGGAGATGAAAGGATGGATCTTCTGCTACACGATGTGAGTTGGGTAGACCCCTATTTATCCTGGATGCTTTGAATTTCACATGGATGTTGGCTAAAGGCAGGAAGCTGAATGTTAACCTCCTAAGGGCTCTCCAAACCCCAATAATCAGCTATCACCCCAACCTGACTACTGTCTCCCTATCCAAATCCTATCCCAAGCTGGAAATCTGGAAGTCATCCATGAGTTCTCCCTCCCACATAGCATCAAATCATTCAGCTGACAGGCCCTGCCCTTCCTACTGCCTTACTGTGTTCTCAATTCATCCTCTTCCTCCTCGCCCACTTCCTCTACTTCTGCTTAAGGCCTCATCACTGTTGGCCTGGGTCGCTGTACTGGCCTCCTAAATGGATCCCATACCCCTAGACTTATCCCTCTCCAGCCACCTCTCCCTGCTGCCTAGTGACACCATTGTGCTTTTCCTCTGCTCATGATGCCCTCGTGGTTAAACCAAACTCTTGGACAAGGCTTACAACTCTTTCATGAACCTCTCTAGGCTCATCTTTTACCATCTCCCAACTCCCCTGGCTATACCCATGTGAACTACTTGCAGTTCCTGAATGGACCATTCTCTCTCCTCCCTGGCTTTGCATTTGCTGTCTCTCCCCTCTGGAATGTCATTCAAACCCTCTTCACCTGGTTACTGCCCCAGCTTTATCACGTGGTTAGCATAAGGGCCAATTTACTTGTCTCTCTCCCTCATCTGACACCTGGAAGGTCCAGGCATCCCCAGGGCCTGCACAAACCCTTTCCAACAACACCAGGCAGCAGTGCACCTTCCCTCATCTGAATTCCTATGGAATTTAACTGGCTGCTCATGTTGGCACATAATCATGTATTTCCTAGTAAATCATCATCAAAATAATAACTACTCTGCTATTATTCATTATTACATCTATATGTTAACATACATTATTAAAATAGTACAATTTCTTAACTATTTCATGAATCTTGTCCTGTTGCTCCAAACACATCATGAGACTCTTAAGATTGAGGACCATGTGTTTTCCTTCTCTCATATTCCCCACAGCTCATGAGACCTCACGCAGGGGGAGTGGAGAGAATCCAAAGCCATAAATGTGGTGAGGATGGGCAATGCACTACAGAGAGAGAAATGATGCAGACAAAGCTGGAGGGAAGACATTTTTACCCCAGGGCCCACAACTCTGCTGGATGCACTTAATTTATACAATGGGCTGCCCCATCCATCTGCAGATCCTGGCACAGGCTCTGCACTTCCTCGTCCTCCCAGGTGGGAAGAGGACTCTGCTGCCTACAGGACTGGTCTGTCCAATGAGATCAAGAAAGAGGGCTGAAATGAGGATAGCAAATAGTTCTCCCCTCACTTGCCAACTGGGTTGGTGGCAGCCATCTGGAGAACTGTGCTGAGAAAGTTTCATAGGCTGAGTCAGGGCTCAACAGAAAATGTGCTGACTTAATCAGCAACAGCTCCCAAAGCCCTTGTGGTTCATGCAATAAAGATTTACCACTTCAATCTGGAGACTTCTACAAGTGGATAAATCATTCCTCCTAATCCTCCAACACTCTGACTAAAAGTATATTCAAAAGCTTCTCCCCATCCTTGGAGGGAGAGGAACAGATGGCAGAAGACAAAGTCCCAATGTTGAGGGCAACCTATTCTGGGCTGAGGATCACCTCCATGAATCTTTGTCCCCAAAACTTGGGATCCCCTGCTCCACCTGACAAACTTCTGCTCAGCCTTCAGGACCTGTGCACATGCAATTTCTTTGGTGAAATCTTCCCCACATCCCCCAGTTAAACTTATGCTGTCTGTTTCCATAACACTATCCTATGTCCATAGTACAATACATGTGCAATTCGACATATACCATTCTTAGTTTTCTACCCAGACATCTCTCCCCCTAGACACAGAGCTCCTTGAGCACGTGCCCTGAATCTCATTCAACGTTGTATTCCCACTGCTTCACCAGGTGCTTTGAATGGATTTTGGTTGTTATTAAATTGTAAGCTTCCTCAAGGGATAGTCCCAAAGCATTATTGATTTTAAAAATCAATAACATATTCTTAGCATTTATAATTTATAAATAATAATATAATTTGTGATTTATAAAGAATAGAAATTAGCATTATGCACATTTTCTTAGCGGGTAAACTGAGGTTTGGATCTCTTCATCATTTTGCCCTGATCATTTCACCTCAGGAGATCAGTATGAGGGCAGAAGGTAGACCCAATAGTTCACGATGGTAGCACTGCTCGCCTCTCCTGATTTCTTTCACAAGAGATGGCTGGGAATGTTGTGTGATAACAACACTCAATTCATGCTTTAATACATCTGTTATCGCTTGCTCCAAATAGTGCGACTGCAACCTGTCCCCAGCACACATCTGCTTCCCACTTCACTCTGTGGGGACACCAGTCAGAACTGAGAGCCCAATCTAGAGCAGTGACCCATAGAAAGAAGCCCTCTCCTCCCAATCCCTTTCACTCTCCAACTGGCGCGGCTTGTGAAAGAGAAACTGCTGTGCTTCGGGTCAGGCAAATGGAGAGAGGGACATTAATTCCTCTTACTGACAGGGAGCCTCTATCATTTTAGAATATGCTTCTTTTGCTGCAAGGAAACCAGGCCGATTTATTCAACCGTTTACAATGTCACCGCACATTTGCAAAATGCAAGTGTTTTCTGGGTTCAGTGTGACAAGACGCTGATCACCAACTTCTGGCAGCCCACCACCAGAAAGCCAGATGTCAGGGGCTGAGAAGAAGGTTCCAGGGCTGACACTTCTCCCAAGGAAGGGGAAAAAGAGAAACAAGCGTGCCCTCGTGCAGATTACATGCTGGTAGAGGAGGCATCGCAGGGGTCGGGCATTCACTGAGTATCTTCATAAGCCAACACTGCAGGAGGCACGACATGCTGGAGGGAAAGAGCCAATAGCTGTGGCCTTTGGTTAGTCACCTCAACTTTCAGAGTCCCATCATCTTTAAAATGGGGGTAATGATAGCTGCCCTGCCTCCATCGAAGAGTTCAGCTGTGGATAAACTAGTGGGTAAGAGAGCACTTTGTAAACCACAAGCCCATTACTTTCTGTCAAAGCACTTTACTTCTTTCGCAGCCCTTATCATAATCTGCAAACATTTTGTTTACTGTGGTCCTAATGTCAATCCCCCCAGCCCCACTTCACTAGAATGCAAGCCTCTAAAGGCAGGAATCTAGAACAGGGTCTGGCACATGGGGCAAACTCATACTTGGTAGTTATTGCCATCTTCCTACTAACCCTCCTCAAGACACACCCATTCCTGTCTCCACACCTTTGCTAAGCTGTTCCTCCACATCTGAAACACCTTCCTCACAACTTTATAGTCATCTAAACCCAATTCTTCCTTGAAGGGCCACTTCAAGTCCCACTGCCTCTAGGAAACTTTTTAAAATCTCCCTTTTGCTAGGCAATTCTTCACTATTATATATATTGTCCGCAGGACTCAGGCCTGTCCTCCCTCACATACTCAGCTGGCATGGCTTGAGTTATTCATATGTTTCTTTTTCCTTCTTACGCCAACATAGTGCTCAGCCCAGTTCTGATACTGTGGGTATTCACCCAGTAAAAGATACATTTCTCACACAAAGAACAGGAGAGTATGTCCTAGAATACAAGAGTCATCATCAATACTCCTAAAACATCCAGGTGTTGAAGATGCTGGGCAAAGGGCTTACTCTGCAAACTTAAGGAGTCAAAATTTCCTTCCTGCTCAGTTACCTCACCATACAGACATTTATTAGCCCACTAAATCTGGGAACAAAGAAATTTCCTAAAGGAGCTAAGTCAGACCAGCTAAGAAGTTGGACAGGAGCTGAACCTCCCTTTTGATGGTCAGGGGTCCTGCAGGGAAAGCCTCCTGGGAATTAAAATACCCCCGATGCGGCCAGCCTCACCACCCCCTTGGACTCCCTTGCTAGGACTGGATCCTAAGTCAGAGATGACTCAGGCATCTCTCCTACCAGGAGGTCCTAATCTGATTATTCTTCGTATCTAATCTCTTCTAACAAAGAGGGAAGGCAAACAGTTCCCAGCTTCATGGGAGCTGATACACTTACACAAAGCAACTATAGCCTCATCTGCAGATGGTCAATAATCTGAACATCTTAAGTGGTTGGAATGTCCTAAAACACAGAGGCTGTGGGTGGCTCCCAGGAGTTAGCATCTAACTGCCCCCCAAACACAGCAGCCAGGTGACACACAAATTCATATACACCCACATTATCTGTTGGCCTAGAATTCTGTACAATTACCACAGGGCTGTGATTGTTTCTGGAGAATTCAGAGGCAAGTGGCTGATTTGGGTTCTAGCTCAGGCTCCTGATAGGTGATGGGACAATAGTAGCATTTTGAAGGGCTTCCCTCCCATGCACCAGGCACTGTCAGCTACTGTGTCTCATTGACTCTTCACAACACACTATGAATGGGTTTTCTTCCAATTTCATAGGCAAGCAAGGAGAATTTGCCCAAGGCATCCAGCTAGTAGGTAAAGACTAAAGTTATAGCTAGAACTCCAACTCTAAAATCCACTCCCTTCCCATTTATAAACTGACCTCACAGGGCGAGGGGCACTGGGGGGCAGGAAGAATAGGACAGAAGTGGCACCTATCGGGGAAGGAAGAAGATGCCAGCTTGTAAATTAACTACCACTGGGGCCCTCTCTCTTATACTTTCAAACAGCTTTTGCCCAACGCTCCACTCTCAGCCCCAAGGTAAACACTCGTGCTCAGCCCCTGGCCCTTTATCAAGGTAGAGGATGAGGCTCACCCACCTTCCCTGTTTCACTTTTTTCATAGCATTTTTATTCATTCATTTATGTGACATTTACTGAAGGTCTACTATACCCCGTGTATTGCCCTAGGTGCCAGAGATTATGCAAAACAAACCAGACAAAAACCTCAGTCCTCCTGCAGCTTACATTCATTTGTATTACTCAAAATTGTTTTGTTTTGTTTTATGTAACTTTTTTTTTTATTGTGGGTAAAAATCAAATTTTTCACAATACATACCAATATTTGTAAAATGATATATAAATATATATGCATATTGATTTGTTTTCTTGTTTATTGTTTGCTTTATGGTCTGTCTCTCACCCCCACTGTAAGGGAAGGGACACTGTCTCAGCCACCACTGCCTCCCCAGTGCCTGATTAGCATCCAGCACACAGGAGGCAATACTTCTTATTTGCTAGGCCTGTTGATACAGCCCCCAAAATGTGAGTTGTTCTTTTTAGACTTTTTCCCTTTAAAGACACCCCCTGCTCCTCAGTTCCTTTACTCAACTGTATACAGCATAAACAGACTTGAAGGGTGGAAACACCCTGTATCGTTTGACAAGCCCTGAACTTGACCGGAACGTTCTGAACGATCTGCTAGAATCTTTGGCTTCATCTTGCATATGCCTCTAGCAGATGCCTCCTAAGCACACAGATTGAACATTTTTTTAAAGTTCATAGTATTTGACAAGTGATGTGAACACGATCGGATGCCTTCTGAGCATCCATTTCCCCCAACTCCAATCCTAACAGAACCCCAGGTTGTTCGTACCTGGCGCGCCCCACGCAGCCACGAGTCTCTGGTTGCCCCACCCCCAACTCCCAGGTGGGATTGGTCCAAGACCACGCCCATCCCTCGTGAATGCTTCAGGCTCCTGGACTTGATTCTAGCCAATGACACAAGAGAGGAAGGACACAAAAAGGGATTCCTCACTTCTAAAAGAAAACTCTGGAAGATATTGTCTCTCTTCTTTCCCTGGTCTCAGTGTTTGGCAGCCCCGAACTGCCGCGGTGCCCTTGTGACCAGGCTGAGGATGAAGCCTGCTCTAAGAATGGCCAAGCAGAAAGATGGAACGAACCTGGATCCTCAAAGCCATTGATGAGCCATATCAGCAGTCCTGGAGCCTATATATCCTGTGAGTTGCCTGTTTCACTAAGAGAAGAAAGCTTCCTTATTATTATTATCTTTTTTTTTTTTTTTTTAACAAATTTGGGTCAGGATTTCAGTAATTTTCAGGTTATCACATCCTAATTGATAAAACAGACTTACATTGGGGATAAGGGTCAGAGGAGAAGTCATCTGCAAAGTGACAACCACAGAGGAATGACACTTGGGCTTCCAGAGAACACCATGGAGTGTGATGAATGCATCTCTCTTGACTTAGGTGAGTCCTGGCCCTCTGAGGAGATATTAGGCTTTATCCTTCCCAATTATGAAAGCTGTATTACTGTTTTTCATTTTGCTCTGGCTGCTAGGAAGCTCCACATGAAACCTGTCGCTGCAGTATGACAGTGTTAACTCACATAATTGGCAATATTTGCTTCCTCTTCTTTTTTTCAATCAAGATTTCCTATTTTTATCATATGCCATTAACTTTATTATACATGGTCACTTTAGAACCATTTCTGAAAAGAGATAAAGTATAAATTAATTAAGTAACTGATAATATAGCCATAGGACCAATGGCTAAAGAAGAATTAATAAAATGACCCTCCTATTCTATTCTTATGTATGAACTTCTTGAGTAAAGTAACTGGGTAGTATTTCCTTATTTTCGACTCCTCAACTTCTAGCCTAGTGCCCAGCACACCCTAAATACTCAATAAATCTTTTTTTTTTTTTTCTTATAGTTATTCTTTGTTTTCCTCACAATTTGGGGGCATAAAATTGTGAACATTGGGAAGCCTGAGTTTTGCATCTCTCAAAAGTCAAGTTTGAACCAGATGAGACATGCTAGATACACAGCACTCATCACTATGCTCCCATTCTCTGTTCATAACAGACATCACTAGTTGATCACAGTACTTTTTCCCACTGAGTCTAGTCACAGCCTCAAAATATTTCCCAGAAAAATACTGCAGGCAGCCACTGCCAATCTTTCAGAATTAACACAAGTAATGAAAGCTATTTGCTATCCTGGCAAGAGAAAATCAAAGATTCTGTGATTCCCAATGAACCTATCTAAGAAATAGCAAGTAGGTCATAGGAAAGGAATGAAGTCTGCTTGTACCAGACCTTCAGTGCCATTCCAAGTACCATGATGCATTGACCCCCGCTAGACACACGGCTTTGAGACTTTGCTATTCCTCAGCTTCCCTCTGGGACAATGACTGGGCTGTTTTCTCCCTTTGCAGAGTAATTACAGAGATAAAATGGTGTGTGGCTAATTGCTGGGTAGGCCACAAACAGAGCAAACCCACATGTAATTTCAGACTGGCAGAGACTGTAAATTATTCAACATGATAACCAAAAGATTATAGCAATGTGTGGAAGAAGAGAGAATGTTTCAAGGAAATAATAGGCTGGCTTTCAAGCCAGGATAGTGAAAAACAACCTTGAATAAAGTAAAGAACATACTTTGGGCAGAAAGACAATGAGGCAGTGGAAGCTCAGGCCTGGGAGAAAAGTCTATGGATTCTTGTGCACCAGGAACCTTGTTTCCTTGTGAGAGTAATAAACTGCTACAGAAAGTTAATTCTTAGTTATTGTGTTCCTGAGGAAAAGGAATGACCTGGACCTTTTATAAAAATCCACAAATAGTACAAAATAATATGTACCATATTGATTAAAAGGACCCAGAGGAAAGATGTTCCTATCAAGAAAAAGTCCTTTCATTCTCTCACTCAGAAGTCTTCCTTTACCCCTCCCTCTCCGAGTGCTCATCCCATCATCACCATATCCTAATGAAGGACTTCCTACCCTCCTTTGCTTTCCATTCCCATTGCCACTGCCCTCATTTGGGGCCTCATTTCTTTTCTTGGGCTTTTCCTGCCCATGACCACCTTTTCTGGATTTCTTAGGGAAAGCTCTGATCAAAGCACTCTTCTATTCAAAAACCTCCCCTGGCTTCTCAGCCTCTCAAGTGAAGCACAAAGCTTTCTGGCCTGGAATTCAAGGTCCTCTCTAATACACAGCTCAGCCCACCTTTAGAATTTTATTTTCTGCTATTTCTTTCCACTTGCCCTCTGCTCTCTCAAAGTGGCCTAGACTCTCTTCCTGGGATGCCCATCCTGCTCTTGGAGCCTTTGCTTGGCTATTTTCTCCCTTTGTAGGTCTCCCCCACAGACTCTGGTGATTCCTTCAAGAAGTTTGAACATGCTGACAATCACCCCTTCAGTTCCAAGACACAGTTCTTTGACCAAGTGGAAACACTGTACCTCCCACTGAAGACCACAAGAAGCCTGCTGCGCCTTCTAGCAAGCCCTTGACTGTGCTACCTACCACTGGTGGAAAGAGCTTCTCCAGCCAGGATCCTAGCCCTGACTGGCCTGGAGCAGTGGGGAACCTGGTAGCCTACTGTTGAGATACTTGGGGTGTGGTGGAGAAGGGGTTGATGGAGGGGTCAGGGTAGGTAAAAAAAAATTTTCTTTAGAATCCTCTTTGGTCTTTCTTTACCCCCCATTACTTTCAATTTTGTTCCTGATTTCAAAAATTCCCTTTAAGGCCATTAAAGTCAAAGTCACAATGTTCTGATAGGACCAAAGTCATTTTCTTTCCCCAGAAACCAAACCCCAACCATCTGGGTACAGGCTAAATGATAGGCCTCATTGCTTTTAACTCCTGTCCTATAAATCTAAGATGGAGAGAGTCATCCTGACATATCCTCAATTGCAAATCAAACCCTCAACACCTCCACTTTATGCACCTCCAGGATGGTACTGTTTTGGCTGCTCCCCACCCCTCCTGCCCATCTGCTGGAATGGCATGGTGCCCGACTCACGAGTTGGTTGCAGCCCATGGAGGTGCCAGGCCACAATGTGTTTTGATGGGCAGCCTGCAGAAGGTGGTGATTGCCATCTCTTGTGAGTGAAGGCCATAATCTGTGCCAGCCCTGGCCTGCCAGGTCTGTGTATACTTGTTCACACCTGTTGACTCTGCAGTGCCAAGAAAAGCATACTCTTGCTGGGGACAAGGGTGGGAGGGAGAGGAAGTTCTCAGAGCACCAGGCTCTTTGGGTTTCCATATGGGGGCAGACAGAACCTAGAGAGATTTGGTCAGTCAGACCCAGAACCATACTTGTATCCAGCCCTGGAGTCACTCTAGGGCTCTTTCACCGCTAGCACTAGTCTGTGCTCACTCAGGAGAAGGTACCAGCTGCTAGACTGTAGCATAAGTACAGTTCAACACAGACCCAGGCCTTATCTCCAAGCCAGAGAAGAGAGGCGACAGGAAGGCCAGCCTGAGTGTCGGCAAGTTCTTTCCACTAATAGCCTAAAATGCTTGGAACTCTAATAAGATATGTCCAAGTTATCTGGAGGCCTCTTTTTCCTCACTGAAAGTCATCTGTCCTGGAGAATTGGTGTTTTCTAATTAGGACATGAGCCCAGCTTGAGTCAGACAGACCTGGTTTTGTAGCTCAGCTCCACTTACTGAGTGGCCTTGGGCAAGTTACTCACCTTAACTGAGCCTCAGATTCCTCATCCTTAAAATGGGTATAGCCACACCTCCGTTCTTGGATTGTTGCAAGAAAACTATAAGACAACACGAGTGAAATGCCTAGTGTGATGCCTGATGCATAGTAGGTGCTCAGCAAACTGGAATTTCCTCTCCTGCTCAGCCCTCCCCTGTCTTCCTTTTTTCCCCATTCTCAATAAGAAAGGTATTCCAGGAGCTAAATGATCTTACAGAAGTCATTCTAGGGGTAAGTCATTAGGACTAACTTGGAAGAAGAGATTCCGAGGTAAGGACAGTGGGGAGAGGAAGGATGGAAACGAGAAGAGGAAACTAGGGTTCATTTTCTGAAAGACCCCTCAATCTCTGCACTCCCTAGTCAATGCCTCATTCCAATAACAGCTAGTGCTCTGAGCTCCAGCCTCACCTCAGCTCAGCAATATCTTTCCATTTTTTCATTCCAACTCCTTAACAAGACCTTCTTAGAAAAATAAAAATTAGGAAGGAAAGTACATAGTGAATTATCATCATCTAAATGCCCACTCTAAATCCACCAAACACACCTATACCATTTTCTTGTTTCATTATTTTGTGCTATCCACAATATTTCAAAAGCAATGGTGGCAGAGTGAGGGTGAGAAAAACATGAGTTCTGCCCTCAGGCTCATGGTCTAGAAGGCCGAAAGGAGCTCAAGTAACCCTTAAACAGGCCAGGCCAGACCGGAGCTCTAACCAATACATAAGCAAACACCTCTGGGGAAATAAGGCTTTCATTTGCCTCTGCCCTCTACTTTTGACCAGTGCTCATGCTCCAAGCTCATCAGTCAGATCAGGGCGGGGCCCACATGCACCCCAGCAAAGGACCTCACTCAGGGAAGCACTTATTGACCCTGAGAGCTTTGTTTGCATCAGAAAATATGAGAGGCTATAAGACATTTGTTTGAGTAGCTGCTCTGACCCCACTGATTTCATGAGCTAATTTAATGGTGGCCCATGGGATTTGAAGGTTGAGCAATGCACTTGAAGACAGAAAGACAGCAAAGCATGTGTAGGAACTGGATCTTGAATCAGTAGCTAAGAGCCTGAAAGGCAACTCAGATATGCCGGTGATGCCCAAAGTAATGGATGAGGTCGGAGAAGAAGGAAAGAAAGGACAGCAAAATATTGGAAGAAAATATACAGGCAAAACCCCACCTGCTTCCCTAAGGCAAGGGAGAAGGGTCAAGAGGAGTTTGGGGATGGGGCAAAGGTGAAAATAGAGGAGTAACTCTTGCAACAGGAAAATTCTTGTGGGGCTATTCCTGGATCCTCAGGGCTTTGACTGGTATATGGGCCCCTAAACCACCAAGGGGCATAAAGGGTGTTTGTACAAAACAGATGGGATCTCCCTCACCCAAGAAAATGTAGCTTTCATGTCCACAGGAGACTCAGAGCACAGCTGATCCACCAGAAACCAATCAATCAATCAATTCCATTCACAAAACACTTAATGTATTCCTACTGGGAGTCTCTTGCCAGGGATCAACAGTGAGCAAAAGCCCACCCATCCCAGTCCCCATGGGGATTAAAGCAAGCCCTGGAGTCAGGATGCTGTCTTCAAAGCCTGCTCCTCCACCAAGCAGCTGGGGGAGCCTGGAAAGGTACTTAGGTTCAGTGACCCCAACTTTGAAATGGAAATAAAAAGATGCATAACTCATAGGGTTGTTTGAGAATTAAATAAAGTATTACATAGAAAACTAAGCATTACTGGAACACAGGCTCAATGAATGTTAGCTGCCCTTATTGTTATTTTATTACATGACCATTATTATGTATTATTAGTTTCAAGGTCTAGTGGGGGAGACAGATTCATCAAATGCAAGCACAGAAACGTAATTTCAAACTGTGAGAAGTGCCATGTGGGAAGAACTTATGGTGCTTTGAGAGTGAAAACATGGGGCCCTGACCTAATCGGGGGAAATCAGGAAAGGCTTCACGGAGGAAATGGCCTTTGAGCTGAGAAATGATAGCTGCTTAGGCATTAGCCACGGGAAGTTGTCCTAGTTTGCCAGATCTACGATCACAAATACCACAAACTGGTTTGGGCTTAACAGGGATTTATTGGTTCACAGCTTTGAGGCTAGAAGAAGTCCAAAATCAAGATATCAGCAAGGCTTGCTTTCTCCCACAGTCTGCGTTTGGGGCTGGCTGCCGGCCGGCCGTGAGGCTTCTTGGCTTGTATTTCTGCCTCTAGACACACGGTGATGCCCTCTCCTTTCTGGCGTCTGTGATTTGCAGTTGGCCACAGCTTAACTAAAAATAACATCTTCAAAAGGTCCTATTTATAAATGGTTTCTCACCCACAGGGATACAGATTAGGATTGAGCCCATGTGTTTCACAACAATGCAGGGTGTTGGTGGTGAGATGTTGTATGATGATGTGCATGTTTGTTTTGTGAAGCCACAACTTTTACTATACACTTATTGTTTATGTTTGTTCATGTATGAATGATATACTTCAATAAAATTTTAAAAACATATAAAAATTTTTTTTTAAAGATTAAGACCATGTTCTTGCTGGGGGTAAATAACTCAGTCTAGCACAGAAGTGGACAAGGGGGAATATGAGTGGGTAGGGGAGACAAGTGTTCCAGCTGAAGAAACTGCTTGTGTAAAATCCCTGAGGCAAGTCCAAAGTCAAGGCAAGAAGTTGATTCCCAAAGTAGAGGTGGTGAGTGCCAAAGAGTATAAAAGTGAAACAGGAAGTCCCAGGAGCCAAGAAAAGGTTGAACTATGGCCCTTATTATATCAGGGTGAGGTTAAGAAAAGACTTGGGAGAATGAGCTTCTCTGCCCACGGCAGGCCGATGTCTGTTGGAGCCACCCAACCTAACTCCACCGTGATCTGGAACTCATAAGCCACCTATGTGCCAGCAGAGCCCAGGCCTGCTGCCAGACCTGGGCAAAAATAGGACTGTCCATTTCCCTCCCTGCTTGTCACCCAGGTAGCAGGAGGCCCTGTCCTGCCCCAGGCCAATCACTTCTGACTGCCAGGGCCACACGGATCTCACCACTTCCCCAAAGAAACAGCCACCTTCAGCCCCAGCCCATGGTGTGAGTCTCTGACTCAGCAGATCCATTAAGTTCCCTTCTGAGAGAAGAACCACGGCCAGAGAAGCATCACTTGAGACTTTCCTCTCACGCATACCTGAGGCCCTCAGAGCCCCTTACCTCACTCACTGAAGATCTCTCCATCCAATGAGTAATAATATGGGCTTAGGAGTCTCAAAGACCAAAGTATAAATCCCATCTTGGCCACTTACTGTGAAGTGGCAGAATGCTAAGCCTCAGTCTCTTCATCTTAAGATGGATCTAATACCTCCCAAGGCTATGCCAAGAAGATAAAAAGCATAGTGTAGGTAAACCATGTCGTGCAGTGCCTAGCATGTGCACTCATTAAAAGTCGATAGCATGGCTTGTTACTCTAGAGTAATCTGATGTACACTGGCAAGGAGAATCAATTGCCTTAGAAGGACAGAACTAAACAACTCCTGCCATGAGCTCCTTATGGTTACCACTCACCACTCTCTCCTAAATTATGAGCTGCGTGACACAGGCAAGTTACTTAACCTCTTTCTGCCTCAGTTTCCTCACCTGCAAAACGTAGATAATAAGAAATCCTACCTTGTAGGGTTAATGGGATTAGTACATGTAAAGTGTCTGGCACCTAGTAAATGTTTTCTATAATAATAATGATTATCATTATCAATGTGAGTTATTATAAAGATCACTGTGGCAGCTATGGGAGACAAAATGGAATCAGAGATCAAATAGAAGTGTATTGTAATAAACCAGGCAAGAAATAGTACTAACTATTGTTGGAGAGAAGTTCTTGGATTCTGGATATACTTTCAAGGTAGAGAGATGGGATTTGCTGAAAGCTCAGTTGTGGGGCATGAGAGAAAGAGAGGAATCAAGGATGACCCCAGGGTGCCTGGCTCAGGAATTGGAAGGATGGAGTTTCCATTTGCTAAGCTAGTGGTGACTGCAGGTAAAGAAGGTATAGATAGGGTGGAAATTAGGAGTTCTTGAGTTTAGGTGCAATTAGATGTTCAGTGAGAGAGATTAAGAATGTAGCTGAATGTTAAAGTCTGGAGTTTAGAAAAAGGTACCAGCTGGGGACATAAATTTATGTTTAAAGTCAGGAGACTTAGATGAGATTATTTAAGACTGGGAATGGATCAGGAAAAAAAGTCCAAAGACCCAGCTCTGGGACTGCCACACACCCAGAAGTGTCAGAAGATAAAGAGAAACCCACAAAGAAAACCAAAAAGGAGCAGGAGGTTGGAAGGAGGGGAACAGAGAGGAAGTATCATCTCAGGATACAAGTGAAGCAGGGGCTTCTCAGTGTAGGGAGCGATTGATCAACTGTGAAAATGCGGCTGATGCCCAAGTAAGATGCAGGCTGATCATTGACATTGCATTTGGCAATGCAGGGTCAGTGGTTACCTGGAAAGTTTTGTCTGTGATGGAGTTGGGCAGAAGGTGGAGAGGACCTGATAAGAGTTGGTTCAAGAGAAAACAAGAAGAGAGAAAGTGGAAACATTCCACATAGTTGACTTCTTTAAGGAACTGTGCTATGAATGGGGAAGAAAGAAATGGGCCATAGCTGGGGGGGAAAGTGGTCCAGGGTGGGTCTTGAGTTGTTGTTGTTTTTACTTTCTAAGGTTGATATCATGGCATGTTTGACTGCTGGCTGGAATATTCCAGTAGAGAGGGGAGAGAGAAAGGGCTTCTCTAGGAGTGATAGCCTCAGAGGAGGGGCAAGTTACCTGGGGCAAAATGCTAGTAGAATGAAAGATGTGGTGCCCAGTGTTGACATATTCTCTCCTGTTTGCCTTATTTTCTCAGTGAGATAGGAAGCAAGTTCATGATGAGAGTCCAGAAAAGGTGTCGGAAATTTGAAAATTAAGAGCATATGTGATATTGTCCACTAGGAGACAAGGAGGGGGAAGGGATGAGGGAAGTGTTGTAGGATTTCTAGGGCACACCCCAGGAATTCCCTGGGGCTGGATCAGTCATGAACTTAGAGTAAGGCCAGTGGGCAGGGTGGATGCTTCTCTCCAGCTGGGCTCAGCTGCCTGAGGGCAACACTGGAGGGAAGAGTTGGATTTATCGAGGCCTGGGATTTTGCCAGGCAAGAATGATTGTGGGAGACTGGGCAAGGGAGTCGAGGATGAAATCAATTCCAGAGAATGATAGCTTCAAAAGAGTCCTGACACAGCAGTCTACAAAATGGATGCCAGTCTGGTTCTGCCATGAGCTGTGTGAATCTCAGGCCCATCCGCTCACTGTACCTCTATTTCCTCACCTGTACAATGGGGATAGAATCCCCTTCACGGGACAGTCATGGCAGTGAAGTGATACGATGGATGTGGAAGTAATTTATCAAATCGAAGCAAGGCCTCATCTATAAGCCAAAAGTCTACTGGGAAATGCTTTGCTAGTCAGTCTGAGTTACCAATTATTCTTGAAATTAATAAGAGCATTTCTTTAAAATAGTACTCTAGAATTAAAAATATTTCTCTAATTTAGACTACCAGTCTTTCCACAATTATATATGACATGATGAGGTTTTTGGGTACCTTGCTAACTCACTGGGTGATTTAATTTGCATCCATTTGCCACTTCACCCCACACATCAAAAAGAGATGCTTTGTGTAGCCACTGAGGGAAGGTGGGGGTGTTGCTGAATGAACAAAGACCTGGTCCCAAAATTTGAGAAACTCAAAGTCTGGTGAGCATCCCAAAAGTTTGCCTTTGTAAAGCTCCTAGAGGTCAATAACTATGTCTCTTTAATTTGCTTATCATGGCACAAGGCAGGGAGAACGACTTTTAAAATGTATCCTTAGAAATAAGGGGAGAATGCAGCAGGCTTAGGGCACATTTGCCTGGGAGACCCACAGCACAGGAGCTAGAGACAGAATGATAAGGACAACCATGTCAATAATAATAACTCCCATTGTCAGGTGCTGACTGTCAGGTTGGCTCTTTTACATACTTTAACTCGATATAAAGATTTTAATCCTTGACTGTGCATTTAAAAAGCAGAGGCTGTGTGACCTGAAACAGAACTATAACTCTCATCATCTCAGTTTTCTCACCTGTATCATGGGGAAAAGTTCCTGGCTCCCAGGGTTTTTTGAAGATCAAATGAGCTCCTACATAAATAAACGTATTATTAGTACTATAATTGATATTATTACTCTCTCGCAAGCTACTGAGCCAGAACAGAGAGTGATGACTAGCACGAAGTGCAGTAATCCCGGTATCCAGTGGTTACCATGTGGCTGCTCTTTAGATCTGCTGAAAAAATGGCAACTGTGGAAATAATTTTAGTCCCATTCACAGATTTTAAATAACTGACTGTATGCAGGGGAGAGGATTTGGCTGTGGGGAGGGGTGGTCGCTGGTACCACGCAGCTGCTATGGCTGTGAAAATTTAACCTCAAGCAGCCTAAACATTCATTTTACAATGTACACTGCTGATTACTTAATTATGTCTAAAATATAAGTCAGACACACTACAAACCCCAGGGAGTAAATTACACAGATCTATGAAGCAACATCTATGCACTCATTCTGGTCTAACATTTCTGAATTCTCTTTTCCCACCAGTGAATTTGAAAACCTCTTTCTTTTCTGCAAAATGTAAGGCTATTGGAAACAAATGATCGTTTTCTCCATATTTTCAGCTCTGGGTAGGAGAGTTCATCTTCCACCTGATGTTGCGGACTCTTACCAAGAGGTTCTTATTTTTATGTATATTTGAACTAGGAGATCTACATATGCTTGATCTCAGCGTGAACCTCCGTATGACCTGATTTTGTTACCATGGTCACCAATTAGATGAGTCTTGTTGACTGCAGAACAACAGTCAAAGGATTTCTATTAAGTTCCAGAGTGGAAAAGCAGTCATAATTTGTGAACACACTTGATGGGTTATTTTTCCCATTCATTTGCTCCAAGATCTGCCTCCCTCTATCTGTTGAGAGTGCATTTGTTCTATAAAATTCAAAGAAAATGCTTCCTGGGGGCCCAGCAATTAAATTTTCTTATAAAGTGAATGGATTGGCTGGGACACCTGTTCTCCTTTTCTCTCCCTGGTATCAAGCCATGTAGGTCTGACCCCAGAACCCACCTACAACCATCCTTTCCTTTCCTAAATAATCTCACTCCCCCTCCACTGCCTCTCACATCAGTACACAATGCGAAAATGCTCTATAACATTTGCCCTGTAGCAGACATCTTTATATTCAAGCTGCTTTCAGGTATTTTTGAAAGGGTCAGCTAGGTGAGCTTTCTGTGCCATCATTCCAGCCAATCATTGTGGTCCAGTGATTCCATGACCTCATAAGAACCATGCCTATTGATTTACAAATGTTGACAGTAACAAGGAACTGACTGCTTTATGACTCTCTTAGTTTCCTGTGGCTGCTATAACAAATTACCACAAACTTGGTGGCTTAAAACAACAGAAACTTATCCTCTCACAGTTCTGGAGGCCAGAAGTTCAAAATAAAGGTGTCAGCAGGGTCATACTCCCTACAAAGGCTCTAGGGGAGAATTCTTTGCCTCCTCCAGCCTCTAGTGCCTCCATGTTTTCCTTGGCTTGGGACTGTGTAACTCCAATCTCTGCCTCCGACTTCACATGGGTTTCTCCTCTGTGTCTTCTCCTCTTTTGCCTCTTATAAAGAGACTGTTCATTGGGTTTAGGGCCCACCAGATGATCCAGGATGATCTCATCTCTAGAAACTTAATTACATCTGCAAAGACCCTTTTACCAAATAAGGTTCTAGGGGTTACAATAGCATGGGCATAGCTTTTTTTTTGGGGGGGGGGGGGCCACCATATACCCACTACAATGGCAAAGTGTGCTTTTCTGAAGACTTCATAAAAATTATAAATTTTACATGTGTAATGTCAGGTAATTATCATTACTTTTGAACTTAATACAATGCCAAAGACGATATGAATATACACTTCCCTCGGTATTTATTAACCAAAGGTAAAAAGTTTGATTTTAAATTGATAAGGCAGGTGTAAGAATGCTGAGACATCATAAAAGAAGTTCAAATGAAATACCTTAGGATTTATCCAAATGGATCTAAGATCAAAATGAACTCCCAAACACCCAAGGCATTCTGAGAACAGTGAAGAAACAAAATGCCTGGAAATGAGAAGGCGACTGAAAGAGCAGGGAGTCATCAGAGCCGGGCTAGAAGAGAACAAGCGACAAGCCGTAGGCAACATGGAAGACATAGCACTGGCAATACATGTTTCAGCTGTGAGTGCTTCAGTGTAAGAAGTCAGGAGCAAGGGCCATCAAGGTAATCTGTTTTATTGATAGCTATTGGGATGGCTGGAATGGCACATATTATGCTGATAAGGCCACTCATCGGTTTTACTTTGTGTTTTCGTGCCAAGTCTCCATGCATTTTTGTGCAATATTATTTTGTTCTTGGGATGGTTGCTTCTAACCATCTATCTGCGTGTTCGAGCTACTTCCGGTGCAGATGTATTTACCCTCCCCTGTTAAATTGCTGTGCATGCCACAGACTCTGGGGTGGAACATTTGGTTGTTTGCTTGCTCGCTTGTTTTTCTCTTTAGCACCTGTTAAAGCATCAAGTTAAGAATGGAATTAGAAAACTGAAGTTTGTTATCCCCAAGAAAAAATTACTGTAGAAAGTCTGCTTTTTGTGATTATTTTCTGCCATCCCAATATCATCGTAAGGGAAGGGACTATCTTTTCTGCTTCTTCAATTGCCTGATACACAGTCCTTCGATCATCTTGGGTGCTGTATTAGTTTCATTTTGCTTCTGTGACAAATTATCGCAAACTTGGTGACTTACAACAACACACTTTTTTTTTTTTAAATCTTACAGTTCTAGAGGAAATGGGTTACCCTGGTGTCGACATGGCTACATTCTTTCCCAGAGACTCTCAGAATCCATTTCTTTGCCCTTTCCAGTGTGCAGAGCCTGCCCCCATTCCTTGTGCTCCTCTTCCATCGTCAATGCCAGCAACAGTGAGGAGGTCTTATCACATCCTACCACCCTCCTCTTCTGATTCTCTTTCATATTTAAGGACCGTTGTGCTTACACTGGGCCCACCTGGATAATCCAGGATAATCTCTCCATCTCAAGGTTCTTAATTTAATCACATCTGCAAAATTCCTTTTATCATGCATGGTAGCATATCCACAGTTTCCAGAGATGAGGACATGGACATCTTTGGGAAGCCATTATCTCCCTACCACAGGTACAAAAGAGATCAAAGAGTCAAGGCGGGCTAACTCCTTGCAGTCCAAACCCAGGCCACTTCTCCAAGTTGGGCACCTCTCTAATCACCAGAGTCTTGAATTAATTCCCAGGTTGCTAGAAGTTGCTGGCAGAGGGGAAGGAAGGGGGGATTAGAAATAGGTTGCTAATGATCAAGTTTTCAGGCAGCTGTGTTTCTGTAGTTTACAAGTACTTTAAAACTTCTCCTTTCAAATGATCACCAATCAAAACCCCACACCAAGGGGAAATGAAGGACAGGTGTGCCCCATTACAAGCAGAGCCCCGCATAAGGAATTTCACCCTTACCCACATAGATAATTTGCCAAAGCAACAAATCACAGCACTGAAGTCAACCATCCTCCTGCTGCAACTCCCAGCAGTTAGCGCCACTTAAACGTCTACTAATGGGCTAAAGCAGTTACTAATGGGCTAATAAGCTTGGTCATTAACAGCTTCTTAAGTAGCAGACTGGGGGAGCTGTGTGACTCTGGTTACTGGCCCTGAGAATGAACTGAGTTGTCTCCATTTGTAAAAAGACCTTAAATTGGGGCAAGAATTTTTTTTCCCCTAAAGATTGACTTGTTTGGCTTCGTGCATGGAGGCAGCAGTTGTTCACATTTCCAAAGGGTTTCTCCCTCTATTAAGATACTCACTGTGAATTCCCTGCCAGGTTCATCTTTTTGGCATTTAAATGTTGGTTTACAGACCATGAATTACTTCCAGAGAGACCAAGAAATAGAGAAATCCTTAAATGAAGCCTTAAGACATAAAATCAATCAGAAATGAAGACAGAGCCTCATGACAATTGTTACATGAATGTCCCCAAGTATAACCAGCTAAGAGTGCAAATGCAATCAGGGAATCCTTAAATCTGACTTTGGCTAATCAAGGGCCCACCAGCTTATTCACTCATTCAATAACATTCACTGAGCACATAGTGGGTGTTGTTCTGGTCACAGGGGTACCTTCTATGAGTGGAATAAGGAAGTAAATGATATATTTTAGAAGGTGGAAGTGCATGGGAAAAAGATGGAGCAAGGGAAGGAGAATCAGGAATGCTTGGGGTGGGCAACGGTATGTAGGCAGACTTCCTTGAGAAGGGGACATTTCAACAAAAACTTGAAGAAAGTGAAAGTGTTGCCAGGAGGAAATCCAGGCCTGGGGACAAGTAGTACAAAGGCCCTGCCGCAGGAGAGGGTCTAGCTTATTTGAGGAAATGTAAGGAGACCAGGGTGGCTGGATTCTGTGGGCCTTCTGGGCCACTCCAAGGACTTTGGCCTTTATTCCAAGAGGAATGGAAAGTTGCTAGAGGGTTCAGAGAGAGGAGAGAAGGAATCGGGTCCTACATCAAATCTTCCCCAGTTGTTTCTGGGGAACCCCAAAGCGATGCCTCATGTGGGGTCAAGAACAAGTTAACTCTTGTTGTCCCACGATAGCCGCCTTTTTTTTTTTACCGGGAGGTCCCAGGGATCGAACCCGGGTCCCTCCATATGGGAGACGGACACCCAATCAGTTGAGCCACATCCGACCCCACGATAGCCTTCTTATCACCTCCACCACCAATGCCCTCTGTGAAAAGGCCAAGGCCTGGCACCCTGCTCCCCCAACACTCCACTTTCCAGCCCCACCCTGTCCTCTGAGAGCCGGTTGCCAAAGCCATGCAGCTGTAACCCATACTACACATCTTTCAAGAGAATAGCTCCTCCAACTTTTGACCTTCTTGCCAGGCTACTAAGCTGTTCCTATTTCTGAAAAAGGCACTCCATAACATTTTCCAATCCTTAGAAGACACACTTAATCTTATAATTCAAGATTTTTCTTATCATTCCATTTTCTATGATTGTATTATTCCTTTGAAACCTAATTGGTTGACTTTAAAATTTGCCTTCTTTTCTCACCTCTCCCTTGGTTTTATCCTGTCTTGGAACTCCCTCTGATGGCAGACAACATGTCCTTTATTGTGCCTTCTCCCAATACTGCACACCAAGCCTTCCACACAGTAAGCACTAGGTCAATATTGGCTAAATTTGTGTTTGTTAATTCCCTATGAGCTCAGTCCTCATTAGGCACTGGAGCAGTCATTGAGTAAAAGGCTTAGACCACTACCACCAAAAAAAAAAAAAAAAAAAAAAAAAAAGGATTATAATATGCCTGGTAGAAAAGGAAAGTCTGAGAAATAGTATGAAATAATAGTTGAATGCAGTTAAGTACAGGAGTCAAATATTACGATCTCAGGCTCCTGTGAATTCAGGTAGGAGCAGAGTGGGGTCTGAGCAGTGGGACATGGTTTCCCAGAGATGGTTTCCCAGACTTGAGCTGGAGGTGTTGAAGGATAAGCAATGTCAACTAAGAGTCTCAGAGCCACTACAATCCATTGAATAGGGAGATATAATTGACAGCCAAAATTTGTATTGCTCAATAATCGTAAAGCCAAAGAGCTTTTTTTTTTTTTTTTTTTTCACAAGTACTCTTGTTAAAGTCTATGACGTAAGCAGCAAACCCTGCCTGGAGTTTCACAATGTTAAGTTAGGGAGTGTAGAATATACTCCTGCAGAAATAGTCCATCAACAACAAAAACAAACTGCACGGTACTTACCTGGATGAGCTTAAATGACAAAGATAAAAGGAAATGCAACTTTGGATAAGACAAGTGAGGCAGTTGGGGACACTGAAGGGTTTGTTGTAGGTATTTAGCATGTAGTGATTGGCACTAGGAATTACCACAAGTATATAATGGAGGGAAACTTGTTTACAGGCAGGTGCGGATAATGTATGGGGCTTAGGAGAAAACAGAGCATGTAATTTTAGGGTGCACTACCTTGGCTGCTGTGTATTACACCAAGAGGCATAATAATGCTATTAGATGTTACCTCGGCAATTAGCCTTCCAATGTGAGTCAGTAAATGAATTAGCACCCGATTGTAAGTAGGAACCTAAAAGGTTGTTGGGAAATAAGCAGTCCAAGATACTGCAGACAGAGTTGGAGTTGTGAGAATCAGTCTGCCCAGACAAGAAAGAGAAAAGATGTTCTGCTGTTTGATAAATGTAAAAAAACTACAAACATATTGATATTCCTCTTCCTCCAGTAAAAACATTTTCAGAACATGTATTTCAATAAAAGAAAAAATATATCTGCAGACACAATAAGAGATCTAAAACTGGCTTGCAGGAATCATGGGACATCGGTATAAAAAATGGTTAAGAGATTAAGACAATTCTCCTGTTAGAATTAAAGTTTGTAATGTTTGGGTAATATCTTCTATAGGGAAGAAAATTATAAAGTTTGTTAACCAAAGTATAGTTTACCTCTTACACTGAGGAATTGCTATTTGTCAGTTTAATATCATATATGTGGATTCCAAGTGTTATTATTTGACTCTTGACTGGGCCCAAGTCCCTGCTAAAAAGTTAAAGTTGTATGAAGTGTAAAGACTTCATATTTGTGAAACAACAATCCTGTAAGCAAGACTTGAGCAAGTTAAATCACAGTGTAAAAATAGATTGTGTGCTAGGAATTTGGGAAGTCTTTTCATTATGGAATAATTACTTTGAAAAATAAATAACCATTCACTAAGTCACCTTAAAGTGTAAAAATGGATTTTTAGTTGTGTTTTCTGAAAGTGGAATCTAACTGCTTTTGTGGCTTCTAATTCTTCAAAAAGTATCAACCATCTTTCTTTAAAGATAAAGCAGTGACAAACCCCAGAAGAAGGGATAGCAGACCTCTAAGCCATTATTTTGTTCATTCTCCTTCCTCGTTTTAAGTCACCCAGATTTGGTCTTCGGCTGTGCCATTTTAGGGTGATCATGTGTACAAGTCTGCCCAGAGCAGTGCTGGTTTACACCTAATGTTCTGGCATAATTGTTAAATGCAACTCTCATATCCCAGGTAAATGGTTTCCCTATACATTATAGGTACTGTATTACTGATACTAAGGACCTCAAAACTCATTGTACTTTAAAATCAATTAAGACAGCAGAATTTGGGGATATTATTCATATCCTTCTCCAAGGATGAAGTCACAACTTTTTCACAACCCTCTTGGCAGATTTGCTAAGTATTCTGACCTCCATCTACGGGTTTGTTCAGTTTGCATTTTCAATCCCCAACCAAAATCCTATCACCCCTCTCTCTCTAGCACCTACCACCTTTTGTCAGTGGTTCCCTAAACACAGAGGATTTTGAGCCCCCCAACAATTATTTTGATCAGATAATGATTCCTCTACTTGTACTTGAAAATGTGTCTTCCAGGTTTACGTGTGGAAACTGAGGCTTAAAGAAAGAAGGAAAGACTCACTGGGAGCATGGCCAGGAGCTCCTCCCACCTCTCCCCAGTAAACCCACAAACCCTTATCCCAACATACACACACACACACACACACACACACACCCTGGTGACAGCAGAGATCCTTCAAAAGGGACACGCATTCATTCTGCCAACGTCCTATTTTCCGGCTCTCCCCTTTTTTATGTGTTCAATTGGTAATGGAGCTAATAAAGGTTCAAGATTGCTCTTTCTGGGGGCCAAATTTTTCTTTTCTCCATGTCATGCTTTTTATTCAGAAAATAATTTTCTTTGCATTGTTTTCACAAAAGCTTTCCAACACCCCCAAATAATGCAGAGAAATTGGCTTTTATTTTGAACAGGCTTTTTCAATGCTCCCTGTATCTCTCAGCTTATCTATTATATTCATCCAAGCCTTAATGATACAATGGGTAAAAACAGTGTACGGATGTGAATAAATGAAAAATTTAATAGATTTCCCTCTTAATGTAATAGAATTGGCATGAGGCATTGGGAACAGGAGTGAAAGTAGTCACTCAAGCATTGTGTTTACATGATATTTAAATACAAGTGGCTGGGGTATAAGTACTTCTAAGTACACCTGAAAGGGATGGTGCCTCCTAATCATTGTTTCAGCAATTGACAGTTGTTTACACAACAGCAGCACATTCGCTGCTGATTTGAATAATAAACACGCTTAAATACCAGCTGGATAATAGAAGGATAATTGAAACGTACTTTAAAGCTCTGATTTACAGGCATTGTAGCAACACTTTTATTTGCTGTACAATGCCACACTTCTGTGCAGTCGCTGAAAAAAAAATTTAAGGCATTGTTTTAAACATACTGGGGTCTATTAAACTTGATTAATACACCCAGCATACACATCCTTTGCTCAAGCCATGCCTGGGTGTACTTGAGACAGCCATTGTGCAATGCTTTTTAGCCAACCACAGTGTGGTCCTATACTGGTACCATCCAGGGACCCAGCATGCAGCCTGTCCATCAGGGCTCTGAAGGGTAGACGGGACCACAGGTATCTGATGGAACCAGAGGATGCCACCTGGCCTCACCACTCACAGGTGAAAACAAGGGGGTTGACTTAGATACTCTCTGATTGGGAAATTTTACAAAGCTGTGATTCTAAACCAGTATCTTCAGGTATCCTCTTCCTTTTTCCATCCCCATTGCTCCCACCTTAGCTCAGGCCAGTTCTCCTTTTACCTGGTCAACTGCAAGAGGCCTAACTTGAGCATCTGTTCCCAGGGACTCCCTGTCTCAAGCCGTCCATGCTGCATCCCCAGGCCAATCATTCCTTTTCGGGGAGGAATGCCAGGAGGAGGCAGCCACCTGCTCAGGTTGGCCCTAATGGGTAGGCAGTGCCTGGCCATTGCTAGTTACCTTCTCAGGTCCTCAAGTTTGGAAATCCTCAAATATGATAGTACCTGTTCATTTGTAATAGGTCAGACATGTGGAAGTTACTCATGGAACCAAATTAGCAGGAGCCTAATTTACTAACTAGAATGCTAATGTATTCATTGGTTTATCAATTTCTATGGGAGACATATCTTACAGAATAATTCACATTGGTCATTCAGAACACCGGAGCGATTGCCTTGGAGGAACAAAATCCATGTCAGAAAGTTGCTTAATGAACATAAAGTAGTAGCAAAAGGAATGGGACGAATTGCCACTTTCCGTTCCAGGGAAGATGCTGCCTAGAAGCAAGAGTGCCCACTGACTGTATCCCAGGCACCAAGCCAGCCATCTATCATCTATGATTCTTATAAAATCCCCTGGGAATTTTTATTACCCTTTAAATACAAGTGAACAATCTAAGGCCACATAGTTGCTGAGTTACAGCATTGAAACCACACTATTTGCTAATTAATTACTAGTCATTGTATTGATGACCAACAATTATTATTGGACACTGGTTTTCCCACCCCTTTCTCTCTCTTGGATGGGGCTGAATAAAATGGACAGGTTATTATTTGCAGGAACAGGCTAACAGCCCCTATGTGACATGGTGGGTGCCCCAATAAATGTTGAATGGGTGACTTAAGTGAAAGCTTAAATGACCTTAAATAGTTGTTACTTGATGCCAGACATATCTTTCTGAGAATACAGCCTGGTGTGTGGTAAGAGAGTTTGGACAATAATTGCAGCTCCAATCCATTAAAGAAATGGTGTTGCTTCTGCAAAAAGCTAATCTCATCTGGTATGAGTGGCTTGCTAAAATTTAGTTTCCATCACAACCACATCCTGAAATTCTGAAGACAGCATCCTTCCATATACAAAATCCATTTCCTAAAGCCATCGTTTCATCTTGTTACTTACCTATTCAAAAACAGACCTGAAACTAGGAAATCCATTTCTAGAAGAAAGGACATCAGGGACAAAAGCCTTTACTGCAGTGCACTTTGCACATCAATCATGGTGCCATCGTGCCCTCAGCCCCTTCTAAGGGAATTTGCCCCATTCACAGTCATGCTGAAATAGTAATTCTCTGCCTCCTCTGGCCGTAGCTGAGTGGATGGGTGTGGGCACCTAATTCAAGGACAGCAGCTGCAGAGGCCAGTCTACGACCTGTGGCATGGCATAGCTTGACACAAAAGAGAAGCCAGGTCAACCATCTTAATCTCCCTCCTTCCTATCTGCTCCCTCCCTCAAGATTAGAGAAAAATCAGGCAGTTTGTAGTGAAACCAGAGCCAGAAAGTGTGCCTAAAGGCAGAGCCATGAGGTAAAATCAGGAACATGGGGTATCAAAGCAAGTTATAGTTTTATAGAAGCAGGAGCTTTGAGATAGATGTCTGAGTTTGCCAAAGAGCTGCTGATGCAAAGTACCAGAAATGGGTTGGCTTTTATAATGGGAATTTTATTTGGAGTAAAAGCTTATAGTACCAAGGCTGTGAAATGTCCAAATCAAGGCATCAGCAGAGATGCTTTCTCAGCAAAGTCAGCTACTGTTGATCCTGGTGTCCTGCCATGTGGCAAAGCAAGATGGTGGCCAATCTGTGCCGGGGTCCCTGCCTTTCCCTCCAGGCTGTCTCCCAGAGCCCACCTGTAGGTGACCAGGGATATGGCTTATCTCTTTCTAGGCCCCCTCCCTTAGTCTTGGCTGCCCCACTTTCTTCCCAAGTTCAGCTGTGAGCTATCATGCATATGGCTTGTCTCTTCAGCCTTGAGCTGCTCTGTGGGCCTAGCTTTGTGCTTAAGCTGTGGCTGCTAACGATCCTTGAGTCCTCTTTCACATGGGAGGATCAAAAATGGCAACTCTCCCTTTTCCTGTCTATCTCTCTGTGTGTCTCCATTTATATAAGATCCAATAAGAGGGTGGAGACTCAACCTGAATCACAGCTCACTGATGCAGTCCAATCAAAAGGGCCTCACACCCAAGGAGGGGACTAGTTAAAAAACAATCATTTTTTACTTACCTGGCAGGGGAGATACCATGATCATGAAGGTGGTTTTCCCAGGGCGAGGCTTATCCATTGCACTCCGGATGTGCTGACCCCTACGATTTCCCCAAATGTGGGAAACTCAACTGCATAATTTGTGGTAGTGGGAGACTGTGTTCGCACTCTCCCCTGAAAAAAACAATCATTTTCTTTTTGGAATTCATAAAAGAATTTCAAACTGTCACAATACAGAAGCCAAAAAATATGAAAAGACTGTCCAGATAGATATGGGGATAATAATAGAGACAATAGAATAAAGTGATCAAGTGCATGGTTCCTGGAACCAGACCATTCAGGTTTGAAAATTACTTCCTCCTTCCCCTAGCAGTATTACCTTGGACTAGTTACTCAACCTCTGTGGGACAGTGTTTCCTTATCTATAAAATAATAAAATATTACCTACATCCTAGAAATTGGCATGTCAGGTATTAATATGAGCACTTACAATGGAACAGCCAGTGTCCTCAGTCCATCACAAGGATTAACTTGATTAATCCTCACAACAACCCTAAGAAACAGTATTATTGTCCCCATTTTACAGTTCAGGAAACTGAGGCACAGAGAGGTGAGATTATGCACCTTGCTGGCAAACCCAGCAATCTGGCTTTAAAATAGCCATACAGGGAAGCGGATGTGCCTCAAGTGATTGGGCTCTCATCTACCTTATGGGAAGTCCCAGGTTCGTTTCCCCGGGCCTCCTGGTGAAAAGCAAGCTGGCCCACGCAGAGAGCTGGCCCACGTGGAGAGCTGATGCAACAAAAGAGACAAAGAGTAGAGACAATGAGAGACACAACAAACCAGGGAGCTGAGGTAGCTCAAGTGATTCAGTGCCTCTCTCCCACATTGTTGGTCCTGGGATTGGTTTCCCGTGCCTCCTAAAAAAAGAAGACGAGAAGAGAAGACAAGCAGACACAGGGCACACTGAGAATGGACACAGAGCGCAGACAGCGAGCACAAAAACAAGGGGAGGGGGAATAATTAAATGAAATAAATATTTTAAAATAAAATAAAATAACCATACAGAAAAAGAACAGGCATCATGAAAGAGAGAACAAGTGACCCAATGACAGAGAAATAATGTACTGAGGAGGTCCTTTGGCTGGACACTTAGTCTTAACTCACAGGGATCCACACCCACTCACCTCCCTTTGCATAAGGTGGTCTAGACGGGTCTCTTTCCTGAAACTGAAAGAGCTGACTAAAACTGAATTGGTCCTGAATTGGGTGGGGATAAGGTGCAGTAATGGAACAGATCTTCAAAGATATGTAGGGTGTGTGGAAGTGAGTAGTGCATGGTGGTAAGGTGAAGGGGCATGGGAAGCCTCCACAACCCCACACACCAAGACAGTAACAGAGTGAACACTGAGCTTTCATTTACAGAGTCTAGGAACCCAGACATTGGACCCATTAGAGGTGAGACTTGTGAAGAACTCGGTTGCCTTGGCCATGGCTCAGTTTCAATGGCGTTAGAAATGAGGTAAAGACTGCAAAGCAGACAGAGGTTGTACGCCATATTAGGCAGCTTAAAATGAGAAAGGGCAACTTCTCTCCCTTTCCTAACTAAGAAGTTTTATGCCAGGTGTTCAGTTTTGCTTTACTGTTAACTGTAAACTTTGCTGTAGTTAACTTGCTTAGATTGAAGAATGGCAGGTACAGCTAGGGTGGGAAACAGACTCTGAAATAGAAGAGGGTATGTTTCCTAATCTCTTCCCCTATGTATATTTTGTAAATTAAAAAAAAGACTATAAAACTACATTAAATGATAGCACATGAAAAAATAGTATAAATCATCAGTAATGAAGAAAGCAGGAGAGTGCTCCATTAGCAGAAGAGCAATTTCCACCCTTTTCTGGAAGATGTAAAGTACATTTTAGATCAATGGCTGGTGAAGCAGGGTCCAGGAAACTGAAACTTAGAATTCACAGGGAGGAGCCTGAGGCCAAGGAGGTAGCTAGTCTGACAGCTAGGATGGAGTGGGAATAAAATAGGAGGCAGGGGGAAAAGGAATTAATTGAAATTCTGTACAGTGAATAGTCAATCCATGCTTCCGCCTTACCAACCCGAATTTTTATCCCAGGGTTTAAAAAAATCAAGAATTGATTGTTAAAGAAACAATGAACTGGGGGAAACTAAAGACAGCTGGTGAGGCCCATTTTGGCATTTAGGGGACCCCAAGCATTAAGGAAGATCTCCAAACTACCAACCTTAAAAGAAAGCCAAAGAGACAGCATGCCTTACACAAATACCTAGAGAACCCAATTATGATTTCCACTATCTCATTCTACATATAAACGGACAACCAAGGATTACCACATACCAGAAGAAGGACAGCAATATGAAAGAGTAAGTCCAAGATAACCCAAACATAGCCATGGAGAAAACAGATAATTCTGGGATGAATAGAGGGAAAAAAGAATTAATATATTCAAAATATTTGAGAAGAACCATAAAACAAAGATGGAACACTATTTAAAAAGACTTGAAAATGGGAAAGATGGCAGAGTAGGGAGCTCCAGGATTCAGTCCTTCAACCAAAACAACTACTAAACAGGCAGGAACTGTCTGAAACAAATATTTGGAAACTCTGGAGGCCAGTGGAACACTATTCAGTTACCAGGAATTGCGGGAGGAAGAGGCTGATATACTAGGGTAGAGAACAGTAAATTGCTCTCTCTACATGGCAGCTACCAGTGCCCATCCCCCACACTCACCCCAGCTCACTTTGGGGTCTAGTCCCTGGCTAGCATGCTGGTGACAGAAAGGGACATAAATATCTTCTTCCCCAAGAACAGGGGTGGACACTGATCATGGCTTTTGATTAGCAAATTCAGATCCCTGGGGGCCCAGCTCTGAGGGCAGCCACTGATTCAACCTACCCTGACAAAGGCAGCTGCAGGCATTGTTTCAACCCTCCCCAGACATGAGAGGAGGCAGTGGAAATTTAAAGTCCTCAGGGCTGAGGGAAGCAGTTAAATAAAATGTTGCATTTGTTGGGCAGGCAAGAAAATCTCAGTTTTGGGGTGCCATCAGAGAAGCTCTTGGCACCCTTCCTGATCCCCTCCCCAGGGCATTTTGGAGGCAGATGGCACCCCTTTCATGGGTCCCTGGCCCTGTTTTGGATCAGAAACACTGACTTGGAAAAGTCCTTTCCAAGGTGCCTCTCCTCCCAGAATTTGCCCTCCAGCAAAAGCAAGGAAAGGAATGTAAAAATCTATAGAGGCAGACAATCTGGGACAAAGGCCTGCTGGTTTCAAACACCCAGGAGAGGAAGGTCTGTCAACTGGGAAACAGAGGAGACAACCAAACACCTGTAAACAGGGGAATTCCAAAACAACTAACAAGCAAAAGCCCAGGACAAGACAAAGGCCCAGAAAGCCAGAGAAGACCCTGCACACTGCATTCACCTTGAGCAGACCTTCCAGAGAGGAGGGCTGAAGCTCAGGAAAATCTCTGGCTTATCCTAAACTGGTTACAAAACCAAGAAACAGACATTTCAGGGAATAAATCCCAGAGTTGACATTTTAAAATATTAAAATGTACAGTGTACTACAAAAGAGTACAAATGTACAAAGAAACAGGAAATGATAGCCCACCCAAAGGAAAAGTGAAAAATCCAGAAAAAGACCAACAGTGAAGACAAGAATGTGGACATACTAAACAAAGCCTTGAAAAACAATGGTATTAAAAATGATCAAGAAGATGAAGGAAAATACAGAAAAAGAGCAAAGAGATATCAAGAAAACAATGAATGAGCAATAGGACATCTAAGTAAAGAGATAGAAATTGTAGAAAGGAACCAAACAGAACTACTAGAATTGAAGACCACAATAACTGAGATTAAAAATGCCCAGGAGGGAAGTGGATGTGGCTCAAGTGGTTGGGCTCCCATCTACCATATGGGAGGCCCTGGGTTTAGTTCTCGGGGGCTCCTGGTAAGGGCAAGCTGGCCTGCACCTGAGGAGAGCTGATGGCCCGTGCCTGTGGAGAGCTGGCACAGCAAGATGATGTAACAAAGGGAGACAAGCAGACACAGAGGAAATGCACAGCAAATGGACCCAGAAAATAGAAGCAGCAAGGGGGGGGGTGGAATAAATAAATTAAATAATAATAATAATAATAATAAAATGCCCAGGAGGGCTTCAAGAGCAGACTGGAGCTGGCAGAAGAAAGAATCAGTGAACGTGAAGACAAGACACTTGAAACAAGTCAGGCTGAGAAATAGAAAGAATAAAGAAATACTAAAACAAAAGTAGCCTAAGACACTTCTGGGACACCATCAAGCCCACCAATATATCGTATGAGAGTCCCAAGAGAAGAAACAGAGAAAGGGGCAGAAGGAATATTCAAAGAAATAATGGCAGAGAAATTCTCAAAGTTAGCAAAACAGAAGAATATGCACATCTAAGAAGCTCAGAGAACACCAAACAAGATAAACATGAAGAAAAATACACCTTATAATATATTGACCACACTATTGAATGCAAAGGTCAAAGAGAGGGTTCTGAAAGCTGCAAGAGAAAAGCGATGTGTTACAAACAAGGGAGTTCCAATTAGATTAAGTGCTGATTTCTTATCAGAAACCATGGAAACAAGAAGGCAGTGGGCTGAAATACTTGAAGTGCTAAATGAAAACAACTACCAGCTCCAAATTTTATATCCAGCAAGACTCTTTAAAAAATAAGGGTGGGGGATGGATGTAGCTCAAATGGTTGGGCGTCCGTGTCCCATATGGAGGGACCTGGGTTCAATACCTGGGACCTCCTGGTAAAAAAATAAATAAAAAATAAAAAGGGTACTATTAAGACATTATAAGATAAACAAAAGCTAAAGGTGTTTATCACCACTAGACCTGTCCTATAAGCAATGCTAAAGGAGCTCTTCAGACTGAAAGGAAAGGACACTAGACAGTGGTTCAAAGCAACATAAAGAAATAAAAACCTGTGGTAATGATAACTGTTTGGGTAATTAAAAGTGCCAGTGTAATTATAGTGCATTGTTTGTTATGTAATTCCATGTCTAATTTCCTACAGGTGCAAAAATGCAAATGCATAAAGGGTAATGATAAAGTTTTGGATTTACAATGTACAAAGATACAAGTGATAATGAGTACAAAAAATGGCAGGGGACAGAGGGATGTAGGAAATATATATGTGTGTGCATACTATTGAAGTTAAGGTGGTATCAAACCAAATATGATGGTTATATATTTAGGATGTTAAATTTTAACCCCATATTAACCACAAGGAAAATAAATGGAAAACCTATCCAGATCAAAAAGAGAAATACTCAATATGGTACAACACAAAAAAGCAAATAAATATAAAATTAGGCATTACAGAACTGAGAGAAATAAAAGGCATAAGACTTACAAAGGCTAAATAGAAAAATGACAGAAGAAAGTCCTGTATTATCATTAGCAGCTTTAAATGTATACGGGTTAAACTCTCCAGTCAAAAGGCAGAGATTGGATAAAAAACATGACCCAACTACATGCAGTCTATAAGAGACTCACCTTAAGTTCAAAGGTACAAGTAGGTCAAGAGTAAAAGGATAAAATATATATATACCATGCAAGCAGTAATCAAAAGAGAACTTTGGTAGCTAACTAATACTGAACAAAATAGACTTTAAGTCAAAAATAGTTTTGATGGTCAAAGATGGTCATTATATGCTGATAAAAGGGACAATTCAACAGGAAGATTATAAATATATGTGCACCTAACAGGAGGGCCACAAAATACATGAAGCAAATACTGGCAAATTTGAAGGGAGAAATCAATGGTACTACATTAATAGTAGGAGGCTTTAACACACCACTCTTAATAATGGATAAAACATCTATTCAGAAGATCAATAAGGATATAGAACTTGAATGATACACTAAACTAACTAGACCTAACAGACATATACAGAACACTGCATTCAACAAAAACAATGCAAATTTTTCTCAAGTGCACATTTATATTCTCCAGGATGGACCATATGTTGTGTCAAAAAACAAGTCTCAATCAATTAAAAAATATTGAAATCTTACAATATATATTCTCTGATCACAATGGAATGAAGCTAGAAATCAATAACAGAGGGAGAAAGGGAAAGTTCACAATATGTGGAAATTAAACAACATACTCCTAAACAGCAAATGGGTTAAAGAGAAAATCAGAACCAAATTTAGAAAATACCTTGAGGCAAATGAAAATGAAAATACAACATAACAAAACTTATGGGATGCAGCAAAGGCAATGATGAGAGGGAAATTTATATCTCTAAATCCTTATATTAAAATAGAAGAGAGACTTCAAATCAGAGACCTAACCTCAAAACTGGAAGAACTAGAGAAAGAAGGAGCAGCAGAGACAAATGACATAGAAAACAAACAAAAACCAATAGAGAGAGTTATTAAAATCAAAAGGTGGTTCTTTGAAAAGATCATTAAAATTGACAGAACTTTAGCTAGACTTACAAAGAGAAAAACAGAGAGGATACAGAAATGAAAAGGGGGACATTACTACTGACCCTGCTGAAATAAAAAGGACTATAAAAGGATACTCTGAACATCTGTATGCCAATAAATTAGACAACCTAGACAAAATGGACCGATTCTTAGAAACACACAAACTACCTATATTGACTCAAGAAGAAATAGAAGGTCTCAACAAATCAATTACTAGTAAAGAGATTGAATCAGTAATCAAAAACATCCCAATAAAGTAAAGTTCAGGACCAGATGGTTTCACAGGGGAATTCTACCAAACATTCCAAGAACACTTAACTCCAAATCTGCTCAAACTCTTCCAAAAAATTGAATAGGAGGGAACACTCCCTAACTCATCCTACAAGGTCAAAATCACCCTCATACCAAAGCCAGATAAAGATCCCACAAGAAAAGAAAACTGCAGACCAATATCTCTTATGAATACAGATGCAAAACTCTTAGCAAACTGAATCCAACAGCATATTAAAAGAATTAAACACCATGATATAGTGGAATTTTTCTCAGTGGTATACAAGGTTGGTTCACCATAAGAAAATCAATTAATATAATACACCTCACTAACAGAATGAAGGGAAAAGATACATGATTATCTCAATTGACACAAAAAAGACATTTGACAAAATCCAGCATCCTATCTTGATAAAAACACTTAGAGCACTAGAAATAGAAGGAAGCTTCCTCAATGTGATAAAGGGCATATATGAAAAGCCCACAGCTAATATCTTACTTAATGATGAAAGACTGAAAACCTTCCCTGTAAGATCAGGAACAAGACAAGGATGCCTTCTGTCACCACTGTTATTCCACATTGTATTGGAAGTTCAAGCCAGAGCAACCGGGCAAGAAAAAGAAATAAAAGGCATCCAAATTGGAAAGGAAAAAGTAAAATGTTCTCTATTTGCAGATAATATGATCCTATATACAAAAAAATCTTGGGGAAAAAATCACAGCAAAGCTCCAAGAGCTAATAAATGAATTCATCAAAATGGTGGGGTACAAGATCAACACCCAAATATCAGTAATGTTTCTACACACATGCAATGAATAATTGGAAGAAGAAATCAAGAAAATATTCTATTCACAATAGCAACTAAAGAATCAAATATCTAGGACTAAATCTAACCAATGATATAAAGGACCTGTACACAAAAAACTACAAAACATTGCTAAAAGAAACTAAAGAAGACCTAAATAAATGGAAGGACATTCCATATTAATGGATTGGAAGGCTAAATATCATTAAGATGTCAATACTACCCAAAGCAACTTATAGATACAATGCACTCCCAAACACAATTCCAACAACATTCTTTACAGAAATGGAAAAGCCAATCATCAAACTTATATGGAAGGGTAAAGGGCCCCAAATAGCTAACACCATCTAGACAAAAAAGAATGAAGTTTAAGGATTCACCTTTCCCTATCTTAAAACTTATTACAAAGCCTCAGTAGTCAAAACAGCATGGTGCTGGCACAAGTACAGACATATAGACCAATGGAATTGAACTGAGAGCTCAGAAATCACCCCTCACATTTAGGGCCAACAGATTTTTCACAGGGTGGCAAAGACCATTCAATTGGGAAAGAATAGTCTCTTGAGAAAATGGTTCTAGGAAAACTGGGTCTCCATTTGAAAAAAAAAAAAAGGAGGACCCCTACTTCATACAACATATAAAAAATCAACTCAAAATGGATTAAAGACCTTAATTTAAGAGCTAGAACTATCAAACCAGAAGAAAATGTTGGGAAGTATATTCAGGACCTTGTGTTAGGCAATGGTTTCTTAGCCTTTATACCCAAAATAAAAGCAACAACAAAAAATAAATGGTACCTCATCAAAATTAAACTCTTTTGCACCTCAAAGGACTTTATCATGAAAGTAAAATGACAATCTACATAATGGGAGAAAATATTTGTAAACCACATATCTGATAAGGGTTTAATATCCAGAATATATAAAGAAATCCTTCAACTTAACAGCAAAAGGACAAACAATCTAATTTAAAAATTGGCAAAAATCATGAACAGATATCTCTCCAAAGATGATATACAAATGGCCAGAAAGCACATGAAAAGATGCTCAACATCATTAGCCATGAAGGACATGCAAATCAAAACCTCAATGAGATAACATTTCACACACATTAGGATGGCTATTATTTTTAAAAATGGAAAATAACCAGTGCTGGAGAGGATGCAGAGAAATAGGAACCCTCAAACATTGCTGGTAGCAATGTATAATAGTGCAACCTCTGTGGAGGACAGTTTGGCAGTTCCTCAGAAAGCTTTGTATAGAATTACTACATGACCCAGCAATCCCATGCCTAGATATACATCCAAAAGAATTGAAAGCAGAGACTCAAACACATATTTGCACAACAATGTTCACAGTGACATTATTCACAATTGATAAAAGATGGAAACAACACAAGTGTCCATCAATCAATGAATGGATAAATAAAATGTGGTATATACAATGGAATATTATTCAGCATTAAAAAGAAATGAAGTCCTGATAGATGTGACAACATGGATGAATCCTGAAGACATCATGTTGAGGGAAATAATCCAGACAAAAAAGGACAAATATTGTATGATCTCACTGATTTGAATAATTAGAATAAGCAAACCTATAGAGTCATTCTAGAATATAGGTTACCAAGGGACAGGGTAGAGTTAGGGAATGGGAAGTTAAGACTTAAAATGTACAGGGTTCCTATGTGGAATGATGGAAATATTTTGGTAATGGATGGTGGTGATGATAGTACAACACTGTGAATGCAATTAACAGCACTGAAATATATATCTGAATATGATTAAAAGGAGAAATGTTGGATCATATATATGGTTACAGAATAAATTTTTAAAAATCCATGCAACTGCACTAAACAAACAGTGAAGCCTGAGCTAAATCATAGATCTTAATAGTACAAGTATAAAAATATGCTATTATTAATTGTAACAAATGTTTCACCCCAATGCAAGGTGTTGGTATTAGGGTGATGTATAGGAATCCTGTATTTTATGCATAATTGTTCCGTAAATCCACAACTTCTTTAATAAAGTGGGGAAATGTGGAAAAAAAGACATGGAAAGAGTATAAGAAAGAACCCTTGGAAATTAAATAAATGATTGATGAAACAGAAAGTTCAGAACACACTTGAAAGATAAAATCAAATAAATCACCCAAAAAGTAATTTAAAAAGACAGTGACATAAAACATCAGAGAAAAGATGAGAAAAAATACAGATCAATCCAATAGCTTCAACATCAATTAATAGGTGTCTCAGACAGAATACAAAAAAAGATAATAGAAAAAATTTTCCCATGCCAAAGAGTCTTTTGACAAATGGGTCCATTTTGAATGACACGACAAATGTAAAAGGAGCTATAAGTGTGAAATTTCAGATCTTCAAGGATTAAGAGAAGATTCTAGAAGCTTCCAGATTGGGGGAGGGAGGGGGACCAAATTGCCTGCAAAGAAATGAGTATGAAACTGGTCTCATATTTCTCAAGTTTCTCAAGAGCAAGACTGAATTATAGAAAATAATGGAGAAGATAATACTTTTCAAAATTCTAAGGGAAATTGGATTCAATACCCAGTTAAATTTTCAATTAATCCAGACATGTTTATGTTTGGAAAGCTTATCTCCCACACCCTGTGTTAGGAAATTACTTGAGGATCTACTCCAGCACACCAAAGGAGTAACACAAGAAAAAGAAAGACCTGGAATTCAGAAAATATTTTCTGCAGACCAAAAGAGAAGTAAAACCCAGAATAACGGCTATGCCACAGACTTGGGAGCAATCGGTCTTGATAAAACAATAGGACACAGAACACCAGAAGGAACTAGTCCACAATAAAAGGGTGTTTCCATAAATTTGATATTGAACTTGAGAAGTTGGAAAAGATTTAAAGTTAAGTTTGTCAGACAATCCAAGAAAAAATATAATTATAAAATTAAAGAAAGACAAAAATCTCTGTGAGAAAAGATATGCAATCATTAACTCCTTGGCCATGATAGAATTGTTTCTGTTATCTGCTGTTAACCCTAACAAACCCACCTCCCTTTACATTTACCCATGTTTGTACAAAAACACATAAATATATACATATAGAAAGGTAATTTTTAAATATAATCAGTCCAGATATATTTATGCAACCAGCTCTTTCATATAACAAGAATGAAAAATAAGTGCTTTTATAATTTTAACAGACACTTTCAGATTATTTTCCCAAGTTTTAGCAGCTCACACTTACACCAGCAATATGCAAGAGTGACACTTTCTTCATGTCCTTACTAGCCCTGGATGTTATCAATTTTGTTTCTTTGTTTGTTTGTTTGTTTATCATCTCTTGGGTGGAAACACACCCTGTTGTTTTAATTTTGGCAAGCAGATTTATTTTGAAATGTCCCTATCTCCAGACACAGAGACAAAATGAGGGTGTTTTGGGCTGTATATGTGATAATTAAGTAGATGTTGATGGACCAGAACAGCTTTGGATCAATAATATGAAAGAGAAGGTGAGTGTGAGCTCAGGCAAGAGGTGAGGTGTGCTACATATGTCCCTCAGAGTGACAGTGGTGACTGCCATAGGCACAGTCCTTCCCAGTGAGGGTGCCTCAGCCAGATCCCCTGCTGAAGAGGAATGCTATGCCACCCTGCTCTGTGTTATATCATCACCCCTGCCCACTCAGTTTCTGTTGATTAAAATAGTGAAGGGATCCAACCCAGAGACAACAGATCCACAAGTCATCAGCTCTTCCTAACATGGCTTCATGTGAAAAGACTGGCTAGACCAACTAGATTTTTACTCTTAGGCACTTGAATTCAGGAAACGTGGATAGAGTCATGCGGTTCATGGACTGAATGAAACTACGTGGCCAAGAGATGGAGCTGAGGACCATGGTAAGCCAAGATGATGAAGAAGCTGTGACAATAAGGTAGAAAAGAGATTGAGCAGCAGTGGAGAAACAAGCTATGAGGTGAGAAAAAAATAGAGTCCAAAGAAAAAACAAACTACTTGTTAGAAAGAAGAAAATAGAGCATGTGGATAAAAGAAAGCAGAGACACAAGAAAAAGGTTATTTGGACAGAAGGAGAAAAGAGCCAGTTCTCCAATGGACTTGCAGTCCTAATGCTGTCCTGGTTTCCTATTGCTGTTCCAGTTTCAGTCCATACTTTATAATATAATAATTTTATTGGCTGTGTTTCCTTATTATAAAAGTAATTCAAATTTATTGTACTATTTTGAAAACAGAAGTAGGACAGAAGCAAATGAACAGCCATCCACAATTCTATCATCCAAAGATAGCCACTTAATATTCTTCACCTTTTTTCTATTACTTTTTAATGGGATCTTATGACCTATGTTATTTTGTAATCTTAATTTTCAGAATATTTAACAACCTGGAACTATCAATCACATTAACATATAAACATTTCCATGTTATTATTCATTTATTAAAATATACTTTCATAACTACATGATAATCTGTTCTATGGATAAACCAGAATTTATTTGACCAATTCTCCCATTTAGGATATTTAGACCACTTTAATTGTCATGACATAAATTGATAAACATTCTTGTGCTGATATATTTTCCTATAATCTTTGTATATTTAATAGATAAAAGTGGTGTCTTGTTTCAGTTTGCATTATGGGATTACTAGAAATGCTAAATAGTTAATTGACCATTTTTGCCTTCTTTTTTAATGCCTTATTTATGTCTTTTTTTTTTTTTTTTTTTTTTTAGGAGGTACAAGGGATTGAACCTAGGACCTCGTACATGGGAAGCAGGCACTCAACCACTGAGCTACATCCACTCCCCAGTAAGAGTTGGGGTGTTTTGTTTTGTTTTGTTTTGTTTTGTTTTGTTTTGTTTTGTTTTGTTTTGTTTAAGACGTACTGGGGATGGAACCTGAGACCTCATACATGGGAAGCAGGTGCTCAACTACTTGAGCTACATCCACTCCCCCAAGTCATTTTTTTCACTGAATTTGTTTCTAGAAGCTCTTTCTTTATTAAAGATATTAACCTTTGTCTTATATAGTGCAAATAATTTCCCCAATTTGTTCTTTTAGTTTTGTTTATTGCAATTGGACATCAAAAAACTATTTACAATCCCTGTCTTCTTAGCCATTCTCTATGATAGAGGCTGGGAAGCACACTTTTCCAAGCTCCTTTGCAGCTAGGAGTGGCAATGTGACCAATTATAGTTGATGGAATATTAATAGAAATTGCTGTTAAGGCTTCTGGGAAAGGTTTTTTTTTTTGTTTTGTTTTTTGAGTTTTAAATAAGGAATAGACTCTGCTGGTATGTCTCTCAGTCGTTTTGCCCCTTTACCTTCTTTCTGATTGGAAAATGGATATGAACCTAGAGGTATAAAAACCATTGCAAACCATGAAGTGACTTCTAAACTATGCAGACAAAGTTGTGCACACCAAGGATAAGAAATGGAAGAATGGAGACAGCCTGGATTTCCTGAATCTTACTATCAGCCTGGTCTACCAACCTCCAGAGTTCTTGTTGCATGAGATAAATAAATATCTATTTGAGATACTGTTAGTCAGGCTTTCTGTTACTAGCAGTCATGGTTATCTCTAATTAATAAATTCATGGTAGTCTTATAAACATAATTTTTAATATAATACAATCTACCTTTTTTTTCTTTATAAACATATAAATTACCAAACAAGTACCAGAAGAATAAATGAATGATGGTTTATGCCTTTTAACCTGGGAAGCAACACTGTCTTCACAGCAAAGATTATGTCAATATTCAATTGTATTTTCTTCTAAAATTTACATGTTTTACTTTTCATGCATCTAAGAGTTTGTTTTATGGAGTGAGTTAGAAGAATCTAAATTTTTTCTCTCTAAATCAAAAATTTTAAACACCTTTTATGGGTAATCTTTTTTTTTCTCAAGGTGGCTTAAAATGTTCCCTTACTGCTGTAATTTTCCAACTTTTTAATACATTTTATATACTGTTGATCAAACCTAGTCTTATTCTTTTTCCCCAAAATTGTAAACTATGTTTAATCATTGAGTTAACTTTGGAATCATTTTGTTAAATGCAAACTATAACCCCTTGGAAATTTTTGTTGAAATTGAATTAAATCTATAGATTATTGATATCTTTAAATATTGATTCCTATCATTCATTCACTCAGATTTTCTCTTATATCTTTCAGTAACATAGTTTTTTTCCCAGTAAGTGTATCCTAGGTATCTTATAGATTTTTGTTGCTATTGTTAATGGATATTTGTTTCTATTTTCTAATAAACTCTGTGGTAGATATGAAAGCAATTATTTTTTTTGTTTGCTTTATATATAAAAACCATCCTGGTTCTAAAATGGTTTTATTTGGTTTTTTTGTATCTGTAGATATATAATCATACCATATTTTCAAGTTTATGCCATTGGCTCTTTACCTTGTTTTATGCTTTGGCTATGGCTAGAGCACAATTACAAAACAGAGGTGGAAACAGTTATCATGGTCTTTAATAGGTCTTCTTCAAGTGATTTAACACCATTTATGATGCTGATTGATGGTATAAAATAAGCAATGTTCAACATGTAAAGAAAACACATTTCTATTCGTACAGGGAACAGTTTCTCAAAAGCTGGATGACCTTATTTTTTTCTTTTTCAAACTATTGTCATTAATTATATTAAGATATTTCCTAATATGGACAAACCCTGGGTGACTGGAATAATAATTCTTACACGTGAAATATTTTTCAATGTACTGGTGGATAGACAGATAGACATGTAATGTATAGGTATAGGTATAAGTATATGTAGGATGCATCCATTATATATATGATGGATATATCCTCAAAGAAATTGATTATTAATTTTTGGTTTTTATCTTTGTCAAGTCCTAGTATCAGGATTATGGCAAAAGAAATTACAGACTTTCCAAGTGTTTTCATAGTTAGAAGTAATTTAAAAGCATAGGAATTTTACTCTTCTTTAACAACTTGAAACTAGTCAAAATAAAAAGGACTTGAGCCCTTTATTTCTGAATACAGCTGTTTGAAAAATTGTTCAGCTGTTTTGGTCATTCATTTATTTAGCATTTCTTTTTAATCTTGACATAATACTTAGTAGTACAGAATTTTAATAATCTCTGAAATTTTTTAAAACTTTTTCTACATGTTTGATTACATCTCTCTTGTAGATCTTGACCAAAATAAAAAGTTCAGGGATCTTCTTTCACACCCATACCATTCCTATCCCCATAACATCAGTAGAGAACCCAAAGACACCAAACGCATGCAACCAAGAGCAAACTGTCACCAATTACATCTAAGGCTACTTAAATACAGTCCTTTATGAAAAATAAAGTGAAATGTTCACACAGAACAGGGGTTCTTAACAAGAGGTCCGTGAGCTTGAATTGAAATTCAAAAAAAAACATTATTCTTGTGGGGATGTGTTAGTGCGGGTGTGACATGATTATTAGCATAGTGTTGACTTAGTAAGGGGTCTGTGGTTTTCACCTGACGAAAAAGGTCAAGCACCCCTGCTTTAAAACATATGACACAGTATGTGTGACTGTGCTACAAATGATGTCTTGCCTTGCATTTGTAGGCCTCACCATCACCACAAACACTATCACCACTACTCTTCACTACCTGATGCCTCTAGACTGTGACTCTACTCTTAAATCATGTCAACCAGCTCAGAGCAGCACCTGACCCAACCCGCACTGCCAGCTGAGCTCTGCATCTGGATCGGCTGAAGGAACTGTCCACGAAATGGTTTCCTACAGGAATAGCAGCTCCCACACAGCATTCCAAGGACATGTGTACTTTTAAAAAATGGCAGACAAATTTAAAAAATGTTTTTGACATTTAAAAAAATTAAAAAATGGCGGACAAACATTTTCAAGACTCATTCACTGCCAGTTTATAAAGGAGAACGAGCTCACACACAATAGAGATAGTAAGCACAGGAGCCCTCAGATACACAGAAAAGGACATTTCTCTATCAGTGACAGTGCCTATTATATGACATTCAAACACCACAAGTGCTATTCAGCTGCTTGTAAGTCACGAAAGGTGAGTGAAAACACTTATCTCCTTTGTAGAAGGGGGAAAGGAGGTGGAGAATCCTCCACACAAAGATCCACTTTGACTTAAAATACAGGGTAAGCAGTACTAGAAATCTATGTGTACGAAGCCCACCTAATTAAGATTCTGAACAAACAGAAAGCCTCAATACCAAAAGGCTCCGTTGTTAATATGTGGTTAGTTATGTCAAGGACACTAAACAAAGCCGCTTTTCATGTGTCAGTTTGAGCTCTCCCAGTTGATAACCACGGTGACTCTTGGGTCACAACCCCAAACGGGCAGCCATTGTGCAAGAGAAAACAGCAGATGGGCCCCCAATGCAGACAGCACAAGTAGGAATCCAGGCCTTTAGCCACCTGGGCGCAGTCTCACCAAACTCAGAAGTACGGGAAGTCTCACTTGGGATCTGTTTGCTCTCCTTCCTGCACATCCTTCCCGCACACAGCGGCCACCTGGTCCACCAGCTCTGAGTCTCACCTGGAGCCCACTTCCATGCAGGCAGGCCCCAGCTCCTGACACATGCTCCATTAGAGCCTTCCACAGGAGCTTGATTTCTGCCAGTTTTGTCACCTACTTAGTGCTGAAGCACTGAAGGTAGTCGATAGATGAATGGTCTCCTTGCCAGATAACAGATGCATTTTGTTCAGCTAAAAGCAGTGTTTCCAAAGCTGCCTTCAATGCCTAATCACCACTAGGATGGGGTGGATGAGGAGGGACATCTCAGGTTCCTCCTCAAAGGATGGGGCTTCAGACTCCCCCTTAAAACAAGGTCCATCCTGTTTCTGCCTCCATCATGTCACACTGAGTTTTGGGGCAGTGTTCCCACCACTTCACTTCTGATCAGCAAGTCCACCCGAAAATTCTGTGAAGGTGAGGAACAGAAAGCAAGGTCTCAGCCAAACCCACCCCAAAGCCATAACCTGAGTTATTCTGTGGCTCCACCCTCTCCAGAGGGCCCTCCTCCCCCCAAACCTGCTGCCACCTGTTAAGATCCTTTTCAAACAAGCTGTTTTCCAGACGCTGTTTGGAGCAGTTAATTCTCTCTCCATTCACTTCTACAGCACTCAGAGTCCTGCCATCGTGAATCGTCCATCCCAGCCTGAGAGGCAGAGCGTTGGCTTTGTCCAGGCGGCCAAGGGCCAATGCCTCTCCCAGTCCTCTGAGGACCACAGATGCTCCAGGAATGGGCTACAGAGAGAGCAGGCTTGCCTCAAAGGGGCTCAAAGAGCCAGGACACAGCAAGTCTGGGAGGTAACAGAGAGTCACTTCACAGCAGAGTTAAGAGGGAAGCAAGAAAAGATTGGCCTCTAAGAGCCCCTCCTAAACAGCCCAATGTGCACCAGACACCATGTACGCTGCTCAGAGCCCACATCTGTCGGCACTGCTTTCCATCTGAGTGGAATTCCTTGTATTTTTTTGTCATATTCAACAGCTTTCAACTTCTGTAGGGGAAGGAAGGTTGAAGACTGAAGGAAAGAGAGCTGCAGTCAGTTGGACATTAATGGAAATAGGCCTGAAGGAGCTTCTTCTGGGGAAAAAAAAAAAAAAAAAAAAAAAAAGAAAGAAAACCTCTCCAAGCAGGTCTTCAAAGTCAACCCCTTCGCCTTTTCCACTCCTGGGGCCCATTCCAGGCCTATTGTGACCCAGTTGGCGGCATTGTCACAAAACTCTTTTTGCTAACCGCAGTCCCTGTTCTGGAATTTGTCTGACTCTTTTCCATCCTTCATAACATTTCCAGAGCTCTTATCCTGGAAATAAATATGACCATGTTGCTGCCTTGTTGAAGCTGCCTGCCAGCCCCTCTGCCTGAAGTGGAGGCTCAGTCTCTCAGCCTGTCTATAAATGACTTTTCCTGCTGCATGTCCAGACAATTACTGGTTTCTCCCACAAGCACCAGCCACCTTGACCTTTCTGCATTTCCCGTTGAACGTATCGGGCCCATTCACAGTTCTAAGCCATTGGGAGGCAGTGCTTTTTGTCTGAAATGCCTTTGTGTGCCTGTAATTGCCCCCCAGGAGCCAGCCACACATCACCTCTTCTGGAATCACGGTGGGGGTCCCCTCCTCTGGGCTGCCACTGCACACCTCTGTTCTGGTTGCAGCAGACTTGCTGGAATGAACTGTTCCTGTATCTCCCCCCGCTTGACTGTGAGCTCTTCGGAAACAAGGGAGGTATGTCTTTTACGGTCTTTGTATCCTCAGCATCTACCTTCGTGTCTGGAATCAAGTAGATGCTCAATAAGTATTTACTGAATGAAACAGCCCAGAAATAAGCCTCCTCTGATCTTAGATCTGTGGCATATCCACATTACCCAGCTTGCTAGGGAGGGTTATCGCTAAACACCATGACCTGTACCCCACACCCATTCACCCTCCCCTCCCTCCATTTGATACTCTTTCCTGATGGCTTTCCTACCTTTTACCTCCCATGCAGCCCTCTGGTACTCTTCCTCACGCCCTAAGATACCCTCCATTTGCCCAGATGAAAGAGGTTCCAAACCCACCCTCTTCCCAGCAGCCTTCCTTAGGCAACTGCACTCAGTTCTGGCCATTCACTTTGCCCCTACCACCAGACTGGGAGGCATAGTTCACATTATCTTACTCTACCCTGGGACTGCCTGCAACTGTGGTTGTGTATGTGTATGTCCTAGCTCTCTGAGGACAGCTCAGACTCCCTAAGAGCATGAATTTCAGGATCCTCCCAAAGCTTCCTGCCAACCATGTGGCAACAGGTGTGATCCTATTAAGGGGGAAAGGGGGAGAATGCAAAACCATCTCTTTACTTCAGTAATCTGGGGACAATTGTATGAATCACCAAAGGGTATGCTGCAGTGTTATACTTTTCTAGAGTTTTCACTTTTCTCTTTTGAATGTTCACAAGGCAGAGAGCTCTAAGGTGATGCCACATAGAGAATAAAGTATCAGGACCCCCAACCAAACTTGGAGCCATCCCAAAAGAAGAATGGAATCTTTGAGAAGATTACACGTCAATTTGGGACAAATAGGCTTCCCTACTTCAGACTGATTTTTATATGTACAACTTTAGCAGGAAATGAAAATATTCTTGCAGCCTTGGCCATGAGGTCCAGATACTTAAAGCATCTTCTGTGTCACCTGCTCCAGTTCCCTGCTCCCAAAGGCATCTGGATTCTGTATTTTCTTGGGAATGTTCACTCTTTAATCCTAGAGACTGTGAGAATTTTCCAGGGTTAAAGAAGCAGACCCTGCAACAGACACCATCACCAAATGAAGCTCCTGCTGCCACCTCCCTGCCATTGGGAAGCTGGCTGGAGGGTATGGATATCTGTCAGTTCCTCTCAGAAGGAACTCTTCACTCCTCTGGTCAGGTGGAATCTGTAGGAGGCAGATATCTATGTTCCCATAATACTTTGCAACTAGCCCCATTATAGTGCGTTACACTACGGTATAGATAGTTCAGTTTGGGGTTCAACTAAGTGATACTAATATGGCTTTAAGTGCCAGCTGCCTGCCAGGCAATGCAGGAGCCACGGGTACCCCTGGTGAGCAAGGTGAGTGGCATCCCTGTCTCCAGGAATGTGGAGTTTGCCAAGACTACAGGGTTTGTTTAGGTGATCATGAATGTGATGAATGTTAGGGAAGAGAGATGCAGGTGTAATGAGCACATACAGCAGAGACAGAAGCTGGTCTGGGGAGGGAATGGAGAAAGGCCTGCTGAAGGATAAAGTCAAATTGAGACCTAAGGATTTATAAAATGCAGCCAAGCAAAGGAGGGGAAGTGGCATCTTCAGAGGCCAGAGGCTAGAAAGAGAAAGCACCAGGAGGAACAGAAGGAAGGTGTTTTAGTTTCCTAGGCTACTGAAGCAAATGCCATGAAATGAGTTGGCTTAATCAATGGGAATCTCTTAGCTTACAGTTTTGAGGCCCAGAAAATGTGCAAATCAAAGCATCTTCTAGATGATGCTCTCTGCCCAAGACTGTGGCATTCCAGGACTGGCTATTGGCGATCCTTGGTCCTTAGATTATCACGTGGCAAGGCACATAGGGGCGACTGCTGGGTTCTTCCTTCTCTTACAGGTTCCATTTTAATCTCTTGTTTCCCGTAGTGCTCTCACTCTTTCTCTCTCCATCCCGTTTATGAAGGGCTCCAGTTATAGGAGTAAGACCCATCCTGATTGAGGTAGGTCATGCTAACTGAAGTACCCTCATCAAAAGGCCCACTTAAATTGGGTTCACACCCACAGCAATAGATTAGATTTAAGAACACATTTTTCTGAGGTACATACAGCTTCAATCCACCATTGAATGCCATCTGTGGCACAGAGTATGAGGAAGACATGGCAAAGATGAGGTAGGAAGGTAATAATCATGACATCATGTTTTTACCATGTTCCTGACACTATTCTAAGTGCTTGCTTGTCTCATTGAATCCTCATAATAACCTGAGATACTTTTATCATCCCCAATTTGCAAATGAAGAAGCCAGGGTCCTGAAAGGTGCTACCTCTCACCCAAAAGCTCATCGCACTAAGTGGCAGAACCAGGATTTAAACCTGGGCATACTGAAGGTAGATCCCACAGTGGAGTGGGGGAAGCAGACCAGGCAGGGCCTTGTGGGACTTTATCTTAAGAGAAATAAGGATGAAGAGTTGTAAGCTAGGAAATGGCATGATCATTCTCAGACCTTAAAAAAATTTTTTTTAAATCAACAGGCTGCAATCTTGAGAAAGGATTGGAAGCAGAAAAAAATGAATTCAGGGAGACCCTGAAAAGACTGTTATAGTTATTCTAAGGAGAGATGATGGTGGTCTGGGCCAGGTTAGAAGCAGTAGTACTGGAACAAAGCAGATGGGGTCAAAAGATGTTCAAGTGGCAGAAATGTCAGGACTAACTTATTGACTAGATATAACTGGAAGACAGAAATTACCACTCAGCTAGATGTTTTCATATACCTTAACTTAATATTTGCAACCATTCTATTATGTATTTATCTTGATTTTGTGCCTTGGGAAATGAAAATCTAAAGAGATGGATAATATCAAGGTCAGAGAACAGTAAATGCTGAAGATAGGATATGAACTTAGAATTTGAAACTTTTGTATATAGGTCCATTTTCCCCATTCTGTAAGGTTCACGTCTTTGGTCATATTTTTATTTCCAGCCCTCAGGATACAGGCCCAGGGATTTGATAAATTGCTGAATTAATGTGCAGAATGAAAGAAGCCCACAGACTCTGGCTTGGCCCCTGGCCTTGCCTCTTATAATGCAGTCATCAGGCAATGGACAGATCACTAATAATTCTAAGTCCCACTATCCCCAACCCACGCCATCAGAATCTTCCAGGCCTTCTGAGCAGAGAGGTTCACCCAAGAGTACCCAGACATCACCTTTCTCTGCCAACCCTTTGGGCCCCTGGTGTTGGCCACTGCCTCCTGGCCCGCTCTCACCTGACCATCTAGAATCCTGTGTTTGCACTCCACAGCCTCATTGTCTCTTAGGTTAAAAAAAAAAAAAATACTCTAAGCCAAATTAAGCTGGGAAGCTCAGGTATTATTTAAGTTCCTCCAAAGTCTTAATAAATTTCACAAATATTTAACAAGCAAATTAATTTATGTAAAGATCTGCACATATTTGATAAACTTGAACCAATTTAATAAATCCTGTCCTGTTTTAATGAAAGCTGGATTAGGGTTAGACTTCCTACAAACAGTAAATACATAAAGAAAACATTTGTTATGTGAGTATATGTACTGTACCTGCTTTTTCGAAGATCAAGAAAAGATTATCTTTGCCATAAGAACCATAAGCCACAACTTTGTGAGTTGTGTGTGTGTTGGCTGGAAAGGAGGAAGGAGAAGGAACTACCACATGTTCAGACAACTTCATGGACAAAATGACATCCCAGAAAAAGCACCAAATGTTCAGACTATGTAAAGCTTCTAGAGTAAGGACAAGGATGAGACAGAAAGAATCCAGAATGCCTATTCTCTATTTTATAAATGGTCAATACCTCTGCCACTCCTTCCTTCACCCTGAGCTGCTACCTCCATTATCTGACCTGCAAAATCCTATCCATCCTTCTTCAACCCTTGGCTCAGACATACGAGTTGTGAACTCTTCTTGAACTTCATCTCTACCTCCAGGCAGCTTTGGCACTTAACTGCCCTAGATTCCCATAGCACCCAGTGCAAATTACAAGACTTATCCCAGTTGTCCTGTAACTAGCTAGGTGCAAATTGTCTCCCTCACTGCACTGTGAGTTCTGCCAGGGCAAATGATCTTTTGCTTCTCACACCCAGCCTTATAATGGCCCTAAAATGTAAAAGTGGGGACAGATGGTGCCATCAGCAGCAACCAGCTTTCTTTCAACTATTACTTCTTGAGAAACGGCATGCACCAGATGATATGCTAGATAATAAAGAGGCAATGGAAAAAGATGAACTATAGTCCCTTGCTTTCATGAAGCTTACGGTCTAGTTGGGTAGAATAGATGCTGTTGGTGTCCCAACCACATCCTTTCAGCATTTACCTCCAGATGAAAAAGAGTTTTTGGTGAGGGAGCAGAGTGGAAGAGAACTCTTGGCATACACAGGGCAAGCAGGAGTGCCAGAGGATTTTTGTCCCTTTATGGGCTTCTTTACCTTTCCTGTCTCACTTCCCCATTTACTATCAGTGTTTCCTGAGATCACCTTCCAAATTAACTATTTGCAATTGAATCCTTTCCCCAGAATCTGCATCTGGGGAAGCCCAAACCAAGGCACTAGGGGAACAAACAATTAAGTAAAGAGCTCTATAGAGGATGAGGAGTGATGTGAGAATCTCTGAGATGGTCCGCAATGACCCCCACCTCCTGGTATCTATACCCTGTGAAATCCTTTCCCTTTTATGGGGGATGGGCTTGTTGACTTGCTTCTAATGAATAGAATACAATAGGTGTGATGGGATGGCACTTCCAAGATTAGGCTCTCCAAGACAGTGGCTTGCATCTTAGGTGATCCCCCTGGCTTTCTCTGGGGAAGCCAGCTACCATGTTGTGAAGCAGCCCTGTGGTTGGGTCCACATAACAAGGAATTGAGGCTTGCCGGCAGCCACATGCATGAGCTTGGAAGAGCAGATCCAGGTCGAGCCTTGAGATGACTGTGGTCCCAGCTGGGGCCTCGACTGCAGCCTGTGAGGGCCCCTGAGCCAGAAGCACATGGCAAGCGGAGTCTAGATTCCTAATCCATGTAAAATAATAAATAATAAATATTTGCTGTTTTCAGAAGCTAAGTTTTAGGTTAATTTGTTATGCAACAATAGATAACTCATCCAAGTGATATGACAGAATTCTAGGAAAATGATAATATAAGCATATCATGTGCTATCTTCCTTCCTTTCTTCATTATTTCCTTAAGACAATCAATTGGTATAAAAGAAAATTTTGTCACATTACTGAATAATAAGGAGAGACTCCCACCTATTTACCTAAAAATTTGAATTCCTATGAAGACAGCATCACAAAAATGGAAAGGAAAGTTTGCCACTGGCCTCTCCCTTCTAGCACACCCAAGAGAACTCTCTTCCATGTTGGCTTCCAGGGCATCACCACACATCCTCATTGCTCCTGAGTAAAGCCTAGACTCTGCCAGGAAAGCAGTTCCAGAAAGAGGGACTACTCAATGCAAAGGAGAATTTCCAAAGCCACCCCCTTTCCTTAGGGAGGCTTTGTTTCAAGCCAACAGCTCCACAGCTACAGTCTCACGCCTCAGGAGGTGCTGTCACAGGAGAAGCTGTGTTGTCAGGAGGCACTGTCATGGGAGAAGAGGTGTCATATGGAGGCGCTGTCATGGTGGAAGCCGTGTCATCAGGAGGTGCTCTCACAGTAGAAGTTGTGTCGTCAGGAGGCGCTGTCACAAGAGAAGCTGTGTCATCAAAAGGTGCTGTCACAGGAGAAGCTGTGTCATCAGGAGGTGCTGTCATGGGAGAAGCTGTGTCATCAGGAGGTGCTGTCATGGGAGAAGCTGTGTCATCAGGAGGCGCTGTCATGGGAGAATCTGTGTCGTCAGGAGGCGCTGTCACGGTGGAAGCCGTGCCCTCAGGAGGCACTGTCACGGTGGAAGCCATGTCATCAGGAGGCGCTGTCACAGTAGAAGCTGTGCCCTCAGGAGGCACTGTCATGGGAGCAGTGGTATCAGCTGTGGGCACAATTGCTGCTGAGAGCCTGAGAGGTGCCAGGAGACTCTGCCACCACTGCCCTTAACTGAGAGTCCTCTTTGGGCCTGATACTTTTCCAGTAGCCTCAAACTTTGATGAAAGGGGGAAATTCTTAGAAAGATACAATGTACCAAAGCTCAGTCAAGACATGGAATTCTCATACATTGCTGATAGGAATGCAAAATGTACAACCACTTTGGAAAACAGTTTGACTGTTTCTTATAAAGTGAAACATGCACTTAACATATGACCCATCAGTTCCTAAAATTTGCACACACACTGACTTGAACATGAACTCTCATAGCATTTTTATTCACAATATCCAAAACCAAGGGGTAGGGAGGGTGGGAATGTCCATCAACTGGTGAATAGATAGATTGTGTTATATCCATAAAAAAGAATATTACTCAGTTATAAAAAGGAACGAACTATTGATACATGCAACCAAATGGGTGAATCCCAAAAACTTCATGCCAAATGAAAGAGGTTAGACACCAGAGTATAGGGTAAATAATTCCATTTATATGAAATTCTAGAAAAGGCAAAACTATAGTGACAGAAAGCAAGTCAGTGATTTCCAGCAGTTAAGGTAAGGGGTAGGGATTAACTACAAACTGAAATAAGGGAAGTTTTTTGGGTGATGGAAATATTCTATATGATGATTATGTTAATGGTTACACAACTGTAAACATTTGTCAAATATTATTGAATTGTACACCTAAATGGTGAATTCTGTTGTATATAAATTATGCTTCAATAAAGCTTGTTTTATTAAAAAAAAAATAATAGCAGGTTTCTTTTTTTTTTAAGTTGGGACTAGCTGAGAACAGAAGAGTTACTGGAATTTTTTCAAAACCACAAAAATAATAACAATGGAGAAAGTGAGTAGAAGAAGGCGTGTTCATGAAAACTGATTTGTGATTTAGAAGATTGCCATGAGAAATTCTCCTAAAATAGAGGGCAAAAAGACAAAGTATTAGGATTTATTATGAGAAATGGTAGGAGTCATGGAGGATAGATACAAAAGAACCAATATCAGTACAAAAAGATGTTCAGATACTGAATGCATGTAGTGTTTAACAAGGTCGATTGTAAATACGTGGAAATGGATAGCGTTGATGGTAGCACATTATAATAAGTATGATTAACACTGCTGATTTATAAATGTGACTGTGGATGAAAGGGGTAGTCCAGGGAGGTTAATGTTAATTGAAAGACAGCTAAAAATTCTAAAAAGAAAGACAGCTAGAAGATAATCTAGGGATTGTAGAGCATAGTGGTTTAGGTGGTAGATAAGGATTGTGGTTAAGAATATAAACACAAGAATGTTTCTCTACTACAAGGTGTTAAGAATATGACAATACATTGGGAAAATAAAACTAATGTAATTTATAGACTATTAAAAAAACAATATTCAGAAAAAAGGAAAGTAGTGGATGAGTGAGACAAATAATCAAATAAGTAAGCAAAGTTCTCCAAACTGAAGAAAGACCTACAATCTTTCACACTGGAAATGTTTGCCAAGTGTCAGAAAGAGAAAACAAAAAAGATAAAAGTTAAACATCATGCCAAATATATGAAATTCTAAGGAATTATATATATTGTGACTATCTAGAGTTTGGCTTTCGGGAAGGTGCAGTGGTAGGGAACCGCAGGGAAGATGCCCATGGTGATGATGGTGGAGAGTGCCTTCAGTTTCTTTCTTTTCTTTTCTTTTTTTAATCAAATACTGCAGTACTGATTTAATCAGTATAAAACTGAAAGAACTTTAGATCTGTAATAAAAATTCAAATCTGGGGAAGGGCCAGACATCCCCACAATTCAATGTGCCTGTTCACCCTGCCACTCCTTGCCCCACCCTTCTCTGCTGGCTGCTGTTTTAAAGTTTGCCTTCAGTTTCAAAAAGTTGCTGGATCAATGCGAGAATCAGGAGCTCGAGGCTCCTGGAGGAATTGCCACACCCCACATGTACAGTCAGCTTCTAGCTCTATATCTGCTCCATAATGACATGAATAATGCAAGATGTCTTTGGAAAAGAATACCACCTGCTATAAAATCTGCCAATTCTGAGCTTGGGGGAATTTGGACACTAGGACAGAGAATCTGGCGGAGAGCTTTCCCTGGGATCCACACATCTATCAGTGCCCAGCAGTGGTCTGAGATGGTCCTGCCAATCATGGAAGCACTAAAGAGTTGCAACAAGGAGACAAGCTTTCGCCCTGCTTTCTCAAGCATATACCTCCACAATCACTGATGACTTTGCAGCCTTTGTTGGGTTTCTTGTAGAAGAGGCTATGAAAGGTATTTTAGAACAAGGATGGCAGGCTAACTCCATCACAAGAATGGTTCTGCCCAAAAGGCCAATTTCAGGGAATCTGGATGTCTCCTTTATCAGGTTTATTCCCTTATTAGAGCCTACCCAGTCCCACCAATCCCCAATGAACAGCAGTTAGCCAGATTCACCACTTACCTGACCTTCCTTGAAAACTGATTTGTCATTCAGAGTTCAAGATCCACCTTCAGTAACCTGTATATCAAGAAACGGAAATGTAAAAGTTTTATTTTTCAATTTACTGATTGGATTAAACACCTCCACATTCCTTACTATGTAGTAAAATACATACATATTATAAGGCATATTGTATATATTGTCCTTAAACATTATGCTGAATAGCTGTTGAAACAATTCTCATTTTGTAATATTCATCAGTTTGGATGGAGCCCATCAGTATCACGTGATAAGGTTATTTTTCCTAGTGACTCATAAACGTAGCTCTCCAGTTTAATGTAGAACAGTGGTTGTCAGCTGTTTTCCCTGCTCCCCCCACCCCCCAACACACTCCCATTGGTACTGTTGGTTGGTAGTCACGTGATTCACTTGGGGTTTGAGGAGGACTGTCCCCAGAAGGCAATGTCACAATTGCTGGGGATTCAACTCACCCTCTTTGGAGAATATGCTCTTTCTCCCCACCTCCTGAGAATCACTAATGGAGTTACTAAAATACAAATGAGGAACAAAAGACCATTTCCTTTAAAAACAGTTTGTTAACTTTAGACTTTTTCTGATGCTTTGCATGCATCCATTGCTGGCAGTGGAAGGCTTGCCATGAAAATGCAACTTATTTGAGATGTTCACAGGAAATGTTAAGTTATGATCTCCTTTCAGAAGAAAGGAAAAGTGTGGAGTGCACAGTATTGGAAGAGAAGCTATCAGGGTAAGTGAAACGCTTGGTATGACTATCCCTGCAGCCTGACAGTTGGTTATATTTATCCTTCAGTTCAAGTTCTGCCTTTTAGAGAAATACTGAGCAACCAAACTTTCCTTTTGTGTGTGTGACAGTCCTCTGAACATTTGGACTTGTTTACTGTATCTTCAGGGTAAAATACCCTCTGTTCATTTATTCTGTGTTTGTTCAGTAAATATTTAATTGAATTCTTCAACACTTTCATCTAAGGTAGTTTGGAGAAATTTTATTGCCCTGGGTTTCTTTCTGTGGACAAATTCTAGTTTGTCATTACTCTCTGAAAATACAAATTTTTCAATTAAATAGAAATGACCCATATAGTCATAATTAAATATATATGTAATTTATAGAATATGTTTCCAGATAGACAAGATTAACAACAATAAAAAAAAATCTTCAGACTGTTATTGATTTCCCCTAAGCAACACCAAAAAGGAAAATATAGTGGAAAGATACTTTATATATAATTCTGACAGCAAATAATTCCCCAGTGTAAGAATTATTTCTGAGTGGGCACAGAATAGAGAGAATTTTTGACATGCAAGTATTCAGAAAGTCCACCATTATCTCTTTCTACGAAAAACTTAAGAAAAATGAAACCTGAATTTAAATGTATACTTCTTGAAAGAAGAGGACATTATACACAAGAATTAATTGTGATCAAATAAACCAGTAATATGTATCACTACTTCTAAATAAGTGTTGATGATATGGCTATGAAAAAATATAGTTTATAAAGAGGATATGATATTAAAGAAAAATGAGTATCAATCTGGAAATAAGAATTCACTGTATGAGATTCAAGGAAGAGAGGGACAGAAGGAAGTAAATGAATGGGTAAGTTTAATTTTTATCTAAGATGATCATTTTAATTCATGAAATTGTTAAATAAAAGTACATTTTAAAGCATTCATTAAAAATGTAAAGATTGGATTTGCTAAAATTCCAAATCACTTTGTAGAGAGGAACAACAAAGTGGTAACATTTAAGCAAAACCTAAAGAAAATAAAAGAAGGAACCCAAAGCACAAAATAAATGGAACAGAAACAATAAAAGGACAGAAGCAATAGCAGACATAACACTTATCCAAAAAAATTGCAAAAGTCAATTTGAGATCCTTTTGTGGTTCATGAGCATGATGAATGGGTGTTCACGCGCTTGTGTGAGGTGTGCCTCCCTCAAACCTTGTTACGACGTCGGCACATTACCCGTCTGATTTGAGAGAGAAAAAAAAAAAAAAAAAAAGTCAATTTGATATATTCTCTTATTAAAAAATGAAGATTCTAAAGTTAGATTGAAAAAAATAAAAGCCAAAGCCAAATACAAGGTTTTGGAAGAAATTTATTTAAAATAAAAAGACGTAAAAACTAAGTGTTGAAATGAAAGAGATGGCACTGATTTTTAAATATTTTTTCCTCTACTCTGAACACAGAAAGAATCGATCTTTTATAAAGTTTAAAAAGAGAGTTATGCACCAAAACAGGCAAGCATTGGCATGGGCCATAAAAAAGAATGTAAACTACAGCAAAGGCAGAGAAAAGAGAATAAAGCTAAAAGAAATAAAAATTTTAAAACTTTACCAAATCAACAGGAGCAACAAAAAGAAAGCAGGAAAAAAAAAGACAGGAAAAATTAATGATAAGCGAAAAATAAATAAAATGACATGGTAGATAAAATTCATAATTTGTATGTAATCATAATAAAGTATAAATGGATTAAATTAATCTATTAAAAGACAGAAGCCATCGGGTTGGATTTAAAAATTAGCAAAACAATAGCTATTACGGTGCTCTAAAGATCCACACCGAAAATTAAATAACATATTATGTTTGAAAACACAGAGGATGAAGAAAGAGATACTAGACAATTACCAATCAAGATAAAACTGGTTTACTATTATTGTTATCAGTAAAATAGAACTTCAGATAAAAAACCTTAAGGCTAACAGAGAATACCATACTGGAAGACAGGAATTATATACTAATTAGTAGTCTACTTAGTTATAAACACTGTGTAAAGAGGCCCAAGAACTCATGAAAATGGTCCTGGTCCACCTAGTTAAAAATTTTGCATTTGAGAAGGATACTTCATTTTTATACACAGTGTCTATTTTATGTTACTACATTAATTGATATTTCAAAGTAAATATCTCATTACAATACAGAGAACCTTGTTTTCCTCTAGATTTTCTTCTCAAACTTACATGAAAGCTTTAAAACAATTTACAGCATTCTAGATAAGTTTCATAGAATTGTCATTATATAAACCATGTGACTATAGTGCAATTTATAAGAATCCAATAATAAAGAAACATTTTCAAAAAATCAATTTCAAAAAATAATGAAGAGGGAAGCAGATGTGGCTCGAGTGATTGGGCTCCCACCTACCACATGGGAGGTCCCGGGTTCAGTTCCCAGTGTCTCCTGGAGAGGACAAGCAAGACAGCGAGCTGGTGCAACAGGCAGGCGCAACGAGCTGACGCAATAAGATGACCCAACAAGGAGACAAAAAGTGGAAAGACAATGAGAGACACAGCAAAGCAGGGAGGTGAGGTGGCTCAAGGGATTGAGCACCTGTCTCCCACATGAGAAGTCCCAGATTCTGTTCCTGGTACCTCCTAAAGAGAAGACGAGCAGACACAGCGCACAGTGAATGGACACAGAGAGCAAACAGCAAGTGCAAAACGATGGGGGGTGGAGTGGAAAATAAAAAAAATAACTATAAAAATGTTTAAAAAATAATAGTAATAATGAAACATTTTTAAAAAATCAAACATATGGAAACTAAAACTCACACATCTAAATAATTCCTGAGTTAAAGAGGAAATTACAAAGGATTTCTAAGTAGAGAAGTTCCACTTATCAAAACTTGAAAGATGTAGGTAGCATGTTACTTAGAGGAAAATACATAAATGCATTTATTAAAAATAAATGAGTTGGGGAGCAGATGTCGCTCAGTGTGTGAGCACCAGCTTCCCATGTACAAGGTCCTGGGTTCAATCTCTGGTACCTACTAAAAAAGGAAAAAGAAAAAAAAAGAGTTAAGAATTTATTCAGGAAAGTAGTAAGAATAAACAATAAAATGCAAGGAAGGCACAAATAAACAGTATCAGGAATGTAAGGGGGAAATTACCTACAAATATCATATATATTAAAATTTATAAGAGAATTCCATTTAAAATATTGTATGACAGATGATATGAATAATTTTCTAGAAGAATATAAATGATCAGACATAGAAGAATATAAATTATCAAAATTAATTTGAGATGACATGAAAATGCTAAGTAAATCACAGCAATTAAAAATAATTGAACTGATAGTCAAAACATTTTCTTACTCCTGCCTCCCAAATCCCCTCCCCCCCAAAAAATGGACATGAAGATGATTCAGGTAAGTTTCACACAAATTCTCAGGGACAGAAAATTGTACATAATTTGTTTAAAGAAAAATAAAATTGAGAAAGCTTCCAACTCATTTTATTATATGAGACTAGTATAGCTTTAATACACCAACATGAAAAAGTCAGAACCAAAGAGAAAAATAGTGACCTAGCTCATGAATGAACATAAAAGAGAAATTATAGATAGAATTTATCAAGTTGAATCCAGCACTGTATAAAAATATGTTATGTCCCAAAAGGAATTATTCCAGAAATGCAAGGATGGTCCAACATTATAACTTTCTATAAGAGTAATACCCTACATTAACAGTTTAAAGAAGAAAAATGTATGTGATTATCTCAACATATACAGAATATGAATTTAATAACATTAAATATATTTTTGAAAGAATCTTAACTACCCAGGAATAACAAGAAATTTCCTTAATCTGATGAAACATAGCTATCAAAAGACCACTTATTATATAATGTTGAAAAATAGGATCCCTTTTTTTCCTGACTTTAATGAGAAATTGTCTAAAATTATACCATAAAATTTTGCTATTAAATATGACATGTGCTGTAATTTTTGAAACATGCCCTTTATCAGATCAAGATATCCCCTTCTGTTCCTCATTTTTAAGAGTTCTCATGCTGATACAGATTCATTATTTGTAGATAAACTATTAACACTGACAAGAAATACATCAAGATTGCTCGGTATATGATTAACTCATAAAAATCAATAACATTAAAATAGAGGTGATAACCATTTGGAAAATGTGATAGGAAACAAGATGGCATTCACACCAGCCACAAAAATATAGGGTACCTTAACAAATGATCTCAACCAAACCGAATCTAGCTAACTCCATAAGATAGATTTATGGAGAAGGTTTATGATAAATTTATGGTAGATTTAAGATGGATTTATGGAGAAAATTCATAACCTTATTGTTAAAGAATCTTAAATGAAAACCTGAGTGAAAGGTGATATAGATTATTATTATGGAAAGGAAAATGTAATACCATAAATTGTTCTTCCTCAAATTAGTCTATAAACTCAATTAAATTCCAATCAAATTTCCAACAGAATGTTTCCAAGAAATTTAAACACTGATTCTAAAATTTTTATGGAAGAGTATGTGTCCAAAAATACCTAAGTTACTTAATGAAAAAAGAACTAGGAGGATGATTTATTCTATAAGAAATCAAATTCTTTATAAAGTTTTGGTTGAAAGAAAAAAAGACGGTGTGGTATTGACAGAGATAAACAAATGAATCAATGGAACAAATTAGAAATATCAGAAACAGACCCAACATATATATGGTACTGTTGCATAAAACAGAAGAGACATAAAAATTAGTAGATAAATGATGAACTGTTAAACAGGTGATGTTGGGACAATGGACTTTCCTCAGTTTTTAAAAAACTTGATCCTGCCTCCCATAATACACATAAACAAATTCTACCTAATTATATGCCTCACTGTAAAGAACCAAATCTTTATAATTTTAGTGAAAAAATAGAAAAATGCATTTGTGAATTCAGTTTGTTCCTATTGGAAATGGCATCTACTTTGGTAATTACTCATGCTATACTAGTGTTTAGGGTTTTTGTTTGTTTTGTTTAATATTTTTAACATCATCACTGCCAACTAAAACTTCATATCCAGAATACATAAATAATTCCTATAAATCAGTAAGACACAAACAACTCAATAGAAACTGGCCAAGTCGTATGGAAAAAAAAGACATATTAACAAAGGAGAAAATGAGCATGAACAGAGTTCTGCCTTAAAAGTAATCAGAGGGGAGCAGGTGTAGCTCAGAGGTTGAGTGCTTGCTTCCCAGGTAGGAGGTGCCGAGTTTGATTCCAGGTACCTCCTAAAAACAAAACCAAACAAACAAATGAAAAAATCCAGCTCTTATTGGGGAGCAGATGTAGCTCAGTGGTTGAGCTCCTGCTTCCCATGTACCAGGTCCTGGGGTTCAATCCCTGTTACCTCCTTAAAAAAAAAAAAAAAGAAGTAATCAGAATATGCATTTAAGATGTTAGTTCCCATGCTTTAACAAAATTTTAAAAGTCACTAATTGTTGGTAAGAATGTGGAAAAATAGAAATCTCATATACCACTTGTATAAATTGACAGAACCACATTGAAAAGCAATTTGGAATATTTAGTAGAGCTAAAAAATAAAAAAGTACATCCTATGACTCAGAAACTCCACTTCTAGTTTCATATGTTAGAGGAATTCTCTCACACAAGTACAGTGAAACATTGAAGCTTTGCTCATAAGAACAAAAATTAAAAATAATTCAAATTCCCAATACAGAGGAATGGATATAAAGTGTGTGACATAGTCATAGGATAGAAAACTGTACATCGGCTAAAATAAATAAGTTTTTGGTAATGGATGGTGGTGATGGTATCACAACATTGTGAATGTCACTAACAGCACTGAAATATATATTTGAATAAGGTTAAAAGGGGAAATTTTAAGTTGTATATATGTTACTAGAATAAATTTTTTAATGAGCAAGTTAATCTCTATGTATTAATATGAAGAGATCATAAAAATGGATAGAGTCAGGAAAAGGAGGTCATGGAAAGTTATGTACAATATGAAATCATTTAAATCATTTTTTTAATCAATTTTATTGATACATATTAATAAAGCATACAATTCATCCAAAGTGTACAATCAATATTATTTGGTATAATCACATAATTGTGCATTCATCACATCAATCATTATTAGAACATTTTCATTATTTCAATAATAATAATAACAAAAACAGACAAACAAACAAACAAGATTCACAAAACATTACTACGTATTATTAATGAGTATATAGTAAATGTACGGAATTCTATTCTAAATACACACCAAATTCATGATAATTGTTCTCTCTGAGGGGGATAGAGGAAATTGGACAAAGGAGGAAATATGGGGAGTTTAAACTCTATTTATAATGTTTTATTTCTTTAAAAGCTACTCTGAAGTAAATATGAAAAATGTTAACTTTTGTTCATTTTAGGTGGTGAGTATTTGGTTTTTATTACATTATCCTTTGTAGTTTTCTTCATGTTTGTTTATTTCTAATTTTTGAATTAAAGCTTCTAAACAAAAAGTGGTCAGAAAATATATATCAGCAACTATAAATTAAAGAAAGATAAAGATGAATATTTTACAGTGATAAAAGATCATTCACAAAGAGGATATAAGTGTAATAGGCCTTTACACGTTTAAGAAAGCAGAGAAATTTATAAAGTAAAATCTATTAGAAATATAAGGAAACATTGAGAACCCACAAAAATAGTGGGCGATTTTAACATGTCTTTCAAAAACTCAATAGATGAAGTAGATAATAAATAAATAAGGAAAGGACACATTTGAAGAGCAGCACTATGAGCCCAATGTAGTAAGTATATTTCAAATCTTGTAATATAAAACAGAATAATTATTATTTTGAAATATCCTTGGAACATTTGTAAAAATTGAATGATATTAACCCATAAAGAAAACATGAAAATATCTAAAAAACAGAAATATGAACAGCCTGGTGTCCTGGCCTCACATTTGCTCACGTTAGGAATGTGCCAGGCTGCCAGAGAAGGCCCTCTGCCAATCTCAGTACCACTGAGTTACTCAAAACACATTCAGATCTTACCTTAGAGATGAGGTCTCGCCACAGCTCCTACAGGGCTGCCAAAAATACCCAGAGAATTGTGTCCCGTTTTGGAAAGTTCTTTTCCTTAGGAGGAGTAGGGGACTGAAATGGATGGAGAAAAGCCACAACCTAGTTCTTCTTGACCTAATTTACGTAAGTCATAACTCCCATTCTCTAAATCTCTTCTTCCAGAACAATCTGCAATGATTCTCTGTAAATACTTTGCTGGTGAGATTTCCTTTCAAATTACTTGGACTTGGTGGGGGTAATAGAGGCAGATGGGAAAAGAATGTAAGAAATGGCCATTAGAGGAGAGTGGAAAATAAAGAACCAGCGACTCTCAAACACCAAAGGGAAGTCCTAGCTGCAAAGCATATTCTTCAGGCTTCTGGGATAAAATTTTTCTCTGGCAGATTTAACAAATGTGAGCTGGGTTTGCTCACCATTATGAGCAGTGCATATCAAGTTTCTAAGGCCATGTGTAAAACGGCAGAGCAGACTAGGTCTGCATCCTCCCCACAAACCTGAGTCAGAAATAAATGGGAAGATTTATAAAGGGGAGGTGCAATTCTTCAGCTACATTGATTTAAAGACGGTGAAATAAATGAGTTAAACCGTTCACTCACAGTGTTTCATGAAGCAGATCTAATGTGCAGTTTTGTGACCTGGCGTGATTTTAACTCCTCAGTAAATCAAAAGGCTTAACAAATATTAAGATGGCAACGATTACTTGTGTGCAATAGAGTTGATCTTTCATTATCATGTAAGAAATGAAGGGCTGCAGAAGAAAGCAACCAGCTTGTCATGTGACCAGGGATGAAGGCGCTGAGAGGTAGAAGAAGAAGGGGTCAAGCCCATGTCAAGAGCATCGCAGCATATACTGGTCTTTCCAATCCTTCAAGGAGGATGTCTGAGATTTACAGCCAGAGAAGTTTCCAAAAAGTAAGGGCTATCCCTTTGTTGGGTATTTCTCTCTTTCAGCTTCAGACACCTTCTTGAAGCCTACTTTCCATACCCCCAACACCAACCACTAGGGTCCCCAGATTTAAAGCACTGCTGGTGATCCTCCTCAGGAAAACTGTGGGTGTCATGTACTTCCAAAAGAGTGACCTAGGAAACCCCAAGTTATCAATCCTTCCTATCAGAAGGAGGCCAAAAGTAGGAAGACAAAAGCCAGAGGAATTACTCTCTTTTTTCCTTCATGTACCTCAAAGCCAATACCAGAGACCAGAGATGGCCACCAACCCATGAAATACCTAAAACATCCAAACCTTAGGTCTGGAAAGACTCAGCAATCATCTAGTCCTGGGGGCTCAAAGCGACCCATGGAATCTTCTTGTGGAGCCAAAGGGGTGGAAGGAGAGGTAGATGAAGAGGATGGGCCTTCTCCCTGGTTCTAGCACACCACTTCCACTGTTGCTTTTTTTACCCATTGACATTTCCCATAAGATTTCTTGGATAAAGAAAGACTGCCTCTGCTTTATTTTATAGAAGATGAAACTAAGTCCAGAGAACAACAGAGCACAGTACATAACCAAGCTATTGGAGATTCAATGCTTTAGGAGTTTGAGAGAAAAAGACTCTATGGCAAGAGAGTCCTAAAGCCCATCTTAGCAAATATTCCTTTGAAAAGGGAGAGAAATAAAGTCAAGATTCTGGATCCCCAAAGTTGACAGGTAGCTTTATTTGAAAACTTACACCAAATTTTATGAAGGGTGAAATGGGATTCTTGAAAAAATTCCACTTCAATTCAAAGGTACCACACACCAGCCCTGCAGGCCTCTCCAGTGCAGTTTGCCCCAAATGACATGGACCTGCACTTTCCCAAGGTACCCACAGGTCTCCTATCAAAATGGCCAGGAAGATACTTTTCTCCCGAATCACTCCCTTCACCAGCTCAAATGCTTCCAGAATTAATGCTCAGAACATCTCCAATTGCTTCTCCTCACAGCTTCCAGGAGGCTGCAGTTAATGGAGATGTACCTTTTGAGGAGTCTTAGAGGCCTCATCTAAGAAACTTTCTCTTGTGTACAGGGATTTGCTTTGGCTGTGTTAAAAGAGAACAGGAAAATGAAAGAAATGAGTTGTGTAGATTTATACTGAACTTTGTCCTGATAGCTAACAAAATGACCTTTTTTTTTTTATTTTAAATTTTTAAAGGTATTAGTCTCTGTTATCATTTGTCTGGGAGTCCATAATAGTCCCATTTTATTAGATCCAAATTTCCTATTAGACAACAGAGCCCTAAGAGCCTCTTCAGAACAAGTAAATAATATGCATTTTCCAAAGTAATTTGCAGACACAAATACATATGCACTCTACTCAGATTACCAAAAGGACAAAATCACCAAGAAGAAGATGATGTTGTTTAATGATTTCAAAAATAAATATTTTTACACCCTAACAGAAATACCTACCATGTCCTGGAAAGGTCCACTTTAGCCTGCTTGATAAATTACACCTCATTTTTCCACCTTCCATATGCTGTTTTTTGTGGCAAGGCAGCTGGGAGAACATCATCTTCAAACCTTCATGGGCTATTTTCAAGAATAGATTTTTCCCCGTCCCTCTGCCACTCCAATAACCAACCACATGACGTATCCATGTGTCCACTCACAATTACCACCTTCGGAAAGGGATTAGAGCACCTGTCTCCAAGCTCAGCTCTGTCTGGAGATGGGCTCTGGGCCAAGGAGAGCCCAGCATGTACCAAGCACCCATGGGCAAATCAATAGAAGCAGTTGCTCTATCTATCTAAACTGTTGGGCTAAAATTAGTCAGAGGCCTGGGGACAGACAGTTTAGAAGGAGAATAGGGGACAGAAGAGGGAGAGATGAGAATGGTCTGGAAGACCTACTTTGGAGAAGCATCTTGGGTATCTCTAACTCCTTAAGGAAGGAGAGAAAAGTGCTGGATTCATTGATAGAGGCTGGAAGGCAGCTGCCTATGAACTTCATAACAGATGTGAGATAGGTTATTCCCGGATTCTCAACACAAGCAGATCCATGTAAGCTCCCTCTGAAATGCCCTTCCCATTCCTTTCTGCTAATTCTTTCCTGTCTAATTCTTTAAAACCCACCTACCTTTTCTGTGAAAACTTCCCTAAATTAATCCTGATCAGTTTAGGAAGATTTGGGTTTCTTAGACCATAATTAAAATGATCAAACGGAGCAAATGATTAAAAGTATTTGGTGGTGGGATGGGGGTGTGTGTATCTTTTAGGGGCTCCTTCCCCTATAGATCACATGGGTTCTGTTTTATGAATTTCTTGAAAGCAAAAGTAACAATCCTAACCACCTGACCCCTACGAGAGATTTACTATTTTTAACAAAATAAAAAACAAACAGCAGGAGCACATTACATGTCAGCTGAGGAAGATGCCAGCTTGCAGTGACTTTAGCACAGAGTCTGCTACACAGCCAATGTTCTGGAATACAAATTCCCTCCCCATCCCACCCCTCAGCCTATACTGAGAAAGAGAATCCAGATGGGTGCCTTCATGCTTCCTATGGTTTATTAGGGGCAAGCTTTAGGGTTAATGAAAAGCAGAAAGGCGCTTTTCACTTTCCAGGGACAGCACTTTGCACAAAGTGCTGGACTGTGTGGTAGTGATCAAGGAGGAAATGGCAGAGTCAGGTATTGACCTGACTTTGACAATCAGGGAAAACATGGATGACGCTGCCCATTGCTTTTGCCAGGCTGATTGGCGTCATAGGTGGAGAAGGGAGACTGGCCTTCACTTTAACTCTAACAATATCTTCTGTGAACTAAGGTCATTTTCCTAGTTGAAAGATAAGGCAGCTGTTCCGTTGTAGGCATCTAAAATGGCAGATGCAGAAATCTGAAGACATTCCTCAAAGCAGAGTTCATTGGCATAGGTATCCAGATTGTCATGCTGATATTTTGGAGAAGAGACGTATAAGTGCATGGATAAATTCTGATGAATTCGCTAAGAAAAGAGGCACAGAACTTTATAGTCACACCTCAGTATAGGTTATATAACTACTTCCAGTTAAATATACTTAGAGTTCTTTGAAATGAGTGTTCTTTATACTTTCTTTTTTAAAAATAGTTATTCTGTTTTCTACATTAGACTGTGTGTTTCCCTTGGAAAAGAATCAAGTTGATTTTTTTTTTTTTTTTTTTTTTTAGGAGGTACTGGGGATTGAACCCAGGATCTTGTATGTGGGAAGCAGGCACTCAACCACTGGGCTACATCCACTCCCCCATGAGAGTTGGTTTTTGTTTGTTTGTTTGTTCGTTTTGTTTTGTTTTTTAGGAGGTACTGGGGATTGAACCCAGGACCTCGTACAAGGGAAGCAGGCACTCAACCACTTGAGCTACATCTGCTCCCCAAGTTGATTTCTTTTATAGCCATCCTACTCCATACCCAGCCTGGGGCCCAAAACACAGAGTACACTATAGATGGCCACTCCAAGCTTGGTAGTTTCCAGCTCATGAAGACATGCATAGACAGAAAAACATGGCCTAAAAACTGATTGTAGATAAGGACACCCATTGACAAACATCAAACACTACTAATTTCCCAAAGCCTCATCGGCTCCCTCAGAAGGCCAGTAGAGTTACAATAGCGACTCAATGATGAAACTCTCCCAGTTGCTTTCATATTAACAAGGTCCAATGTAATGTCAAGCTTGGAAGAATAAAGGTTAATATATTCTATTAGTCCCAATTGTCATAAGAATTTTACTTAACAATACGGTTCATTAAGTGGTGAATCTAACAATTATGTTCACCATAATAGAAATTATTCAGACAGATATGATCTGAATAGTTGTGATTTATTAATTTAGACACAAATTTAATTAGCAATTGATTTCAATAGTGTCTCCCCCTGAACAATGTTTTGTGGAAAAGCATACTAGAAAAAAAATGTCAACTAAGACATATCAGATAACAATAAAGGAAGCAACCACTCTACTTTCAGAAATGCTAATTACAGATTCTCCTGGAAACAATAACAACAAAAATAATTCCAGGCAGCTTGAAGAAGTGGCTACTTTCCTTCCATCTGAAGCAGTGCTCCTGACCCTGGGCATACGAACACCACAGGGAGTTATCAGCTGCCCTGATGCAGACATGCTCACAGGAGCGGAGGGAATGGGAGAGCCCCCAGGTGATGCTGGCTCTAGCTCCAGCTCCAGGTCTAAGTGGAGAGCTATTGCTATGGCTCCCAACTTCCATACCCTGGGGGGCCCTGAGTAGACCCAGTGCCTCCCGTCACCATCTGCACAAGTTTCCAGTATCTGGGACTTGGAACCAACATTTTTAATTCCTCCTTTGGTATCAAACAACCAACCAAAAGAAAAAAAAACCTACCCATAATCAAATAATTGATTAGAGAAATAGAAATAGAGAGGAATGCTTTGTTTATTAAAGAGGGGGGTGGAATTTCCCTCTCTGTGGTCTTTTAGTCAAAACCCTATACCCACCTCCATTCCCATTCCAACTACATCTGATAGATCAGTAGCAATTTTCCATTTAGTTAAAGGAAACATTTGACTTGTTATGATGCTCAGATATTTGGGGTAGAAGAATGACAGGGTGGGGAAGTTGGGAGGCAATGGAGTGGAGGAGCTGGAATAGATGTCTTCCTTTTCCTCATTCCCATTCCACTGGCATCAGCTCTAATTGGCTTCCCTCCTACTGGTTCCATGCCTTAGACTATCAAAATCTGCTAACCATATCTCTTTACCAAATAAGTATATTAACAATAAAAATGGACACATAGGATTCTGGACTAAAATCTCCTTATGCCCAGATTGAGGTTCCTAAGTATCATTAATATCATTTTCCACTAAAAGTAATCATGGTTCCTTGGTGAAATGGCTAATTCTAGGCCTGCAGCAGGAAGTATACAAGACGAACTTAGAACATCTTGTCACATTAGGCACAAGGACCCTCTAAGTTGACCAGGGTCTTGTCGAAAGGACACAAGAACCAATGGCAAGAAGTTGGGACAAATTTATTGAACACATCAAATACATTATAAATCCATGAGTTTTTGATGATACAAACAAAAAAACAAATTGATAACCTTAAAGAATTAAAGAAAATCAACTCATTATTCTAAAAATTGGTACATAAGGAGAAAGAATCAAACACTTATCTGCCTTTCCTGTATGACCTCTACCTCAAAGTAAACAAAGAGTTGAAGAGGGAAAGTTTCTCTTAATATAAGCATTTGGCTGATAAATAAAGGAAGAATAACTAAATTTGACTATCACCATTTTTTAAGCCTGATAAATAATGAATTAGGCAATGATCTTCAGTGATTACCAACATCACAAAAAAGAAAGTCAACCACCTTTGGGTGGATGTGCATACAGATCAACAATAAAGTATTCTTGTTAAAACATTGAATCTTGTCCAGTTGCTAGAACTAATTACCAGTTTGCAGGACATAGTGGAGGTAGAAGAACATGTTCAATGATATCACACAGATGAATTCAGCAAAATCAATAACATGGAAAAGTTTACAATACAAATTACCTGTTGTTTTTTAAACTCATAAACTGCAAGGAAAACCCAAAACAAAAATAGCAACAAGAGACATGGAGGAACCGATAGCTTAAAAGAGACTTTCATCCATATCAACCAAGTGCAATGTGTGGACCTTCTTTGGATCCTCCTTCAAACAAACAACCCCCCTGAAAAAAATATATTTTGAGAATCATGGGAATTTGAACACAGGCTGGATATTGGATGATCTTGAGGAACTGTTATTTTTTTAAGTGTGAAATTGGCAATGTAGTTATGTGATTCCTTTAATTAAAGAGTATTTGTCTTGTAAAGTCACACATGCACTGAAACATTTCCTGATGTGATGACCTGATGCATTGAAGGAGGCCAGCCCTCTCAGGTTGAGCAAGTGCAGGGCCAGCACCTGAGAGCTAGTGCTTCTTCAATGCTGTGCCCTCGGCACCTCCTTTGCCTCGCCCTGATGTGATATCTGGGATTTGCTTCCAAATAACCTAAGAACGGGGGAGAATATGGTGGATGGGGATATAAATGATGCCAGATCTGAAATTTTCTGTAAAAAAAAAATAAAATAAAATAAAATAAAATTATTTTGAAAGTCATGCTATTGTAAAAGAAAAATTAAGCTGACAGTAATTTTTGAAGTAACTGACAGTAATTACAGTTTTCAGATTTGGTACCAATCAGCACTAAGCTGTGAGCTCTTTCAGATCAGGTCTTATTCAGGTTTGATTGATTCACTAAACATGTATATATATATATTTATATATACATACACACTCACATACACTGCACATTTCTATGAGTCAGGCTGTGCTAAGAGCTGGATATATAACATTGAACAAGACAGTCCCTGCCCACATGGCACTTACATTCCAGTAAAAGACAAAGACATAAACTAAAAACTAACACCAAAAGGGAGTAGGTACTGTAGTGGGTCAAATGGTGGCCCCTCAAAAATATGTGTGTATGTCCTAATCCCCGCCCTGGAACTTGCAACTGTGACCTTATTTGGAAAAAGCGTATTGCAAATTACTTCTATGGCATCCAACACCAACTACAACACAATGCTGCCTCTGCCAAGACTTAGGCCAACCCTCTACAATGGCCCATCAGGCACCAGTCAAAAGCTCAGGGCCAGCTACGCTTCCAAAAGCTAGCTACAAATTCAGGGGTTCCCACTGCCCCTCAGGTTTGATAATTCACTAGAATAACTCATAGAAGTCATAAAAGTGCTATGCTTATGATTATGGTTTTTACTACAGAAAAAAAAAAAAAAGATACAAATCAGAAGACAAAAGAAGAGATCCACAGGGCAACACCTAGACCGTTCTCAAGCACAAAATTCCACCTGGAGTCAAAGCACATAATCCTCCCAGCATATAGATTCTGTCATCAATCATGGAAGCTCACTGGAGCATCAGTGCCTGAGTTTTCATTGGGGTTTCATTATGCAGGCATGATTGATAGAATCAATGCCCAGGTGGTTGAACTCAAATTCCAGCCACCCACCTCTTGCCTGGAGATCAGGAAGATCAGGTTGATTTGAGGCTCAAAGCTCCAACCCTGAGTTTTCTGTTAGCACAAACTATTTAAGTATATTCTGGGGCCCGCCATGAATAATAAATGCATTCCAATCACAGGAAATGCCAAGGATGTTGATGTTACCTACCAGGAACCAGGGACAAAGAGCAGCCAAGTTCTTTATTATACTACAGGATCTTTGCAGATGTAATAAAGGATCTCCAGATGAGATCATCCTAGATTGAGTGGGCCTTAAATCTAATGACAAATGTCCTTATAGGAGAAAAGCAGTGTCTGCATCTTATTTGAGATAGAGATACAGAGGAGAAGACTATGTAAAGATGGAGGCAGAGATTAGAATAATGTGGCCGAGGAAAGACCGGGAATGCCGACAGCCACCAGAAGCTGAAAGAGGTGAGGAAGGATTCTCCTCCACAGGCTTCAGAGGGAGTGCGATCCCTGCTGACACCTTGACTTCAGAGTTCTGGTCTCCAGAATTGTGAGAGAATAAATTTCTGTTGTTTTAAACGACCACGTTTATGGTCATTTGTTATGGCAGCCACAGAAAACTAATACAGGTGCTATTTTAGTTTCCCAGCTGCTAAAATAAATCCCATACAATGTGCTGGCTTAACAACAGGCATTTATGGACTCATGATTTCATAGGAGGGAAGGTGTGCTTCCTCCTGGGATCAGTGTCTTCTGGCTAGCCGGCAATCTTTGGGCATCCTTGGCTTTTCCCATCACATGGCAGTGTCTTCTCCTTTCTCTTCCAGGCTCTGCTGCCCTCCAGATTCTGGCAGCTCTCCGAGGCTTCTCTTTCTCTGTCTGAATTTCATTCTACTTATAAAGAACTCCAGTAATCAGGATGAAAGCTCAACCTGACTCACTGAGGCCACACCTCAACTTAAGTAGCATCCCTAAGAGGTCCTGTTTCCAATGAGTTCACACCCATAGGATCAGGGGTTGGGACCCGAACATGCCTTTGGGAGAACATGATTCCATCCCCAATAGGGACTAAGACAGAAAATCACACAAGGGTATATATTTTAGGGAGAGAGGCTAAGGAAGGCCTCTTTGTGGAGGTGATAATTAAGCTGACACCTAATGAAAGAGAAGGGGGCCCGGTGAGTGCTGGGAGATTTCCAGGGAGAGGCAGCAGGAACCAAATGCACAAAGGCCTTAAACAAGAAAGACTTGGCATGTTCAGGAAAACAAAAGGAGACTGGTGCAGCTGGCATATAGTAAGGGACAGAGAGGAGTAGGGGAGGGCGAAGACAGAGGCAAGGGCTAGACCAGTTAAGTCTCTATAAACATAGTAAGATGTTGTTTTCTAATCTTAGAGCCGCTACAACAACCAGAATATCTGGTGTATAATAAACCCAATGTATTGAACTGGATTAACTCCTTCTATATTTGGAAAGTTGCTCTGTTGGGACCTCAGACATATGTTCTTTATGGATTTATTCTTAAATTTGTATCAATTACAGTGCTGTTGCTATCTTAACTCTCTCTGTTTACTTCATAAAACCTATTGAAACGGGTATATTTAATTCCTTCCCTACTTCATCAAAGGTTTGGCAGAAGATAAAATATGAATGAGTCTCAGAGTCCTTCATGCTTTTCCACAGCTTGAAGTGAGTTTAAAGGTGGAATTAATTGGGGTTGGCAGGACTAGAAATTGGACATAGCCTCTTAGTTCCAGTGACATGAAGTCCTCCCAGTTTGGCTTCTTAATTTGGTTTGAAATAAATTTCTGGAATGTCAAACATTCCTATATTCAAAGGTAAGTATATATGTATATTCCAAAGCCAAATAAAAATATCTTTTGGATTATCTGCCATTTTCTATTACTGTCAATACAGTTCCCTTCATTTAGTGCCTATGATCAAGAATTAACATTATACCTCAAACACAAGTGAATGGGAAAGGTATCAGACAGGAAAGCCTTTCAAATTTGTGTGAAATAGAAGCAATTTGTCCATGTCTAATTTGTTGGGCAAAAGGACTTTCACCTGTTAGGAGAACAAGGTAATCTAGTTTGAGGTCTTAAAAGACAGAACAAAGAGAGTGCTCTCTTTCTTCATAACTGTTCACATTTAATGGCATTACAAGGGCATATTAGCTATTTCAGAATGAAAGCAATTTAATGAAAATGTGTGCATGTTGGCAGTATTCATATGCTAATGCTGAAAATGAAATATAAACCTTTGGGGATACTCTAAAGAAAGCACCTAGAGGCTTTGCTCGTCAACCACATTAAGTTGGGCTCCAGAGAAGAATAACCTGGAATATGTTTTCCATTCCTACGACCTACAAGCTACAGATTCAGAGAATTCAGGTAGATAGACATGGGAAGATGATCAGTTGGGATCACCAGGGTCTGAAATCACCAGCAATGACAACGAATTTCACCACCTAGAATCTGCTTCCCTGTCCTCAACCCCAATCTATGTCTTCATTCAGCCTCTGTCTCATAAACACACACACAGCTCATCTTCTTTAGCAAATCTTCCCTGGATTAATCCCATCCAGATTGGTCACTCCACTTGGGCTCCATTTACATACTGAACTTTTGCACGATGTTGATGTATTGCTTCAAAGAATACAATTTACTGGTACATTGTTCCAGATCATTTCATCTGAGTATTGTGTTCATTTGAGAATTCAGGTGCCTGGAACCTTTCCCTTTCATTTAGGAATTCAGGTATAAAGTCAATTTTCTATAATTGTTTGTAGCGTTATTCCCCGAAGGGTAACTATTGGATGACATTTCCATCAGCAATGACAACTGACCGGCCATTGTGTTTAAACATTGCTTGGTCACAGGAAATCCAATTCATTTGGGTTAATTTGTATTTATTCCTCCCATTTGTTCCTTCATCATCTCTCACTGCCTCCACTTCCTTCTTCTGCCTCTCTATCAGTGGGCTCTAAGAACCCAGACATAAGCCTGGTGGCAGTTAATTCTGCTGCCCATATTCAGTGTCAAAAAAAAGAAAGAAAGAAAAAGAGAAAGAGTGAGAGAAAGAGAGAGAGAAATAAAGAGAGAGGGAGAGAGGGAGGGAGGGAGGTAAGGAAATAAATATAAATATAAATAAATAAAAGTCTAAAAGGGACTAGTAAAAAGAGAGAGGTTTTTACTTTTAAGTTACCTGGGCCTGCTTTTTCTTAAATTTGCTGACTGGTTTCCTCCAGTCTATGACAGGACATGTGGTCATTGATTTTCAAGGTTGACTGGGCATCTTCTCAAATGACATCAATGGCCCACCTTGCAGAGTAAACCAGAGCCCCTCGGAGCCCCTTCCTAAGATTCTTATCTATATCCCAAAATCTCAAGAGAAAGGAGCCTGAGACTATGAACGAAACACAGTGTTGTTGATAGTAAAGATAAATAACAGTGATGCTAAGTCTTACCGGGTACAGATTCTGAAAAGCTGACTGATTTTAGCTTCCACTCATTTCTCTACGTGAAGAAGCATTAAGCATGTGCATCCAGAAGCAGAATTGATACTATTAGCTCAGCCAGTCCTTTCCTTTGCCATTCCTCTGGTGGCATCCCAGACTCCACCTCCTCAGTAAAGGCTCCTTTGACAACCTCAGGACTAACAGGCCCTCCTTCCTGGCCGCACCCAGAGCCTTCTCTCCAGACCATGATCCTGGTATTCGCGCTCATTCATTTGGGCATGTGTGCCAGATCTTGCCATCAGACCATGTGTTTTCAGGGAAGAGATAGAGTCTTATTCACCTTATCATTCCCACGGTTACTAGAATAGTATCAGTAAATATTTTTCCAATAAATATTTGATGCACCTAAAACCTTCGATTTTAAAGGGCCAGATATTTTATTTTCTGCAGTATCATAAACAAGATAGAACTAAAATATTATTAAATAAGAATTGGTAAAAACTGTCTTTAGACCAGTGTTTTAGTTTGCCAAAGGGCTGTTGATGCAAAGTAACAGAAATCTATTTGGTTTTCATAATGGGGATTTATTTGGGGTAAAAGCTTACAGTCCCAAGGCCATGAAAAGTCCAACTCAAGTCACCATAAGAGGTGCTTTCTCACCAAGCAAGATGGCAGGGATCTCTGCCTGGTGATCTGCCTTCCCCTCCAGGCTGTATAGTCTCCCAGAGCTCAGCTGTGAGCAACCAGGCATGGGGCTTCTCTATTACCTCAGGCACAGCTGCTTTCTTCCTGATTTCAGCTGCAAGCTATCAGATACCTCTCCTAGGGACCTGCTTGAGCCTCTCCTTTCTGTCACATGGCAGGATCAAAAAATGGCAGAGCTCTCTTTTTCTGTGTCTGAGAGCTCTCTGTTTCCATTTATATCAGACAGCAAGGGGGTAGGGACTCAACCTGAGTCAACACCTCACTGCCTTAGTCCAATCAAAAGCTTAAAGCAATCTTAGCAAGTATTCTAATCAAAGGCCCCTCAACTGAGTTTAATGCAATCAAACGGTATCACACCCAGAGGAAAAGATTAGTTTACAAGCCTAATATTTCTTTTTGGGAGGAGTCATAAAATAATCTCAAACTGCCACAACAAGTATGTGGGACATCTGTCAGAATTGAGTTGTGTGGGGCTGGGAGTGAGGGGAGTACAGTAGCAAATGGCAAAGAGAATTAAGAAATCCATCCCAGTCTTTTACCCGACTTCTGGGCATTCTGACCCCAACCCCCGATCACTATGAGAAAACAAAGATTTATTTTTCTAAAAAGCAGATAGAGAATGGTCTCCAAGGAATGATTTCAGTATGAGCAGTGATGGGTGGGGATGAAGATGGCAGGAAGGGTAGGGACTGAGCCCTGGGAATCATTTGCTGTCAGGGTGGAAAAGGCCTAAGAGAGTCTCTTAGTCAACTTCCATATTTAACAGATAAGAAAAATGAGGTCCAGACAAGATAAGTGACTGAGTCTAGGCCACAGAGCAGCTGCTCGACAAAGCAGGGATTGGAATCAAGGTTACCTGACCCCTGGTTCTATATTTTGAACTAAGTTCATTTACTGTATCTCTTTAATAAATAAATAAAATCTTTTAAAAAAAATGTTATTAATAATAGAAGTAAACACCCAGAATTAACATACTAAAAGATGGAGACTCATTGATTGAGTTTTTTGAAAACTATCTATAAGCAATCTATGAGACATAAGCCTGGAGAGACTTAGGAAAGCTACAATAAAGTGATGTTAATGAGAAAGGTTAGCAAGGATGTGAAGTACACTGCTTGTGGGAGGTAAATCAGCCCAGCCACTTTAGAGAACAGGTTGGCAATATCTGGTAAAGTTGAAGATACATATACCCTTCAATCTAATGATTTCACTTCTAAGCATAGAAACTCTAATACATGGGCACAAGGAAAAATGTTCAATAATGTAAATTACATTAGAAAGTAACAACCAAAACATAGTCCCATTTAGGTCAGGTTCCCCAGGAAATAGATTCTAAAACAGAGATCTATGTGTGAGAGAGTTTTAATTAGTACTCTTGGAAACAATACCTGTGGTGGGATGAGGAGGTATTGGAACAGGACCGAGCAGAGGGAAAAGCTGAACTGTAATATGCAATAAAGGTCTCAGCCAATCCCACAAAGAATTCCTGAGCTGTGTCTGTCCCTCAAATTTGTCCCAAACTGAGAAAAGAAAGTCAGGCCTTTGTAACTCATCATCAACCAGTCATTGACTCTTTGGGAAGGGTTGTGAATTTGGGTGAGCAGCTCCCTTTGGCTGATGGAAATTCCTGTTGAAAACCTCAGTGGGGAATTGTTAGCAGTCAACATTTCCTGCAACTGGAGAAATAAGTGTCTTAGTACTAAAAGGGGTGGCACATCACAGCATCCATGAATGACTCTTACACACCCCAAAAATGCGCTCAGAAATATAAACACAGCTTGTGAAAAAAATGTTGGATTGAAGAAGAAATAATTGTGCAAATAACAAATGAAAAATTTAAAACAGAACACAATATGCCAAAATCAATGGTATAGTCCCTAAATGAATCCTAAGAAAATATATGGCCTTAAATGCATTTCAAAGATTGTCAATATCAATAAATGGACTAATTTAAAAATCTCTAAAAGGAACAACAAAGTAAGAGAATAAAGTAAATAGAATTAATGAAGATAAAACCAGAAGTTAATGACAGTATGAAAAAAAGAGATTGCTCAATAAACCAAGAGATAAGTCTTCTTTGAGAAGACAAATAAAACGAACAAACTTGATGTTTATCATCAGAAAAAGAAAGAAAGCTACAAGTAAATGTAAACAGAATATCTAAATATGAGCTATAATTCTTTAATTAAAATAGACTACTGGGTACAATTTTATGCCATTAAATTTGAAACCAACTAAAAATGATGATTTTCTGGAAAGTCTAAATTATAATAGTCTCAAGAAGAAATAGATAGTCCAATTGACCAATAACTTTTGGAAAAATGCTACCAGACATTCAAAGAACAGAAAATTCCCAACTTATACCAACTGTTGCATAGCATAAAAAAGATGAAAGCTCCTCAATTCATTTTATGATAGTAGCTGATACCAAAACTGGATAAGGACAACATAAGAAAATGAAACTGTAAGTCATTATAAGCCAATATCACCTGTTAACAGAGATGGAATAGTCCTAAGAAAAATATTAGCAAATTTATTAGCAGTATATTAAAAACTAAGAACATATCACAATCAAGATGATTTTATCTTAGAAATATAAGAATGGTTAAACTATTAAATATCTATTAATGTAATCCAAAGTATTATAACATTAAAAGAAAAAATATATAATTATCTAATTATCTCAATAGATGACCCCCCCCCTAAAATTAACATCCACTTATAATTTTTATTATTTTTATGATTTAATGATTACCATGGACTTCAGTAACTTAAATGGCCCAGCACAAACTAGCCTTCTGTTATCTCTAATTTCATTGCTTTCTAGCTCACTGGATATAGGAAAGAGAGAATAGCATTTTTGGTTGACACAATGACTAAAATATAGGAGACCAAGTTTCAGAGAGGAGGGCATTGCAAAGAAAGAACTAAACAGTCTACATAAAAATTCACCTTGAATCTTCAGTTAATTCCTAAGGGAAAGGCTCCAGAAGACCTAGCATAGAATAGACACTGTGGCAGATTGAGTCATGTATACCAAAATAAATAATGTTCTTAATCTTAATCCCAGTCCTGTGGGTAGGAACCCATTGGTAAATAGAACCTTTTGAAGATTGTTTGTAGTTAACGTGTTGCCAAATAAATCAGGATGGCTTTTCATCCCATTGCTGGAGGACTTATAAAGAGAAGGCTACAAGGAATAGCCAGAAGCCAGAGGTCAATGGAACCCAAAAGAGAAAGGAGAGGACCTCACCATGTGACATGGGGCAGAAACACAAGTCAAGAACCCCAAGGATCACAGGTAGCTGAGGATCTACAACACATGATCAACAATTATGTGAAATGATAAAAAAAAAAAAAAAAAAAAACTACTAAACATACAAAGAAAGAGAAAAACATGACCACAAACAACATAAAATGTCAATAAAAATAGATCCAGAGATGATCCAGGTATTAAAGTAGGCAGACAAGTACAGGAAAAGATGGACAAGACGTATGGAAAGATTATTTTAGCCCTGTCATTAACCAGAATGGATATTCTAGAGCTGCAAAATACAATATCTGAAATTAAAATCACTAGATGTGATTCAATATAGCAGAAAGCTGAGCAAGTGTATTTGAAAACAGATCAATAGAAAAGATTTGAACTGAATTACACAAAGGAAAAAAGAAAATAAAAAGAAAACAACAGAACAGAACATAAGAGAAATGTAAGACATAAAGTATCTGACACATGTAAAACTGAGTTTCAAAAAAGAGGAGAAAGAGAAGAAGATAGGAACAATATTAGAAGAAATAATGTTCAAAAATTTTCCGAATTTGATAACTGGGACACACAGATTCAAAAAACTGAGCAAACCCCACACAGAATTTTTTAAAAACCAGAACAGAATAAAAGACCCCTGGGCATATTACAGTCAAACTGTTGAAAACAAGGATAAATAGAAACTTTAAAAATAGACACACACACACAAAATCTTTGGGGAACAACAATTAAAAAAGACAGCTGAATTATCAAAAGTTGGAAGCCACCAAAATGTCCATCGACAGATGAATGGATAAGCAAACTGTGGTAAATACATACAATGGAATATTACTCAGCTGTAAGAAGGAATGCAGTATTAACACATAGGATAACATGGATGAATCTTGAAGCCCGTATGTTGAGTAAAGTAAGCAAGGCACTGAAGGACAAATATTACATGACCTCACTGATATGACTTAAGCAAATTGAGCAAACTCACAGAGCTAAAGTCTACAAGATAGGTTAGCAAGAGACAGAAAGGGAGTAGAGGGTGGTGAGGTGATGCCCATATGGAAAAAATCTATGATAAGGTGGAAAGGTATGGATGGGCATGAGAGTGACACAGTGATGTGATTGAGTTTGGTGGTACTAGTTTGTAAGGGGGAGTAGGGTGGAGGGGGGCTGGGTTGGACTATCCATGGAAAAGGGGAAAGATTGGAGGAAGAAGCTGGGGATTTGCAGATCAAATATGGTAGGGGAGGGTTACTGGTGTAGGGCATCAGGTGTGGAGGGATATGGGGAAAAGGGCGCACCTGGAGCATTCTTCTATAGAATATGTAAGTGTTCATCTTGTCCAATAATAAAGGAGAGTGGAAAAAGGGGAGGACTTTGGGAATCCCCTATTTTCTGTGTGACTTTTCTGTAACTTAAACCTTCTTTGAAGATAAAATGGAAAAAAATAAGACACCGGGAAATATACTGAAGAAATTATCGCTGTGCATACAAGACAATAGATCTTACAATGATGAAAGATACTATATCTAAATTTTTTTAATATTATTTCAAATTTTTTAAGATTTTTGTATTTTATTAGTTATATTTAAAACTATTATTATTATTTCATTTTCTCATTAAGTTTATTTGGTTGTTTTGTTGGCTTCATTTTTGGAGAGCTTTTAGATCACAGAATGGTCACAACTGTGGCAGGTGAGGATCATTGGTGTGGGGTGTCAGTAATGGTATGATGTGTGGGAAGGGGTGCACCTGGGGCATGCCTCTAAGGCATATGAATATGTTCAAGTGTTCATGGGGCATTGTCTTGGTGGGTGGAGACACACACAATAACCAAAAGAATATTGAATTCCCATCCTAAAGAATCCTGCTACATTCTGTAATAGAATGGCAAGAATCACTGGAGTACAAGGGCAGTGCCTAGTGAAGGAAGACAGACCATTACACCAGATCCTTGATATTGATGATTGTACTTATGAACTTATACTTGTGAAATTGAAACTTAGCCTAGTATTACATATTACCTAAGAGTTACCTCCTGAAAACCTCCTTGTTGCTCAAATGTGGCCTCTCTCTAAGCCATACTCAGCATATAAACACACTACCTTCCCCCCTGGTGTGGGACATGACACCCAGGGATGAGCCTACCTGGCACTGAGGGATTATTACCGAGCGCCAACTAGCAAATGCATGCGGAAAAAGACCTTGACCAAAAGGGGAAATATTAAATACAAATGAGTTTTTATGGCTAAGAGATTTCAAAGTGAGTTGGGAAGTCATTCCAGAGGTTATGCTTATGCACGTCTCAGCAAGATCTCATTGACTACCACAGTAAACAGTGCCTCAGACCATGGAGCTCCTGAGGGCACTAGAGACATCCAGACACTATAGGCAGGGAAGACAAACTCAGGAATTCAGCACACTGTCAGTGAGCCTTACTTTGGATTTTATGCTCCCCCGTGTAACAGAGTTAGACTCATTTATAGTTTCCCTACACATGGATCTTCTGCCCCTTTTATTTGAACCTGTAAGTAGCACTATACTTGTTATGTATCAGAGACAAATCTTTGGTCCATTCATGTGCCAGTTGAACCCTGAATCTCAGCATAGTTTCAAAACCTACTCTCCAGTTCATTGGACTCACCCAGGACAACTAACAAGGATATGGTGATGGACAATGCCCATCCCAAGGAACAGAGAGTGCCTGCAACTGCAAGCAAGATAGTTCTATCCATCTGCCCCATGGGATCTAAGCCCCCTTTCAATTAGAAAACAGAATGGGCATCAGCATCCCAAAATCCTCAAGACTGGGGAATGAACAATGGACTAAAGTAGACTTATTATTATTCTATTATAGACTTATTATTATTCTATCAAAGGAAAAGCTTTTATCATTGATATAAAGGCAGTGGCCACCAGAGGTTCTGAGGGGAGGGAGAAGGAAGGATAGGTGTAATATGGGGACATTTGTGGGACATTGGAATTGTCCTGCATGACACTGCAATTACAGATACAGGCCATTATACATTTTGCCATAACCTATAAAATTGTTCAGGGCAGGGTGTAAACCGTAATGTAAACTACAGTCCATGGTGAGTAGCAGTGCTTCAATATGTGTTCATCAATTAACAAATGTACTACACTAATGAAAAATGTTGCTAATGTGGGAAAGTGTGGAAGGGGGAGGATGTGGGGCATATGGGAAGCCCCTATATTTTTCATGTAACATTTACATAATCTAAAGCTTCTTTAAAAATAAAAATTAAAAATTAAAAAAAAAAGACAGCTGAGTTAAAACCAAAAACCATGGAGGCAAGAATACTATAGAAAGATATCTTTGAAGCATTGAAAGAAAACCACCACCCCAGAATTATATATTCAGCAAAAATATCTTTCAGAAAAGAAGACAAAATAGAAGGTAGGAAATAATAAAGATAGCAAAAATCAATGAAAATTGAAAATGAAAAAAACAAGAGAGAAACAAAAAGCTGATTCTTCAAAAAAGTCAGTAAAATTGCTAAACTTCTAGTAAGACAGATTTTTTAAAAACATGAACTTCAATGCAAAAAATCTTCAATAAAATATTAGCAAATGGAATCCAACAGTGTATAAAAAGAATAATATAACATGACTAACTATGTAAGGCTGGTTTAACATTTGAAAATTAGTCATTGTAATCCACCATATCAACAAGTTAGAGAATAAAAGATATGATCATATCAATTGATGTGGAAAAAGCATTTGACTAAACTCAATACCTATTCATGATAAAAACTCTCAGCAAGTTTAGAATAGAGGGGAACTACCTTAACTTGATAGAGAGTAGCTACAAACCTACGACTAGCATCATACTTCATAGTGAAAGACCAAATGATCAGAAACAAGGTAATGATGTCAATTCTCACTATTCTTATTCAGCATAGTATGGGAAACTCTAGTAGCTGCAAAAGAAAAGAAAGAGAAATAAAGGCATACATATTGGAAAGGAAGAAAGAAAATTGTCCTTATTGCAGAGCACATAATGGTCTACATTAAAAAATCTGAAAGAATCAACAACAACAACAAAAAAACCTCTTCAAACTTATAAGTTAATTCAGGAAGGTTGCAGGATACAAGACCAACACACAAAAATCATTCATACTTCTATATACCAACATTGAACATGTGAAAAACAAAATTAAAACCACAATACAATTTATAATCACTGCAAAGAAAATAAAATACTTAGATATAAACATAACAAAACTTGTATAGGGGCTTTATGTTAAAATTACAAAATTCTGATAAAAGAACTCAAATAAGGCCTAAATAAGTGGATAGATATACCATGTTCATTGATTGCAAGATTTGACATAGTAAAGATGCCAATTCTCCCCATACTAATCTACAGATCTAATGCTCTTCTTATTAAAATCCCAGTAAGGTTTTTTATAGACATGGATAAATTTATTCTAAAATTTTATTATATGGAAAATCACAGACCCTAGAAATCTCAAACATCTTGAAAAAGAAGAATAAAATGTAAATAATTACTCTAATTGATAGTAAAGCCTAATATAAAACTGTAGTAATAAACAGTATAATATTGGATGAGGGTTAAACATATAGCTCACTGGAACAGAATATAGAGTCCAGAAATAGACACACACAAATATGCTCATTAGAATCTTGACAAATGTACAAAACCAATTCAATGGAGGAAAGATAACTTTTCAACAAATAGTCCTGAAGCAATTGGGCATCCATAGGAAAAAAGAGAAACCTCTATCTAAACTTCATATCTTTCACAAAAATTAATTCAAAATGGATCACAGATTTAAATGTAAAATGTAAAACTATGAAACTTTTAGAGGTCTAGGGTTAGGCAAAGCATTCTAAAAGACATCAAAAGCACTGTCCACAAAATGAAAAAGTGATAAATTAGACCTCATCAAAATGAAAAACCTTTGCTTTGCAAATGACCTTGTTATATGGATGAAAAGGCAAGCTATGGACTGGCAGAAAAAAAATTGCAGACCATATTTCCAGTGAAGGACTAGTATCTAGTGTATATAGAGAACTTTCAAAACTCAACAGTAAAAAAAAAATTCCAATTATAATATGAAGTGACATTTCACTAAAAAGGATATACAGATGGCAAATAAGCACATGAAAAGATGTTCAATGTCATTAGCCATTAGGGAAATGCAAATTAAAACCACAATGAAATAACACTATGCACCTATCAGAATGGCTAAAATTAACATTAGCAGCAATGCTAAATGCTGGTGAGAATGTAGAGAAATGGCTCACTCATACATTGCCGGTGGGAATGTAAAATAGTAAAGCCATTCTGGAAAACAGTTAGGTATTTTCTTATAAAGCTAAACATGCAACTACCCAGCAGCAACTGCACTACTGGGCATTTATCCCAGAGAAAGGAAAATAAGTTCACTAAAAACCTGTACACAAATATTCATAGCAGCTCTACTCATAATAGCTAAAAACTACCTACGTGCCTTTCAACAGGTGAGTGGTTAAGCAAACTGTGGTGACATATCAGTACTACATAATAGTCCTCAGCAACGAAAAGGAATGAACTACGGATACCCACAACTTGGGTGAATCTCAAGAGAATTATGCAAAGTGAAAAAAAGCCAATCCAAAAGTGACATATTATATGATTTCATTTATATAGCATTCTTTTTTTTTTTTTTTTTACTATTTCTGTGGTATCAATTTAATTGTGATGTTAAGAATAATAATTATTCTTGAAATAATATAAAAATTTTAGACTATATAGCATTCTTGAAATGACAAAATTATAGTAATACAGGTTAATGGTTGTCAAGGATCAAAGATGGGGAGGTGGTGAAGGAAGAGGGATATCACTATAAAATGCAAACCAAAGTATCCTTGTGGTGATGAAATTACTCTGTATCTTGACTGTATCGATGTCAATATCTTGGTTGTGATGTTGTACTATAGTTTGCAAGATTTTACCATTGCAGAAAACTGGGTAGAGGGTACAGAAGTTCTTTCCATGCCGTTTCTTACAACTACATGTGAATCTACAGTTAGCTCAAAATAAAACTTTAACTTTAAAAAAAAATGAAGACAAAAGATATTTTTGGACAAGCCAAAGATGAGAAACGCTGAGCAAATTCATTGTCAGCACTTCTGCACTACATGATATACTAAAGGGAGTTCTTGGAAACACAGGAGTACAAGAAGGAATGAACAATACCAGAAAAGGTAACGAGGTGAGTAAATATAAAAGGCATTTTAAAGCAAGAATAATAATGTCCAAAATAACAAATAAAAACAGCAACATGTATATCCTATAATTTGGGATTTACACTCCTCAGTATTTTCCCTATAGAAACACATTCACATACACAGGCAAAAAGAGTCATGTACAAGGGTATTCACTGAAACAAACTGAAAACAATACAAGCATCCATAAACAGGAGATGGCAAAATAAACTGTTATATACTTATAATGAAATATTATGCCATAGTTAAAATAATTGGGTTATATCTAAATGTACTAACAGAAAGGTTTTTTTAAAAAAACAAGTAACAGAAATTACACACTGGGGAAAGTCACAGACACTCTCAATGGGCATCTCCCAGCCCTTGCCTACCTCCCTGCATTGTGTTGAGATGTTTCAGTATGTTTCCATTCTGCAGCCCAGGGGGAATATTAGAGCTAATGAAAAGGTCTGTCCATACCTTAAACTCAGAAACTGGGAACAAGCAGCCCCAGATGTTTCTCAGGGAGGGAACTTTCAGTGGTAAGACCTTCTTCCCCTGGGGTGGATAAATACTCAACACTCACACAGGATCTCTCATCTCTGACATAAAGTGGGGTGTGCCAAGCTGCCATCCACTGACACTGACCTGATCAGTTGGCCTCCCAGGGAGACCAGCCATGAGAAGATTTCTTCCCCTGCTCCTTTGGACCCTTTATATTGTGTAAGTAATAAAACAGTCATAGGCTTAAAGTTTCTGCTGTGCCTGAACCTGTGTTTCCATGATGACCATGTAGCAACTCACTCCGCATACATACAGTATGATACCACATGTGTAAAAAAGTACAGTAGTTTTCCATAGTATGTATATGTACATATAGGTAACCCTTACTGTATGCCAGACATTGTTCTAAGTGCTTTATACAAATTAACTCAGTTAATCCTCACGTAACACTATGAAGTAACTATTATTATTATCCTCATTTTTGCAGGTGCAGGAATTGAAGTATAAAGATAAATGACTAGCCTAAATCACTCAGCTGGTAAATGACAGAGCTGGAAGTCAAACCCAGGCAGATCCACTCCAGAGTCTGTGCTCATACCACTCTGCTATACCACCTCTCCAGTAATACCCAGGAAAAGGGCTCAAAACAGAACAAATTTGTTCTCACAAAACAACAAATGTGAGAACATTTTCTCGTGAACTGTAGCAAATGTATAATACTTATGCAGGGTGTTGATGATCAGATGGGTTGGGGGAAAAATACACCAAATGCAAGATATAGGTTATAGTTTGTAGTCATAGTTTGAGGATGCTCTTTCATTGTTTGTAACAAATGTTTCATAACAATGCAACATGTTGGTGGTGGGGTGATGTATGAGAGCCCTATATGATGATATGCATGTTTGTTTTTGAAGTCCACAACTTTTACTATACACTTATTATTTATGTATGTTCATGTATAAGTGATACAATTCAATAAAATTTTATTTAAAAATCATCCTACCCCTGAATTGTTTATTCTTAATACATCTAGAGTATACCACATGCTTGTTCACTTTACTCAAAAAGGGGTTAAATTGGCTCCTACTTAACCTCAACCACACCTAGGGAATCAGTAATTAAGCTGAACTCTGATGAGATGTTTGGTTGCAGAACTGAGTTTTCCTATTAGCCATGCATAACCGGTGAAATACAAAAATGACAAGGTGAAAGGCAGACAGTATCTCTGCTCATGGAGAAAGGATGCCCAGAAAGCCCTAATTAGTTAACTAACGGAGGCAGAAGATCCCTAGAACGGGTTCATCAACTCCACAAGCCACTGGGCCTTCCCCAGAAGCCAAACAGTCAAAGGGAATCAGAGGAGCAAATGGGTCCTAGTGGAATCCCCAGAAAGTACAGGTCAGCCAGCTGGCACAAGGTGCTGAGTTGCTAGGGGTCATGTCGAGCTGGGAGTTTCTCACTCAGGACTCAGGGCTCCAGCAGGCACAGCCCCGGGTCAAAAAACTGACAGCTGGAAAGGATAGAGCATCACATCAAAGAATTACAGGGCTGGATCAGACCTTGAGAAATTATTTAACTCTTCCTCTCCAGCCCACATACATTTAGGAGAACCTCTCCCTATCCCCCCTTTTAAAATTTTTTACTAATATTTTAAAGGAAACACTCCACAACTTCTCTCTGTCAGGACATTCCCTCTGAGCTCCATGCCAAATTCCCCTTGGGATATTTTGAAGGTTATTCTATTCCTAGAGGAGCTAAAGAGGAAATACAAGGCCCCCCAAATATATTCACAAACTTCCTTGGGCTTAAAAGAGATTCACACCCACTTGAACAAACTATGTACAGAATTCTGTTCTAACAAAGCAGATAAGTGGTGGGACAAGGAGTGGATAAAGAAGGGAAGATGAGTTGTAATGTTAAAAACAGAGTTATTACATGGTTTGTTTAGGTGAATTTTCATGTTATGTTTAAGTAACTATTTACAGAATAGCATCTGCTGCACAGAAAATGTTAGTACACAAGGAAAGTTAAATTAGCCATTGCCCTGCCCACTGTGTATCTGTAAATAACCAAAAAAAGCATAAATTCATAGATTTAGTGTTCTCTGATCCATTCACCTAGACCATGAGTATTACTGGGATCTTCATGTGGCAGGCGGGAGAGGAGCATACACCAGGAGCAGTGGATCTACCTAGGGAGGCCAACAGTTGGAATCAGAATACCAAAAGAAAGGTGCTGAACTAAGATATGCACAGGACAGACGTCAGAATCAACATTATAGAGTTGCCAAACAGGTGGTAGCATTATGCTTTCTAGGAGGTTTATCCAGAATGAAGCAGGGCACAGCTAGGGGTTGGTAAACAGGAGACAGGGTCCAACTTCTACAAATCGACAGGGAGTCAAGCTTCCAAACCCAATGGAGAACAAGGTAGAAGAGACTCAAAAAGACATTCTGTGGGGGAGGAAAAATACATGTCAAGTATTGAGTGCAAAACTAACTGCAAACCCCATCTACTGGTAGAAATGGGGTGTTTATTATATACTCAGACTTGGTTCTCATTGGCTATGGATTTAATGATGGCAGATGCTTAATAGGACTTAAGCAGGGGGGACTAGTTGTGATAGAACCATTGAGAGATTATCATCAAGGAGCAAATAGTCTCAAAGGCACATAGATTGTATACTAGAGATTATTTTATTAAGTGATTTTGGACTTGGTATTGAGACCCATTAGTAGGTCATGAAATTTAGCAACTCTCAACCCAGAAGTTATTTTTGTTATTGTTGTGAATAGGATGGGATGGGATGGGATGGGATGGGATAGGATAGGATGGAATGCATGGAGTGGTATGGCATGGCATGGCATGGCATGGAGTGGCATAGAATGAATGGAACCAAGTGCACTGCATTTAGTGAAGCTAAGAATTGGTTCGTGAATATTTATTTCAGTTGCATGTGTGTGTGAAAGAGAGAGAGAAAGAGAAAGAGAAAGAAGAGATGATGTGATGTGATGTGATGTGATGTGATGTGATGTGATGTGATGTGATGTGATGTGATGTGATGTGATGTGATATAAAGTAATTTCCACAATGGCTTACAGTCAAAAAAGTCACTGAGAGAGCCAACCCCTCTTGTTTTATAGATACATAAATTAAAGACCAAAGAATAAACAGGACCACAGAAGGTTGGACAACTAGATGGTGGTAATTTGGAACAAAATCCAGATCCTAGCTCTGCCATACGCACCTAAAAAGATCATGCTTTCTTAATTTATTTATATGAATCCTCCTAATAGATATCAAATAAAATTTCATTTTTTGTTCATTATGCTAATTGTACATTTGTACATTATGATAATTGAAAAAGAATAAAACTGTACAAAAACAGGACTTTCTCAGAAAAATCCTCAGCTACATAGTTATATGGTTATAACTATAGCCTACAGCCTGTTTTGCCCACAAAAGAAAAAAGCTAAACCTGCAATTTAGGTATCTGGCCACTAGGTGGCATGCCACTGTGACACATTCTGAGCAATTGGCTTAAGTACTTCCTCTTGTGATAAAGCAGTTTGATATAAAAATTGGTAAAAATAACACCACCCAAGAAATAGATAATTTTTAAAGTAAAAAAAATTTTAATTAAAAAAATATAACACTACCCTAAAAATAATTTTTAAAGCAAAAAAAAAATTTTAATTAAAAAATTCTAAGATACATTTAGTACATTTTTCTTTGATCCTTAATGCATTTTTTATCAGTTCACCCTAAATTTTAAATTAGTCAAAAAAACTCCATGATTGGTTTATCCTCAACTCTTAGGTTTCCTTGACATCAAGCTCACAGGGCCATTCAGCTCCCAGGAGCCTAATATAAAGCCATATCTTTTCTAGTCATATGAGATTTTTAAAGGGAAGAACTTTGTTTTTTCAACATCCCTGCTCTCAAGATCCTTTTCATTCCACTGAAAAGGGAAGGAAGGGAGGGGAGATTCTGGGTGGCTTACAATCATAATGCCTCTCAGTCTGTGACTCCCTGATACTTTTCTAAATTAATCTTTTTTTCATTCCCCTCCAATCCTTCAATTTTTCCCTATGGGACTAAGACTTAATTTTTATCTTGTATCTGTTTATATTTGCACTGAATGCTCTACCCTTTACTAAGTCATATCCATTATCCAATTTGACTTCTAGAACATGTTGTATAATCTTTTTGTTACTAGAGATGAGAAATTTAAGGTGAAGAAAGATGAAATGACTTTTCCAATGTCTCATCACTGAGTAAAATTGCAAAGTCAGATTCTGTGATTACAAGTCCAATGTCTTTTCTATTGTTTATTGTATTAGTCAGGGTCCAATCTAGAGACAGACTACACAGTCATTGGACAAAAAATCAGGAATATAGAGAAGTAATAACTAGTAATGGGGAATTGATGACTAAGGAGTAAAGAAAACTCTGAAGAATAAAGAAATTGCATGTATAGGTTTCAATCTCTACCTCTAGGGCTGATGCAGTTCCTCTAAGAAAGGAACTCATCCTGGACTGAGGGCCAGAGCTTGTTGGGGAGGGTGTGGCCATGGCCGCTGGATGCTAAAGTTCACTAGGGTTGACACGCTAGGACTGGAGGACAGGAAACAGTCTACAGGAGAGTGTACCAGTAAGGCTCCCTGGGAAGCCACCTCCTGGGGTGCCAGCAAATCTTACCAGACAATGAGCACCACTGAATGGCCCACAAGTCACTGGCCACAGGGCAGGAGCTTAAAGGAGGTCACACATCAGAACCATGCAGAGAGGCTCCTGTTCCTGCAGTGTCCTTTTGGTGCCCTCTACTAAAAGGCTAATAGTGTACCAGCTGGTGAAGGAAAAACATAATCGGGTCCAGCTTCAGTCCACAAAGATGGCCAGAGAAGGGTGGATTCAGAACTGAGAGGCAATGAATTGAGAACTGATTACATTTACCAACCCAAATGTGAATGGCATTTGATACATGGAAGCACACCGGTAGTATCTTGAAAGGCAATTTCTAGAAACGCATTTCTCTGGAACCTGAGGATTGTTTCCCAGTAATAATGGAAAAGGGTGTTTCCTTTTACACGAAGACACCATGAGGTATCATAAAAGTATCATAAAAGTATAAAAACAAACATGGGGATTATAGAAACTATTAAAGGAGAGAGGTGGGGGAGTGATCAGGATGGGGTATACTGAAGGTCTTCAACAGTATTGAAGCAGTAGGGAGTCCATAGGTATTTGTTGTATTATTCTCATCTGTTCCTTTTTGAATGTCCAAAATATTTCATGGCAAAGATAAAAGAATATGTGAATATTCTCGCTGTCCTGATTTTGTAGGCTAAACATTCACCATATTAGAAACCATGCATGTGTCCCCAGACCTAGTTTTTCTCCCTAGATCTGGTTTTTGGAATGCTGGTGATAAACTAAGCCTGACTTATTATATGACCATCCTGTATGGGAAAAGACTATAATTTTGGGTATCTTTGGTCAACCTTAAGAGATATAGCACGGGGATGGATGTGGCTCAGGTGTTTGGGCTTCCATCTCCCATGTGGAGGGACCTGGGTTCGATCCCTAGGAACTCCTGGTAAAAACTTAAAAAAAGAAAAATATAGAAGGCGTGTGGGCCACGAGGTCCCATGCACAGGTGCACCACCAGGCCCTGCGAGCGAGTGTGCCACCAGGCCCGGTGAGCCAAGCAGCAAGATGATGACACAAGGGAGATCCAAGATGAGATGCACCAAAAAAACAGGAACTAAGGTGACGCAGGTGGTAGGATGCTTCTCTCCCACATCGGAGGTTCTGAGGATTGAATCCCAGTGAAGACAGGAGGAGAAGGATGAGAAGAGAAGGCAGGAAACAGACACAGAGTCACCCAGTGAATGGACACAGAAACAGCAAAAATGGGGGGAGGGGTAAAAATGGATACAAATAAATAAATAAATCCTTTTAAAAAATGTATAGGGGAGGAAGATACAGACTATAGTTGGTAGTAATACTTTGATGATGCTCTTCCATGATTTGTTAACAAATGTTTCACAACAATGCAGGGTGTTTGTGGGGGGGTGATGTGTGGGAGCCCTGTATGATGTTATGCATGTTGGTTTTGTAAGTTCATGATGTTTACTGAACACTTATAGCTTATGTATGTTCATGTATGCATAATATACTTCAATAAATTGTTTTTTTAAAAAAGATAAAAGAATAAAATAAGTGTAAATAAACTGTTTAAAAATACAATGAGACAAAGATTCAAAATTACTTGTTAGAATTGGATAATTTCCCTTATTATTTCCTTCTTAATCTCTTTTGCAGCTTCTATTCCTTGTCCTGCTGCTTAAAAACTGGTCTTTCTCAAGATTCTGTCCTGGGCCCTTAGTTCTGCTTATTCTTCACTCTCCCTGGGTATGTAATTCCAAGATTTCCTTCCATAGGTGAATGACTCCCAAATGTTACTTTTCACACCTGGATAGGGACTCTGTATTAGACTCCTGTGGTGGTTTGAAGTTGTATGTTCCCCAAAAAAACATGTTTTTACATCTAATCCATTCCTGTAGATGTGAACCCATTGTAAGTAGGACATTTGATAAGACTATTTCAGCTAAGATGTGTTCCACCTCAATAAAGATGAGTCTTAATCCTATTACTGGAGTCCTTTATAAGAGAATGAGATTCAGACAGAGAGAAGGCCAAGGAAGCAAGAAGCTGAAATCATTGAAACCCAGAAAAGACGGGAGAGACAAGCAGATGCTGCCATGTGCCTTGCCATATGACAGAGGAGCCAAAGATCACCAGCAGCCAGTCTTTAGAAAGAAAGATGCCTTGATGTAGACATTTTCCCAGCCTCAAAACCATGAGTGAATAAATTCCCATTATTTAACCTGATACATTTTGTGGCATTTGCTTTGAGCAGCCTAGGAAACTAAAAAACAGATTTTGGAACCAGAGAGGTTGCTGCTATGGCAAATACCAAAAATGTGGAACCAGCTTTGAAATTGGGTAATGGATCAAGACTGGAAGAATTGTGAGTTGTTTGATAGAAAAGACCTAGATTGCTTTGAAGAGACTGTTGGAGAAATATGGTTGCTAAAGTTACTTCTGATGAGGCCTTGGACAGAAATGATAAATGTTTTATTGGAAACTGGAAGAAAGGTGAACTTTGTTTTAAAGTGGCAGAGAACTTGGTGAAATTGAGTTCTGATGTCAGATGGATGGCAGAACTGGAGAGTGATGAACTTGGATATTGAGTTGAGGAGATGTCTAAGCTAAGTGTGGAAAGTGCAGCATGGTTTCTCCTTGCAGAGCTTAGTAAAATGCAAGAGGAAAGGGATAAGCTGAGAACTGAACTTCTGGGCATAAAGAAACCAGAAATCAATGGTTTGGAAAATTCTGAGCTTCCAGCAGTTCATCCCCAGAGAGTAATTTTCCATGTGAAGATTTAACTGAAAATGGAACTAATCAGCTATGTCCATGCAAGTCAAAATTGGAGGCGCAGTTATCCAGGAAAGATCTGTGGAAGGTCCTACTGTTTGATGGTTTGGATCCCTGTGTACTACATGCAAAACCGACAAGATTTTTGCAAGATCTGTATGAATAGAACCACTGCCAGCCTGGAGTAAAAGGGATAGAAAAGGGACAGATTGAAGGAAAAATCACTTCAAGGGTAGAATTACAGAAGCTGAGATAGCTTATCAGGCCAAGAGAGCCAGCCCACCCATGTGTGTGGAAAGGATAAGTCTACCCTGGTGCTTGGAGAGGGAGGGCATTCTGCCCTGTTGTTCAGGAAGAGTTCTGCCACCCCAGTGCTCAGAGAGGAGGGAGCCAGTTCCCTAGGATTGTGGAGCGTGTGGCCTCAGTTCTCTGGAAGGGTGGAGCCTGTGCCCTGGCATTCCTGGCATTCAGCATTCAAGGACAGCATGGCTGCTGGTCAAGCACTTGGAAGGGGTGGGGTTGTGGCTCCATCAGGCCCAGAGGACAAAACATCATTCCATAGTTGCCTCTCAGACCTTGAAATCTAATCTGCTGGGTTTTGGAATTGTTTTAGACGCAAGACCCCTGTTTTTCTTCCATTTTCTCTCTATGAGAATGGGAATGTTTTTCCTATACCTATCCTTCCATTGTATAGAGAAAGCAGGTAACTTGTTTTCTAGGCTTCACAGGTCCACAGATGGAGGGGAATTGTGCCCCAGGACAGGCCACACCCATAACCAATTTTGATGACACTTTGTACTTAGCATTATTACTGAAATGACTTAAGGCTGTTGGGATATTGTGATGGAATTAATGTATTTTGCATGTATAAAGAACATGTCTTTGGATGGTGAGATTGAGAGGTGATTATTAAGGGGTAGAGGTTTTTGTCTGTTTTTTTGTTGTTTATTATTATTATTGGAGTCATGAAAATGCTCTAATATTGATTGAAGTAATGAATGCGCAACTCTGTGATTATACCAAATACCATTGATTGTATACTTTGTATGGATTGTATATTTATGAATACGTATCAATAAAATTGCTTAAAAAAAAAAAAAAAGAGGAGAATGGAGAGACCATCCGATATCACCATGTGCTTTGCCGGGTGGCAGAGGAGCCAAAGATCATCAGCAGCCAGGTTTCGGGAAGAAAGCATTGCCTTGATGATGCCTTGAGTTGGACATTTTCTTAACTTCAAAACCATGAGCAAATAAATTCTCATTGCTTAGGCTGAAAAATAGAAAAAGTAAAAAATAAAGAACATGTCTTTGTGGAATCTGGAGGGTAGAATATGGTGGTTTGAAGCTGTAGGAAAAACACATGTTCTTATGTCTAATCCATTCCTATGAATGTGAACCCATTGTAAGTAGGGCCTTTTGATGAGACTACTTCAGTAAGGTACATTCCACTTCAATCAAGATGAGTCTTAATCCTATTACTAGAGTCCTTTACAAAAGAATGAGATTCAGACAGAGAAAGAGAAAAAGCCAAGGAAGCAAGAAGCTGAAATCATTGAAGCCCACAAGAGAAAAGAGAGACCAGGAGATGCTGCCATGTGCCTTGCCATGTGACAGAGAAGCCAAGGATTGCCAGCAGCCAGTCTTCAGAAAGAAAGATGCCTTGATGTGAATGTTTCCCCAGCCTTAAAACCATGAGTGAATAAATTCCCACTGTTTATTGACCCATTTCATGGTATTGCTTCTAGTAGCCTAGGAAACAAAAACAAGCCCCATTTAGTCAACTGCTTATTTGACCTCTCAATTTGGATGGGCCACAGGTACCTTATATTCCATATGTCTAAGCTGGGCTCAGTATCTTTCCTCCTAAATTTACCCCTCATTTGTTCCCTCCTCTGGTAGCTAGAATCGCCATTCACCCAGTTGCTCAAACAAGAAATCCAGGCAGTCTCCTTGATGCTTTCCTCATTCTACAAATTCAGTCACCAAGTTCTAACAAGTTCACTTTTTAATGTTCTCTGAAACGGATTTGCTTGTCTATATGCCCACTATGGATTTCCTGACAGAGATCACGGTCCCTCAGCTGGATCATGGCAGTTCTCCCGTTGCCTTCTTCCTGCTCCACTCAAACCCAGTGTCCACCCTGGAGTCAGGCAGAACCAGATCAAGAGGTTAGTTGGCCTGGAAGCTCCCCAGGGCACCAGTTTATAAGACACTCTGAAACATCACTCAAGTAGATCAGATACATGGTGTCAGCAACTCAGGCTCTCATGCGTGACTTAAATCACTTGATAAAATATAAAATGGGCCCAATCCTGCCAGAGGAGATGGTGGCCCCTCAGTGCTGGCCTAGCTCTGCTGAGGATTTTTGATAGGCACATTGCAAGTGGCTTGGTGCAAGTCTAAGCCACACCACCCACCTGAGACCAGCCAGCTGACAAGCATCTGAAGTCATCCATCTCTGCCTGCAGAAATTTTGAAACTGAAATATTTGTGGTGCAGTTCTGATTAGCAAACAAGTGATTTATTTTACCTAAATATAAAGACTTTTAATATGCGCCCCCCCAAAAAAAAAAAAATTGTTTCACTCAGAAAATCACACACACCTTTCCAAAAGAAGATGACTAAAGAAAGGAAAAGAGCTCAGAAAAGTGACAGCGCTTTTGTCTAAATGAAAGCCAGAAAAAAAAGAAATTTTAAAAATACTTTTCAGAAGACTGAGAAGCCACATTTGTGTAAGTTACTCCTGCAGTGTGACTAACACCTTCCAGGTGTAAATGACAGAAAAACTGTGTAGTAAAAGGTAAACAAAATACGTTAAAATGCTATGTTATATTTAGGGGGGGGAAAATAAGTCCTTATTTTTAAGAAAAAGAGACATAAAAATTTTTATTCATGGAAAATCAGTTTCTCCTCATCCTCTAATAACAAACGTTAAGCAACTATTTTTTTTAAAAAATAGCCCCTTGAAGGGGTGTCAGATTCCTAGTCGGCCCAGGACACCAATGACAATCTCTCAGGGTTTTCAGCCAGCGAGGTTGGAATAAAATCCAGGGTCCGTTGCTATAGGGCCCTTCATGAGCTCACTCTCCTGCCCCAAACCTGAGTCTCCAGCCTCTCCTCTCTCTCCTCCAGCTTCTGCTCTGCATTTTGTGCTGCAACCACACAGAAAGCTGCTCACATCCTCCAGTTCACCAGCCTTGCATCCAGCACTGCTAAATTAGCACAAAGGGCCTCTGCCTGGGACAACACCCCCTCCAAACACATCCTGTTCCCAAAAACAACTCCTACTTGTTTCTCAGGTCTCAGTGAGATGTCTCCTCTTCTTAAAAGTCTCTCCCCACAAAAATTCTCCCTTAGGTGGCCCTCCCAAGTGCCCTCTGCTGCTGCCCAGTCACAGTCCTCATCACACTGGCTTACCAGCCAGTGAACCTGGCTGTCTTTCCCTCATGTGTGTGAGCTCCATCAGCGCCATAATAGCTTCAGTTACACCCCCAGCCCCTGTCAGCACCATGCCTGACACATGGTAAATATTTAATAACTATTTATTGAATAAATGAATGGATTCATAAATTGCCTCTCCTTAACATCAAAGAGTAGAAATGAGTCAAGAGACTGTATTACACCCAGATGCCTTGAGTGGATGAGAATAATAAACTAGAAAAGAAAGACCGTGGGATGAAATGGTGGGAGAAGGATGGGCAGCTCAGTGAGGCTACACGTGGACTGCCTTTGTTAGGTTCTTCTTCCCAAATTGATTTCCCTTCCACACCGGGGTGCTATCCGACCCCTCCCCACCCCCCGGCAGTTTGTGGGCATATTGAAAATGCTAGCCCTATTCACCCAAGCAAAACAGAAGCAGCCAGGTAAATCTGTCCTGTACAAAGCACAGAATGGCATTCCAACGCCAAGCAGAAATGAATATTGGATTAGCCCTTCACTCATGCAGATAATTGAGAGCTAGTCCACTTTGAGGTTTGTTTGTTCTTGTACTTTTAAATCCTGGGCATGGGATCCAGCCAGCCTGGAAGCCAGCAAGACAGAGCAGAGTCTGCAGCTGCTGAGGTCCCTGCCTGAAGGGGAAGAAGTGAGAGGACAGTTCTGGCCAAGCCTCTACCGAGTAGCCTGCTGAGAGGTCTACTGGGTTGGGGACCCATAAGGAACAGTGTGTACCATGTTCCTTCATTGTTTCCAGCACCAGAGAAAATGCAGGGAGGAAGGGCTAACAGCCATTTCATCTAGATGCTAGAAGTTCATATCAAGAAGCAATAAGAATTTGAATAACAAGCACATTGTCCTCAGAGAGAAAAGAAAGGGAAAAAAGTAATCCACCCAACTATGTATGCCAAGTCACAAAATTTAATTAGGAAGATAAGAATTGGGGAGTGAGATTGGGTTGATGTGCCTTTTTTGTTGTTGTTCTAGTTATGAGCTCGGGGAGAAGAATGAGAGAAATAATGTAAGCGCAGAATTAACATCTTCTAATAATCTTAGACAAAACCCAACTTTGTTTTGCTTTGGTTTGTAAATTAGTTCATGATTAAAGTGTCTCTTCAGCCACGCGCCATTGTCTTCCCAGGCCTGTTTGCTGAATGCCACCCTGACCTGAATGTCCTTGTAGCTCAAGTACAAGATTCGAGAGCGCAGGGAAACAATTATTATAAAGTGAAGTACTTGCGGTTTTGCTGCAAAATCAATGAACTTTTCAAGTGATTTTTATCATATTTTCCAGCTGTTCTGTTGGCTTTTGAGTGGTTATCACACCGTCAGCCCTGGTGTTTATAAAGAGACTTGTTCATCTTGAAGCCTCCTTCTCGGTGAAGAGCAGCTAGAGCCACCCTGGCTGGGGAGCCAGGCTGCTGGAAAGGGCACTTCCAGGGAATAGGGAGAGTGAAGGAGAGCATTCCATTCCCAGTGCCTGTTCCTTTTGCCTTTTAACATTTTTGGCAATTCTGGGCTGGCAATTCTGGGCCCCCGTCCTCACCCTCACTCAGGTTCTCCTGGCTCACCTTAAAGAGACACTCCAGGGAAGTTGTGCCTTGCGTATTCTAATGTCACAGGCTGATGGAGAGGGAGAGGGGTCCACTGGTCTCCAGTTATGGATAGAAAGCTGAGACACATGGAGATTGGGGGAGTTGCCCAAAAGGACCCAGCAAAGGGAACTCATACTAGAAAGAGGCTGAGAGTAGGAATTAGTGTAGACTCAGGGACCATGTGCCACTCTCCCACGACTGCTTTACTGGGTGCCCAGTAGGGAGCAAGTCTGTAGGTGTCAGCACCGGCAGGGGAGGGAGGAGAAGGGAGAGGAGGGTGCCTGTTCTAGGCTAGCTTCTCCTGTCAGGTGGGCTTAGAGACTAAACCATGTTCTTCTGGCCTTGAATGAGTATGAGGACATTGAAGAAGTAAAATCCAACAGGAACTTTGCTTTAAAATACTTGGTTCATTTCCTAATATCCCCTGAGAATCCAGGTGACCCACATAAAATACTGAAGCTTCCATGCACAGGTTCCTTAAAATGACTTTAAATAGGCCTATTTCATAATATTAAATAACAAAACTATATTTAGTTTTGCTACTGAATTAGTGAGAAGCCTGAAAATGTGCTCACTGTCCTCTCTCTCACCCATTGGTTCTGAATTCAGTGGACTATTAACCCAGTAGAAGAATCTAATGAGTCTCCTGGAGGTTTGATTTGACCCATGGATGAGTGCTTCTTGGTTCAAGGACTAAGTCATTATATTCTCCAGTAAACCTGATGGTTGTGATCAACAAACAATTCATCAATAAATACTCACTATATGCTCAATGTGCTAGTTCTGTGCATTCCAAAAAATAAGGATAAAATTAAATTCCTTACTGTGGAGACAATTAAGGGCCAAAGTCCATGGCACTTACTCTAAGATGGACCTTGCTTGATACGTATCTCCGGATGAGTAGGTTTTAGATAAATGGAGAGAAGGGATGGAAATTCACAATAAAAGAAAAGGTAGGATAGGGTTAGTGCAGGTGAGAATAAGAGCATCCCATCTGGCTTATTTTTAAGACTTACCTGCATTAGGTAGAGCAAGTGATGTACAGGCATGGGGTTTAATTGTACCTAATGATGCTAATTTTAGAGTGAATCAGGTAGGGAAGTTATTATGGTTATTACCAAATGAGTGTCTACAAGCTCAGCTATTACTATCTTTAACCCTGCTCGCTTTGCGAAGACACAATAGCAAACCAGGTAACTCTTGCTTATTTGGAAAAAAAGTTGACCACAGTAATAGTGAACATATATTGAGTTCTTTCTACATACCAGGTGCTATCCTAAGTACTTAACCCTCTTTATCTTACTGAATCACCACAACCACCCCATGAGATAGGTACCATTATTAGCACCATCTTACAGAAGAGGCAGCTGACTCACAGAGAGGTTAAGGTGTTTCCCCAAAGTCTCACAGCAGCTAGGGGGTAGAGTCAGGATTTAGGGCCAGTTGAGGTTTAAAGATCTTTTTTGTCACTCCATAGCTTTTGAGGTGATAGCGAAGGCTGCAATGAGATAGGGTGCATGCATCCTGTTTGGGGTTACATAAGAATTTGATAAGAAGAAATGTGTTTTTCAAGACCTGAAGTCAATCAATATTGAAGTCAATCAATATTCCATTGGCTTAAGCAACATGCACATTGGACATCTACACTCTGCCAAGCGATGTAGAGTAAGGAACTCAAAGAATAAGAAAGAGAGAGACAAACCAACGAACTCCTCAGGACGTAAAGGTTTAGCAGTAGTTCCATGTTTTCTTATGGACATTGGGAGACCACTTGACCCTTTGAACCTAAAGTCAGATTATGCAGAAGAGATTTGGGGAGTGGGGGTAGGCCTGAGGTTGTAAGAGACTGGACCACAGTGGTAGTAGCATAAGCAGAAAGAACAGGTTAAATGTGGAAGAGATTAACAAAAATTAAAAGGTTATGGATTGAAGAAAGATTCTAAGGAGGAAGACATGGTCAAATAGACCCTCATAGTATGGTCCTACAGAAGCAAAGAAATCCGAAGAAGTCTTTGGGTTGCAAAGGGGTAGAGAAAAAAAAAAGAGTTTGGTTTTAGACTTAGTGAATCATGTAGTGTGACCATAGTATGACCACAGTATTTATTGTCCAAACAGGCACTTTTGAGAGAAAGGGGGCACTGCTAATAATTATCCCAGGACAAAACATATAGCTGGGACCATGCCAGGCAAATCCAAATTTGTGGTCACTGTAAACTAGCTGATGGTGAAATGTTCAGGAGAGATCAGCAGTGCCACCTTGGAACACTGGCAGGAGTATGGAATTTGGTCTCTGCTAGCTATAGAAAAGCAGATTTTGAAGTTTTGAGAAAAAGGTCAACTCTCTAAAGCATCTATTTCTATATAGAACAGGATTCCAAGAGCTAAAATTTGGTAGCTGGCCACAGAGAGGAGGCAGGAGGGTCAAGAGGAGCCCAAGAAGGAGTTGGAGAACAGGTTGTCAGAAAGGCAGGAAGAGCCCCAGAGTAGGGTTGTTTGTGTTTCAGGAGCTCCCCTTCACTGTACACAACACACACGTGCACAAACACACACTCCCCACTTTAGGCAGGTGCACCCCACAACCTCCAGGCTATAGGGAAAGTCATCCTTAGGCTCTAACTATCGTCCCCCAGAAACTGTGCAATATTTGCGTAGTTCCTCAACTGCCCACACATCTCTCACATTTCTATGTCTCTTAATACACTGTTGCCTCTGCTTCAAACTCCCCAGCTCTCCCTTTCCTCTTCCTGGCTCCACCTTCTGCACCAAGCTAGTGCCTACTCTTATGAGATTCAGCTCAGCCTTCACCTCTTCCAGGAAGCCTTACCTGCAGTCCCCCTTGAGGCTACGTCTACCACTCTGTCCTCAAATAGCATGCTGGGTCTCCCTCACGTGCTGTGCCTGCTACCCTATCTTACAATTGCCTGCTTACTTGGTTGTCTATCCCCAGACCAAGTATTCTTGGAGGGCAGGCATAGTGTCTTATCTCTAAACCCATCATCTCTAGCAGATTGCCTGGTGCAGTGATGGTGCTCAATGAATGTTTGATGAATGAATCAATGGACCAATGGATCAGTACACAGTCCCTGTTACTGTTTCTTCTCATTTCAAGGTGAAGGCCTGGTCACTAAAGACTTAAATCTGCCTGTTTTGGCCCTCACCAATATTTTGTTTTGTGACTGCAGAAAAAGAAGAAAGGCTCCTGGGTTGCTCACATAAAAGAGATTGGGAATGAAATATAAGCAGATGGCAGTCTTCTCATGGGAAGAATAGGAAAGTTGGTGACTGCCAGGGTTAAGGTGGCTAGTTCCTGTTCTCCCACCAAATCTAGGGTGGAGAAGGGAAGGACAGGTCTCCTTGGGAAAGGAGAGCTGGTGAATGGGAACCACATGCACGAAACACAGCTTTTACATGAAGCCTGGAATCATTTCTGAAGAGCGGGGGGTGGAGCGCAATCTCTGACAGGATTCACTGCTGCCCACAAAACACTCTTCTGAGAGCCAACAATGGTACCACAGCACTGGGGGTTGACAACCTGGTCAACACTCAAGGAAGTCTGAGCAGACCTCACCTAACACAGGGACAGCCTCCAAGGAGTGACGTGGCAGGAAGCAAACAGTGATGGCTAAGGAGAGGAAGAGAGCCATTAGGTGTGAGAATTCCAGAACCCAAGAGGAGGCTGGGCAAAGAGCAGAAGCCAACCTAGTCGTGTACTAAGATTTTATGGGAAGAGAAGAAATCTACCTCCAGCTGGGTATTGGGCTGGTGGAGTGGCACAGAATGCCTGAAACAGCTCCACACGAAGCTGTGGCAGACCTTGAGCTAAAAATCTCCATTTCCTTGCAGAAACTCTGGCCTGAAAACTGATTTAAAACTTTCCAGCCACACTGAAAAGAAAGCATCACACAGAGAGAAGATGACAAATCATAAAGGACATCTGTGAGAGTTTATATAAGGAAACTGCTTCCAACATCATCCAATCACCAAGTCTTCCAAGTAGAGGCCACTGGGATTTCTATAGGAGCCTCATCCCAGAACACAGCAGCAATGAACCCTTGGGGTCAGGGACAAAAATCAATACACGCACTGCCTTTGAAAGCTCAAGATGTTCTATAAAAGCTCTGAGCAAGGACAAGAAAAAATAGAGTTCCTTTGGGTCTAGAGATTTTTTTTTTTTTTTAAGATTGCCTGTCTGCTCCAAGAGATGGAAATTGAAAAGTCTTATTTTCTGTGTGAAGGATCAGAGGAAACCTTGAAAATTTTAGTATCCTAGAGCACCCACAAGGGATTCAAGAAGCAGCAGGACTGTGTGGGACTCTTGCTCTGGCTTGGTCAGACTTGAGGGCAGCACAGGACTCCTACTAGCTCTGGGAGGGTGTCTTTGAAGTGAGCAGAGCTGCCCTTATTACTAAAAAGCACCCAGGCTTTAGTCTCTGGCTCTGGACACAGAATTTGAAAAACAAACAAACAAGTAAATAAACAAACAAAAACAGGCCACACTTGTCAGGGGTTTTGGCCTAATTTCAGAAGTCTCGAACTTCTGAGCGCATAAGAATCTGTATTTTGTTTTTGTGTTTGATTTTTTAAAATACAGATTCCCAGTTCCCAAACCAGAGATTCTACTTCAATCATCAACAGCAGTGCTTGTCAAACCATCTCTGGTGAAGCACCAGCTTAATTCATTTCCACTCCATCACAGTTTTGTAAACTACAATACAAATGAATTTACAAAGCATTTAAATTTTTAAAAGCCACGCAAAGTACAATCCCAGTTTTTTTTCTGATTAGACTCAATGAAAGTAGAATTACTCTGTCAAATTGCTATAAAACTTTTCAAATGCTTGTTCTCAATTTCTGTTCCCATCTCGCCGAGCATATCGTGAACAGTTTGTAAACAGACAGGCAGAAGTCTGCAAACTCTACTCAGAGTAGCATGGCTCGAGAAGCCAGCCATTATCAAAGGCCACACTGTGGGAGATATTTGTGTGGGATGTGGTGGGAGGTGTGGGAGGTGGGCAACATGGGAATCCCAGTGGGTTCCATGTAATATTTTGGGTAATCTAAGCACCTCTTAAAATATATGTATATATATATATATAAATAACATTTTTGTAAGCAAATACACATTTGTGCATATATATTTATATATCATTTTGCAAATGTTTGTATGTATTGTGAGAATTTTGATTTTTACCCATAATAAATAAATAAATAAATAAATAAATAAATAAATAAATAAAAAGCCACCCACCGTCCCAAGCCCCAGTGATTATGATATAGTGATTGTGGAACTAAACTGCAAGGCACATTCATCTAAGCCTATGCTAGGAATGCAGGAGCCACGAGCCAGGAGTGGCTCTTGAGCACTTGAAATGTGGCAAGTCCGAACACAGGTGCGTCATGAGGGGAATTCGCGTGCTGCATTTCAAAGACTTAGTATGAAAAAAGAATGTAAAACATCTAATTAATTTTATATTGATTACATGTTGAAACAATATGATGTTGAATATTGTTACCACTTATTTCTTTTACTTTTTGAAATATGGCTACCAGCAATTTTTAAATTACAAAAGAAGCTCGCATTAAATGCCTACTGGACAACACTTCTCAGGACTGTGTTTCCATTTATGCATTCCTCTCTTCCTATGGAGCCCTTACTTGGAGCTATGCGTGAACTAGATGCATCTTTGCCCTCCAGGAGCTTCCTCTCTGGTACACTCCCATCTCTTGGCTCCCATAGCACATGCCACCTTAGATGTGATTTATCTGAGCAGCAAAACTTGGGAAGAAGCACAAGATTTGCACTGAATCTGTAGCCAGCTAAAACAGGTAGAATGTAAAAATAACAATGGCATACCAATATGCCAGGCTCTTTGCACACCTTATCCTACTTAGTCCTCATAACCCTCCTACAAGGGAGGTATGTTTATTTCCATTGTACAGTTGAGATTAGTGAATTTAGCAAGTATCTCCCAGCCAGCGCATGGCAGAGGTAGGCCCGGGATCCCAATGTGTCTGATTTCTCATTCCGTGTTCTTACCACTATGCTCCAACGGCTTCCAGAATACACATTTCCTGGGAGACTGCAAGGTGCCTAAGGAGCCCTGGCAGGGCATGCAACACTGAGGACTGACCATTCAAACTGCATGGGGGCTGTGGCTTAGCCCTGGCTGGGCAGTCTAACTACACAGAAGGGGTGTCTGCGAGAAGATAGAGGATGCCAGGTCATCCCAGAGACTCAAGCTCAGTGCCCAGAGCCCACCCTGCTCCTAGAGGAGAAACCCTTGTGGGTGCTGGTGAGAATCATCCCAAGAAGGAGCCAGGCATTGCCCTCTTGGGGCAGCAGAGCCTGATCTGTAAGTGCCTGATCTGTAAGGAAGGTTTAGATAGCACATGGGTGCCCAGGAGGCCACACAGAATACAGAAGATGATGGATCACATACAAACACTGCCACCTCCATCTCGAGCCAGAAGGACGGTGTTGGCTGAGACGAATTCCTGTGGGTCACCTGGTGGGCCTGAGCTGTGGAATAAGAGGTTGGGCAACATTTTGATATTTGGATTTGTGTGTTCTAAAGAAAAACTTGGCCCATCCTGACATATTTCTATCCCCCGCTACTGTCTATTAAGAACAGGATGCTCTTTATTAATGCATGGTACAGACCCAGAGTAGGAATATGGAAGGCTGGATCAAGAAGAGAATGAATGAAGGTGCCACACAGATGGTAAATACCATACACCACACATGGAAGTGTAAAAGAAAATGACCCCGAGTTCTGTCCAGGAGCCATGTGCTTTCATTTCGCTAACTCCAGGAGGAAAATGAAGTGGGGAGAAAAGAGCAGTCTGGGGGGTGGGTTAAGGCCTGCCTGATGCACAGAAGCGAGCAAGGCACTTGCAGGCTCCCGGAGCAGCTGTGGAGACCTGTGACAGGAAACCACAAGGAATGACGGGTGGCTCCAAGCTGGGGTCGGGAGTCCTGTAAACTCTCGAAGTGCAGGCTCCAAAGTTTGGACTCATGTTCATTTCAGCTGCACGATTCTCTCCAGAAGGCTCCAAGGGGCAGCACGACCTGGTAGATAAAGCTCCGGTTTGGAAAGCAGAAGACCTGGATTGCTTTTGTGCCACCTCCACTGGTTCACCCAATGCCTCGCCAAGGGTGGGAGGAGTTGTGGGGGTGGAGGGGCCCAGTGTCCTCTCTGCATAGGGCTTCTCTGTCTGTAAAATGGAGATAACACCTCCTGTTAGGAAAGGCGCGGGAGGGCTTTGTGCACTATGAATGTGAAGGGCTCCTGGCACCTGGAGCCAGAACAGGCTGCAGTCAGCCTGCAGCAAATTCTGTAGCTTTTCAGTGCCCCTTTCTCAGGAGAAAGCGTGGGCCACGATAAGTAGGGTGTGGCTTCCTGGATTACTGCAGATTCCGTCGTTTTGTTTTGTTTTGTTTCGCCTGAGACTCTGTCCCTCAAGGCCACCATCTGACCTCCGTGCTTCCCTGCATTCCATGTCCACTGCCCTTTCCTCATGCAGAGACACCTGGAATCTCATGAGAGTTTCTCTCTGGTCAGTTCTCACCAGCCATAGAAAAGATAAATATGGTAAGACTATCATTCACTCACTAGAGAAAAATATACCAAATCGGATGGCATTTGGGATGATTGGATTCGGCAGTATAGATGAAGATTCTGGCTCCTACAGTTTTCCTGGTTTTGTCCCAGGAGTGCATTTTCCATGCCCTGTGCGTATTCCAGTAACCCCTGTAGACCATACATTTCCCAAGGGCAAGTCCAATGTCTACTCATTTCACTGGATCGGCTTTCCATAGAGTGAGATTCTTAATACACAGTCGCTCACTGATGTCAACCAACCACACGACAGTTGGCAGCAGGAGAGAGCAGTGATAAGACACATAAAAAAGGAGTCTCTGTCATCACAGGGTTTTTAACTAAGCTGGCTGAACTTCTCTTCTCTGGGCCTCAGTTTCTTCACTTGTAAAATGGGGAGATTCTATACTTCGATCTAGGGCCAATACACGGCTGAGTCACACTGAGTATGGTAGGTCATTCATTTATTCACTCATTCAGCTAATAGTTAATGTGTACCTACTATGTGCAGGGCACTTGGGATAAATCAGCTAATGAAGCCAAGATTGTGGATATCAGCCTAACTAATGCCTGCAATTTTCACATTGGGGGAAAAAAATCTCAGAACACTGTGTGCCCTCTCCAGGCCAACTAAAAAAGACTAGGAAATGCCATACTTTGTTGTTCCATCAGAAGCAGCTGCATGAGCAGCAAGGAGGACTTTCCAAGAAGGCGTGGTATCTGCTGTTGTGATGTCATTTTCACAGGTAGGTTAAAGATGTCTTCAAGATCAATGCTAACCCAACTTATTGTCCTAAAGGTATCTAATATTTTCTTGGACTCAGTTCTACTTTTCCCTCATGCAACTCACAGAACATCAAATCTTTGCTCCCTGTAAGAACACAGAACTTCCTTTCTAGGTCCAAAAACTACCATCTTCACCCTCCAAAGGATATTAGCACATCTCATAGGTTTATCCATTCATTCAGCAAAGTTCCTCAAGAACTGGCAGTCTGGAGAGGACAAGACACGCAAGCAGTTATAGGCCAGGGAAAGCCCATGGGTCTCTGGGATCATGACGGCAGGTATTCAACCCACTCAGGAGTGGGACTGGGGCTGGAAGAAAATGGCAGGGAGAATGTTGCCAAAAGGACTGAGCTGCAGTACTGAGCAAGAAGGATGGAGGCGAAACCCCACTGGATTTGGAGTCTATCCATCCCATGGAGAATCAGGATCTGGTCCTGCTGCTTACTAGATGTATGTGGACTTGGAGAATTCCCTTAACTTCTCAGAGCCTCAATTTGCTCATCTGTTTATTGCAAAAGAGCTGACGTGGTAGCATAGCTAACCCATTTCAGACTCGCAATGACCCAATGAATTAAGTCATATTACTATATCTATTTTATATAAGAGGAGATGGACACAAAGAGGTTAAGGCCCAAAGTTTTTATGGCTAGTAAATGGTGGCATGAGTTTGGACCAAGGAAACCAGGCGCCAGAGCCCATGCGTTTGACCACAAGAAGGGAATGTGCCTACTCAAAGGGCCATCAGGAGACTCCACAAATGCAAGGACATGTTTGCTTATTACGTTTGTTATTATTGAAATGACAAAAAGCACATATTTAAAGCTGAGTTAGGTACCTCCTCCTCCATCTATAAAGAGCAATTAGCAAGCAATTAAGGCTAAGAAAGATGTACCCACCAACAGACAGAGTCATACTGAAGAGGTCCAACTGAAGTTTCCTGGTCCATGTCACCTCCCACTCATCAAAAAAGCCCAGCTCCTTTGAATTCCCAGGTGCACAGTGTATTTTATCCCACTCTGAGCCTGAGCCTCTCATCCCCTCAAAAGCAAATATGAGAGGGCTTCTGCCCAGCTCCATTTTACAAACTGTCCTTTCCCAGGAAGAGCTTGATAATTTGTGTCAGGAACAGAATCCAGAGATTGCATCAAGGATTTGACTAAAAAAATAGATGCACACGTGAGTCGCACAAACTACCAATCTTAAGTGAAAAAATATCGCCCATGTTATTGATACACATAGCCAAAGCAAAAAGGCACTATTATTGTTCTAGAAAGAGTCCAAACAGGAATATCAACAAGTCTAATTCATGACAAAGCAGCAAGGCTGCCTGAACAATTTACAAACCTCATCATTCAAAAAAGTTATTTTTTTACTTAAGCTCTGTATCTGATTGGGTCAGGCTAGGAAGAGAGGCCTATTAGAGGGGTACATAGAAGAGGAGGCAGACAGAAATATTCACTGTTCTCTTAAAATCCAAGAGTCCCTAGAGCACCCAGGAACCCAGAATCTAAAAGTTACCATGTTGGAGGTATGCTGGCAGGGTTCTACCAATTCATTTGTCTATTCATTTATTCAAGCATATATTCATTCCACAAATTTATTAGTGCATTCTATAGCCCATACTGTATCTCACTATATGACAATACTGTATTAGTAAGGACCCTTGGCTGAAACGGAGAGAAATCCAACTCAAGCTAAGGAGGGGTTGGTTCACCATAAACTGTGATCAGTTGCACAGGTTGTGCACTACACAACACTAGAAAGTGACATGTGAATATTATGGACATGATAGATTTGTAGCAATTTTCTGATAAATGGAAGTGAATCAATCATCTTGAATAACAGATACTTCTTCAAGTTCAAACAATAGCACCATTTGGGCTGGAAGCAACCTTGCACCACAGCCTAGGAAGGGTAGGGAAGTGGCTGGGCCTCAGGGATGCCTGATATTGGGCTCCCACACTGCCAAGTTGTTTCCATCTCCTACTTCTGCTTCTGTCACATGTCGACTTGATCTTGTTCACTAATGGAACACATGGTTGCCAACAGCTCTCAAATTCTACATCCAATAGTGTCAGCCACAAGAGAGGAAGAGAAACTCCCTAATGCACTTGTTACAAGTCTTAAAAAAAAAAAAAAAAAAAAAACCTGGGAAAAGGATCCAATGGTCCAAGTATCTTGAATGGCTGAGGATGGATCAAGTGCCCAGAATTAAACCGCTAAATGTGGCTACAGGGACAAAGCCAAGTATGAATATGCGGGTCCCCAGGGGAGCCTCTGGGATGGGGGGATGAGGACTGTGCCCAGGAAAGAGGAAAAGTGGGGTATGCTGCAGAAACAGCCCCTTAGAAGTTCGTCACCGTAGCTAATGTTTATTGATTACTCACTTCCTGCCAAGCACTAGGCAAAATAAATTTCACATACACTGTGTCATTTAATACATTTAGCTTATACACAAATTGTGTCATTTAATCCTCACTCCAATACAACTGAGCAGCTGCTATTATTTATCCAATTCTAGAAATGAAGAAATTGAGGCTTAGAGAGTGGTTGAGTAACTCTGCCCAAGACACACAAAAGATCAGAAGGGGCAGAACTGGGATCTTAACTGATGTTTTTCTACACCCCACCCCCCAACTCACGTTCTTGACCCCCACCATATCATATTATTTAAAGAGCTCTTTGCTCTTGAGAAGCTTATGCTTCAGTGATTCTTCCATTCCTTCAAAAATGGTCTATTGAGCCTATACTAAGTGCAGGCACTGTTCTGGGCACTGGAGATAGAATGATGGATAGGGTAAAGTACCTGCCCTCATGGAGTTATGTGATGTTATTGGGGGAGACAGATAATAAACAAGCAAATGAACAAATATATAATTGAGGAGGTACTCGTGAAGATGTGGGGGCAGTGTCAGAATTGTCTGGGTTTCTTTCCTAAATTAGACAAATTTCTTCTCTCTAAGAGATTCTAATAGGCCCTCCTTTAAGGAACATGTCCCCTCTTCCCCCCAGCACACACACACACACATTCAAAATCATACCTTAAAGAGCTGCTGTTATTTAAGGCAAAGTGCCCCATCCCACGGAGGCAACGGGAAGCCAGCCTTTAAAAGGAAATGCATGAGAATGGAAAATGCAGGTCAGTGGCTCTCTGGGGGAAGGAGGTAGAAGAGATTGAGGACTTTAACTGTATCAGCCATGTTTAGTATCTTAAGCTGGGTATTTGGTATACAGGGGGTGGGGGCGGGGGCTCTTAGATTGTCTTTAAAACTGTTGGTACATTTAAAATATTTCATATTGTATAAAGGAGCCTATGCTGAGCACTTCTCAACCCTCTCTGTTCATCAGATTCACCTGGGGGGTTGTGCAAGCTACCATTGGCTGAGCCCTCTCTAGAGATTTAGCTTCAGCTTGAACAGAGTGGAGCCCAAGCCTAGGAGTTCTTCACTGTTTCTCAGTGATTCTCATGTGTAGTCCAGGTGCTCTGGGTGCTCCAAGCCCAACCTTTCAAAGCCTCAGTTTCCCCCTCTGTAAGTGGTTATGAGGCTTAAGTCGGATAACATGTGGGAAACCCTCAGCACGGGGCCTGACATAGAACAGGATCTACATCATTGCCATTCTCTGAAAACAAACTCCATCAATGGCACAGCTTTCAGGGAGCCTGTCCTGCCTCCCCTGGTAGGACCAACTCAAATCTCATCTCTTCCGTGAGGCTTTCCTGGTCTCCTCCTCTTGATCGAATTTGGTGCGTGCAAGGCACATAGTGCTATAGGATAACGGAATTTAGTGACATGCCACCCTCTGCCTGGAAATGCCATCATTTGCTTGTGTGGTTTCCTTCCCCACCAGACTGTGCACACACTGTACCGTGGGCAGGGGTTGAGGCCATCTCTTAAACCATTTGGTTAATGTCTCACTGTATTTTACATCTACTACATGCTTAATGGAAATATTATATGGTAAATAAGCAGGGAAATCGTTCCTTCCTCAGCTCTCTTCCACCTTTCCTGGCTTCTGTCTAAACAGGCAGCATTCAAATGTTTTCTTCTCTAGAAAAACCGCTACATGAATAAACACAGAGTAAAATCTAATTGCATGGAATTGTGTATTGTACCAATTCTATCCCTCGGGTCCATTTTTTCTAGATCATCGGCATAGACACAAAAATAGCTTTGTATACTGAGATATTTAATAATGGCATCTGTAAGGTAGGTACCTATTCCTATTATTGTTTTATAGCTCAAATATAGCACCTTACAAGAACCTTTTCAGCCTAGAAAGAATTGAGTTACAAGCAAATACAATGCAAGTTCTTACACTGTAGGAAAAGAGAGAGAGGAGGAATGAGCAAGTACTGACATTCTCACAACCACTTCCCCATCCCTTTTTTCTCTCTTAGATCTTTTGGTGAATTTTCTTACATCATTTGATTGTGACTCGTCTTCAAGTCTTCTGCACCTCGCCCTGTGCCTGACACATAGGAGGCTCAATAAATGCTGTTATTGTTTTTGGAGTGTTTTCTGCCAGCTGTGATGGGGATTCTTGAGCTGGCAGGGGAACAGGGAAGGATTCCACAATGATTCTACAAAGGAACTAAAGATTTTCTCACCTCCCCTTGCAGTGCAAGTTATCTGATCATGGACATAATCAAACACATTCCTTATCGAAGGCAATTAATTCTCTCGTGATCAAGGAGAGATGTGCCACCAGATCCCCCTTCAAAGGACGGCTGCCCAACTGTGGGTAGTGTAGGTAGGAGATGGCCACCAACTGTCAGCACCTTCAGGGCCTGGCCAGTGCATAACCAGAGCTACTCTTCGGTAGGTCTTGTGGTCTAATTTTAGTCTTTGCACTCCATAATACTGATTAAAAAGATTCTTATATTTGTAGCCACTTAGCAGCTATTTTCTACTTGGTTTCTCAGACTCTCATTCAGGTGAAACTTAGGATTCAGCAAGGACTTCAAGAGCAGAAGCTGCACAGGAGTTGAGGCTTATTTCTCGGAGGTTCTGCTTTCTCTAGGCTCTTGATCTAAGTCAGATCTGCCTTGGTATTCTTGAATTCCGATGTTAGTCTCCCCATCCCATAGGCCTTCCAAATGCTCTAGGCCATTGCTTTGGACTCAGCCTCTGTATCCCATGATGTCAACTGGCAAATGCCTTTATGGGAAAGAGGAGCAGCAGAAGTCCAGCTCAATTCCATGAGCATTTATCTTTTTTCCATCATCTGGGACCCTCAAGTCCTAACTTCCTTGGTTGCTCTTGATCTCTGATGCCTTCAAGTAGCTTTCTGTTGTTTTTATTCTCTCCAGATTTCCTAATTCTTCCTGTAGAAGGATTAATTTGTTGTAAGCTACTCTGTCATGGCTGGATCAGTGATTCACTTTCTTAATAAGACTCATTTGCTCTCATTGGTAGAACTCAGAAATGTCTATTTCTAATATTTAGAAATGCAATCTGTTTTGTATATTAGATTAGAAAATAGAATTTTAAAATGATGCCATTTGCAAAAAACAACTCCAATACAAAATACCTAGAAATAAATCCAAAGAAAGTTGTCTAAGATTTTTACCCAAAAAACTATAAAATATTACTAAGAGGAATTAGAAAAGATCTAAATAAAGAGAAAAACCACATCCATAGACTGAAAGAATGTGAGTTTTAAAGATATTGGTTCTACCATAAATGATACAAAGATTCAATGCAATTCCAGTCATTGAATTTTTCTGCAAATAAAAAAGCTGTTTCTAAAAGTTTAGTGGAAATGCAAAGGTCAAGAATAAGAAACACAGCTTGACATCCATATTGGGAATGTAGTGCTATCTCTACTCTTAATCCATGCCATGTACAACAACAGATCCAGGATTTTTTGTAAAACATAATTATACCCCTATAACAGAGTTGTCCAAACAAAATTTCTATGATAATGTAAATGTTCTATACCTGTGCTGTCCAGTACTATAGCCATTAACCACACATGGCTATTGAGCACTTGAAATGTAGCTAATATGACTGAGGAACTGAAATTTTAATTTCATTTCATGATAAATAATTTGCATTTAAGTTGCCACAAAGACTGTTGCTTTCAGCCCAGATGGATTGGAAAACCAGATTTACCTTCCCACCTCAAGCAGCCCCAAAAAGAGAGAAAAAATATGAAACAATGGTTTTCAGGACACTGAATATGAGGCAACAAAGAGTGATTCCTGAGAGATGGAGAGCAAACAAGATGCAAAGAGCAAACTGTCTTGAGAGAGTTTCCAGGTTGTAATGCAGGGAAAGGGAAAACTTCAAAAGAGTACGCAGAGGGTCTTGCATGAGCATTAACTTATACTAAACACTGCTCTGGTCCTGCCTAGAGAAACTTAAAAACAAGACCCAAAAGCATCAAGTCTTTTTCAAATAACTTAACTGCTTCCCAGAACAAAGTTAATGAATATTTATCAGAATACAAAATATATTTTTGTATGATTAGCACCTAAAGAAGTAAAATTTACTTCTTTACATAAAATAAAATAAAATTTTGCATAAAATAAATTATCAGACATGTAATGAACACAATAAAACAACCAATAATGAAGATAAAAATTAGTCAAAACAATTCTAGAACTGACACTGGTGTTAAAATTAGCAGAGAAGAACATTAAAAGATATAACTGTTATATATGTACAAAAAGTTAACTTGAGACATAGAAAATGTTAAAAAGACTTCCATCAATTTCTAGAGATGAAAATTACATCTAATATGAAAAATACACTAGATGGGATTAATAAAATTCCAGAAGTAAAGATTAGTGAACTTAAGATGTAATACAAAGTCTCCAAAATGAAACACAGGGAAAAAGAATGATTTTTAAAAGAAGAGAGCCTCCTTGAGTTTTGGAACACCTTCACATGCCCAATTACATGAATAATTAAAGTTGCCAAAGGGAAAGGGAAGGGAATAAAAGAGAAAAAATGCTTGAAGAAATAATGGCTGAAATTTTTCCAAATTTGACAAAAACCATAAGCCCACAAATCCAAAATGCTCAATGAACCCTACACAAAAGAAATAGGAGAAATAATACACCAATGCACATCATAATCTAATTGTTCTAAACCAATGATAAAGAGCAAATCTTAAAAGCAATTCAGAGGAGAAAAGCAGTTATGGAGGAAAGCAAAAACAAGGATGAGAGCAAACTTCTCATCAAAAACAATACAGATGAGAAAACAGTGGAGCAGCATCTTTAAGGTACTGAAAGGAAAAAGGAAAGAAAAAAAATGATTAAAACAGAATTCTATAGCCTGTGAAAATATCTTTCAAAACTGAAGGTAAGGGAAGCGGCGGTGGCTCAATCAGTAGGGCTCCCGTTTACCATATGGGAGGCCCCGGGTTCGGTTCCCGGGGCCTCCTGGTGAAGGCAAGCCCGCCCGCACGGCGTGGTTAGCTGACCCAGCGAGCGCAAGCAGCAAGGGGGGGGATAAATGAATAAATAAATAAAATCTTCAAAAAAAAAAAAAAAAAACTGAAGGTAAGATGAAGAGATTTTCAGACATAGAAAAGTTGACAGAGAGCAGATATGACTCAAGCAGTTGAGCACCTGCCTCCCACATGGGAAGTCCTGGGTTCAGTTCCTGATGCCTCCTGAAAAAAACAAAAACAAGCAACAAGCAAAACAGACAAAAAAAGTAATTCAGGGAAGCCGATGTGGCTCTGGTTGAGTGCCAGCTTTCCACATACAAGGTCCCGGGTTCATTCCCTGGCCCCCAGTACCTTAAAAAAAAGTTGACAGGATTCATCCCCAGGAAATCCATACTAACAAGAAATGCCAACAGAAGTCCTTCAAGTAGTAGGGAAATGTTACCATATGGAAATAAGGATCTGAACAGATGAGTGAAGAACAGGAGTGATGCAAACCACTTGAGTAAATATGTAATATTTTTTCTTATTATTTAAGAAAAATTTGTTCAATGAAAAATATAAAACTAAAAGACTTCTAGAAAAAAAAACATAGGAGAAAATCTTTGTGACCTTGGGATAAGCAAAGTTTTCTTAGACCCAATAACAAAAGCAGATCCAAAAAGGAACAAATTGATAAATTGGACTTCTTCAAAATTAAATCTTCTGCTCTTTGGCAGACACTGTTAAGGGAATAAAGAGAATGAAAAGACAAGACAGATTGGGAGGAAATATTTACAGATCATATATTCTATAAAGAACTTGAACCCAGAATATATAAAGAACTCCCCAAATTCAATAATAAAGAAATAAACAACACAGTTTTAAAAAAAAAAAATGGGCAATAGATTTGAACAAACATTTTAACAAAGAAAACCCTTGAATGGCAAGTAAGTCCATGAAAAGATGCACAATATCATTAGTCATTTGGGAAATGCAAATTAAAACCACAATGAGATACCAATGCACACCAACTAGAATGGTAATAATAAAAAAGACAATACCAAGGTGAGTATGAGGAACCACTGGAAGCCTCATAAATGTATGGTGGGAATGTAAAATGTTACAACCACTTTGGAAAACAGATTTTTAGTTTCTTAAAAAGTTAAATATAAACCTGCCATACGATGCAGCCATTCCACTTCTAAGTATTTCTCCAAGGGAAAATAAAGCATATTGTTTTCGTTTCCCAGGCTGCTTAAGCAAATACCATGAAATGGCTCAGCTTAAACAATGGGAATTTATTTGCTCACAGTTTAAGGCTGGGAAAAAGTCCAAGTCAAGGCATCAACCAGATGATGCTGGAGTGGCAGCCAGCATCCTGGACTCCTCTGTCACCTGGCAAGGCACATGGCGGAGCCTGCTGGTCTCTCCCTTCTCTTCCGCTGTCTTTAATTTCAGCTTCTTACTTCTGTGGTGTGTGAACTTCAGTCTCTCATGAAGGACTCCAGTAAGAGGATTAAGATCCATCCTGGGGCAAGGCTGTGGCTGTGAGGACGTGCAGGTATGCCCGCCGCCAGGCCCGAAGGGGGCAGTCGGCGCAGACCTCTGAGCCTCACACCCCTCCTGAGAGGAAGTCATGGCATGGAGCAGTCACCACTGCGAGATCTGAGCATGAGGTTGCATCAATGGCCCATTGAGGCAAGAAAGGAAGGCTCAACTTCTATTTGTGACCACGTAAGACCATGAGACTCAATGCAGAGCTGGTGGCCATTGACCACGGTGATGCACACAGTAGCAGGACTGATACTGCCAAATGCAGACATTAACTGACCTGCCATGCCTTGGGGGAATGGCCAGCACCTCTGTGGGGAAGCGTTCAGATGGGCCTTCTCCTGCTTCCACTAGACTCTGAGGATGTCAAGGGCCAGACTGTAGACCAGTTCCCGCCATGCAGAAATGCCTGGATCTCTGTCCCCAGGAGGATGAGGAGGAAAAGGAAGAGAAGAAGCCAGCAGAAGGTATGGAGGTAACAGCTCCCACTGGGGCCACCACAACCAAAGAGGAGGAGGGGTCAAGTTAATGAAGACCACGAGGCCCTGGGCCTTCCATTTCAGATTGATATGACCTTTTGCAAAATATCTTTCGGTTGCTCGCCAAGAAAGTCTCTTTCCTTCTGTTGTTTCATGTGCTGTAATGTAAAAAATAGCTTATTTTGATGATCAAGCTCTTGGCTCCTTGACAAATACTGAAAAAGATGGGGGTTTTATGCGTGTGGGTCCCATGTAAATCTAGCAGCAAATGTAGCTGCCACTTTGAAATTCTCTTTTCTCAAACTGCCCTGAATTTTGCCACTTTGAAATAATGACTGAATATTCTCAGCAACCAAAAATCAGCACACGGGAGTGTTTCTTGTGCATGAGTTGATTTATTCTGACCCATTTTATCCCTTTTAGTACATTTCATACCCCTTCAGGAAATGAAACAAAAACATCTTCCTTTAAAAATGTCACAGAGGGGGCCATTCCTAATAAAAGAGGCCAGATTATCAGGTATTTATTTCTCAAAAACCATCTTGACCTTTTGTATATGAGGAGCGTGGCAGTTTAACAGAACCCTTCCCCAAGGGGACCTGGCCTTCTCCTCATTCAAGGGGCTCTGGGTCTGTAAACTGTCTCAAGTCTGGAAATTGATTAAGGGGCTGTGATTCTCTGCATCTGTAATTGGAGTTAGGGTTTTGTTCACTCGACCTAGAACTCTTCTGCTTATACAGATCCAGAAAGAATTTAGTAGACTGCCCATGTATTTCACTTCTAGGTACCCCATGATCTATTAGCCAATGCCGTAACTCTTTGCAACTCAGACTCTTTTGATTGCTGCTTTGAGTCTGCCTTTCATTGCAGTAGCCACACCCACCTTACCTTTGGCGATTAACTGCCGATACTTGACTTTTACCTGACCGAGATCCCATCATCCCCATAATGTTTAAGAATTCTAATTCCATTACAGCCCTCCCTACAGTAATATCTGGACTACGGAGAAGAGCAACCACAGAGTTCTTCAGGGAAGATGGAGTTAGTCTTACAAATTTATTCCTCATAATCCTGGTTAAAGGTGTGTCCTCTGGACATTCCTGGGGTGGGTGGGCAAGTCTTAAATGGTAAATCCATTCCAGCATTCCAATCTCTCTAAGACTTTGAATCCCTTCTTCTACTGTATACCAGGACAAATCAGGCATTTCAACCTCAGACAAGCTAGGCCATCTTTTCGTCCATGTTTCAGCCAGCCACCCAAACAAACTGTTAGAGCCCTTTCTAACCCCTCGAGCTACAGCATTGAATCCAGAATTTCTGCTTAGTGGGCCCATATCAATAAATTCAGCCTGATTCAACTTTATACTCCTTCCACCATTATCTCATACACTTAGTATACATTCCCACACATACTCCCCTGATTTCTGTCTATATAAGTTGGAAAACGCATGCAGTTCTTTTAGAGTATAACATACTTCCTCATGGGTCACACTTTATATTTTGCCTTTGGGGACTTGTGATTTTAGCCTAGTAATAGGTCTCAAAGACAAGAGGGGTGGTGGGGGTGGGTAAGGAGAAGGATTAGAAATGCCTTGTAAACTACTGACCTCAGGGCATTCCTTTGCATTTTCATCTGGTAAAACAGGATTAATCTCTTCAGGCAGGATTTGGAAGGCAGATTCCTCAGGGAAGGGTGGAGGTTGGGCAGTGTATGCTGGAGTTTGGCTGGTACCTGCCTCAGATCTGGGAGGAGGTCCAGACTCCCTGGGGCAGGCCAGAGGATGGGCATTTAGCTGAAGAACTTTCCAAAGGAAACTCAGAATACAGCTTGACTTCTTTCAGCTTATAGAAAAATGCTAGACAAAAGAGATCAGCTGAGAACTGAATTGTTTGGTACAATGAAACCAGAAACTGATTTCAGAATCAAGTCTGGAAATCAAGTCCCCAGACAATAGTGTCCCATTTGAGGAATTAACTAAACTTAGAATTTATAAGTCAGGATTGAAAATGCAGTTACCCAAGAAGGACTTGTGGAAAGTCTTACTGTCTGATGGCTTGGGCCCTTGCTTCCTGCATGCTAAACCAACAAGCTTTTTGAGAGAGCTGTATGAACAAAACCACTATCAGCCTAGACTAAAAGGGACATGTATGGGAAAGATTGAAGGGAAAACAGCTTTAAGAGGAAAACCATGGAAGCTGAGATCTGGAATTAAGACATCTCCTTGGGCCAAGAGAGGAACCCCACCCATGTGTACAGAGAGGGTGAGTTTGCCCTGGCAATTGAAGAGGGTGGGTGTTCCCGTCCACTGTTCAGGGAGAGTTTTTGCCATCCCAAGGTACAGAGAGGGTGGAGCACATTCCCGAAGGGTTAGGGAGGGTAAGTTCGACACCCCATAGGTCTGGGAGGGGTGGGTCTGTTCCCCATGGATTAGGGAAGTCCAGGTCGCCATCTCGTTGCTCTGAGAGGGTTGGGCCTGTATACCAAAGATTAGGGAGGATGTTGTCTCCACCTCACTGTACTAGGGAGGTTAAGACTACCCCAGAGATCGGGGAAGTTGTGGCCATCACCCCAATGTTCTTGGAGGGTGAGGTCTGGAGCTCAGTCACCACCCAGATGCTTGATGAGGGTGTAACCAAGAAAATGGCCATTGGGTTAGCCTGTGGAAAGGATGCACCCCCATGAGGCCCCAGGGAGAAGAAACCATCATCTTAAGAATGACTTTCAGACTTTGAAGTCTAATGAAGTATGTCCTACAGGTTTATGGAACTGTAGGAACCCATGACTCATGTTTCCCTCCCAATTTCTCTTTATGGTAATGCAAATGTTTATCCTTTGTCTGTCCCTTGTATATTGGAAGCAGATAAATGGTTTTGTAAGTTTCAGAGGTCTACAGCCAGACAGGACTTTGCCCCAAGACAAACTGTGTTTCTTTAAACTGATTGTGATATGGTTTTGTACTTAGAATTGTTACTGATTTAGGGTTTGTTTGTTTGTTTTTTAATATTATAATGTCTTTTGGGGACTCAGAGGGTAGAGTGTGGCAGTTTGGTATTGTTTATGAATTCCAAAAATAGATATTGAATTGTGTTTGTAAACTGGTCTGTTCCTCTGTGCGTATTAGATTGTATTAGATTCAGAGGTTTCACTTTTACTTTATTAAATCAAGATTAGGGCTTTTATTTGGCCACATCATTAGGGTAATTTGGTTTGAGTCCATGCTCCACACCCCTTTGTGGGCTATATAAACAGATGTTCAATCAAAAACAAAGAAGAAAATTCACAGAGAAGGAGAACACAGAGTATTTAGTTTTAGACACTGGAGCCCCGGGAAGAGAACCGAGCTGTTCACCTGATAGTTTAGAGCTGGCCTTGTGGAGAGAGCAGAGCAGCTGAACCCAGAAAGAGACAAGCCCCAGGGAGAAAGACAAGCCTTATTCCAGCCTACAGCTGAGATTGGAAGAAGCTGGGACCACAGAGCCTTAAGAGGAAGAGGGAGCCTGAACCTTTGCAGAGACCAGCAGCCATCTTGCTCCAACACATGGCAATAGACTTTGATGAGGGAAGTAACTTACTCTTTACAGCCTTGTGACTGTAAGCTTCTACACCAAATAAATACCCTTTATAAAAGCCAGCAGACTTCTGGTATCAGCACCCCTTTGGCTGACTAATACAGAGGTACTATAAGGTTATTATATACTTCATTCCTGATACACTTTGGTTTCCATTTTTGCATTGAACTCCAGATTTTCTACATTCAGAAGGTAGAGATTTCAGGCCCCTGATTCTCAATCTCTAAGTGAAGGGAAAGGCTGGTTATCACTGTTCCTTGTTACTCTGAAAGACCTAATTTGGGGTCTGTGTTAACATGGGCTCTGTCTCAGCCAGTTCAGATGCAATATTCTTCAGAGGTGGGCACCTGTTGTTAGCAGAGTAACAGCCACAGGAGAAAATGGTGTGGATTAAGTAATCAAAAGGAAAAAAAAGATTTCCCCCTAAAAAATAAAAATAAAAAGACCCATCCTGATTAGGTTGGGCCACACCTTAACTGAAGTAACCTCATCAAAAGTTCCTACTTACAATGGTTCCACGCCCACAAAAATAGATTAGATTTAAAAGCATGTTTTTCTGGGGTAATAATGACAGAATGGGCAGAATAATCATACCCTAACCCCCAGAACCTACGAACATTTTACCTTACTTGGCAAAAAGGACTTTACAGGTATGATTAAAGTTATTGACCTTGAGATGAGGAGATAATCCTGGATTATCAGGTGGACCCAATCTAATCATATGAGTCCTTCAAAGCAGAGACTCTTTCCTCCCTGTGGTCAGAGAGAGGCATGAAGGTGGAAGAAGGGTCAGAGGAATGCAACATTGCTGGATTTGAAGATGGAGGAAGGAGGCCACAAACCAAGGAATGTGGACAGCCTCTAGAAGCAGGAAATAGCAAGGAAGATATTCTCTGCTAGCATCTCTAGAAAGGAGCTCAGCCCTGCTTGCACACTGATGTTAGCCCACTGAGATTCATGTCTGACTTCTGATCTACAGAACTGTTAGATAATAAATCAGTGCTGTTTAATCCACTAAATTTGCGGTAATTGGTTATAGCAGCCATAGAAAACTAATACGTACTCATAGCAGCTTTATGTATAATAGCCAAACGCTGGAAAGAACCCAAATGCTCATCAACAGGTGAATGGATAAATATAGTGTTTGCAGGATATGCATACAGTGGAGTATTACTCAGCAACAAAAGGAGTTAACTATTGATATACTGACCAGCAAATGATGAATCTCAAATGATTATGCTGAGTAAAGGAAGCCAGACCAAAAAAAAAAAAAAACAACAAAAAACCATTATATGCTGTATGATATTATTTATGTAAAATTCTACAAGTACAAACTAATCTATAGTGACAAAAAGCATATCAGTTGTTACCTGAAAATGGGAGAAATAAAAAGGAGAGATTAAAAAGGGGCACAAGGAAACTTGGGGGTGATGTATATGTTCATTCTATCAATTGTGGTGATGGCTTCATATGTCAAAACTTATCCAGTTGTACACTTTAAAAGTGTACTTTATTGTAGGTCAATCAAACCTCAACAAAGCTGTTAAAAGAAATTTCAATAACCACATGGGGCTAGTGGTTACCAAATTGAACAGTGCAGTTCTACAAGATAAAATAACAGAATATATTCATCATATGTAACGATTTATTAAATTAAAATCAATAATCTTAAAGGAAATGATTGGTAAATTTATGTCGTTAAAATTAAAGATTAAAGCTCATCAAAAGATAGCATTGATGGGGAGGAGATGTGGCTCAAGCAGTTGAGCACCTGCTTCCCACATGGGAGGTCCTGGATTTGGTTCCTGGTGCTTCCTAAAAACAAAAACAAAACAACAAGCAACCAATCAAAAAACCAACTCAGGGGAGCTGATGTGGCTCAGTGTTTGAGCGCCAGTTTCCCACATACAAGGTCCCAGTTTCAATCCCCAGGCCCAGTACCTCAAAAAAAAAAAAAAAGAAGTAGATAGTATTGAGAGTGAAAAGGCAAATCATAGTGGGGAAAATAATATTTGCTATATAAATATAAATACACACACACAATAAAGGACTTGTATCCAGAATACATAAAGAACAGCAAATCAAAAAAGAAAAATAAAAAAACCAATTTTCCAATAGGCAAAAGATTTGTACTGGCACTTCTCAAAAGCACATATTCAGATGGCCAATAAACACACAAAAAGTGCTCATTATCAGTGTTCATCAGGGAAATGAAACTTAAAACTGCAATGAGATACCATTACACCAAAAGAGTGGCTAAGATACAGAGCAACTCTAACACCCACACTGCTGGTGAGAGTGGGAATTGGTACAACCACTTTGAAAAACTGTTCAGCAATCTTTACAAAACTGAGCATATGCAATCACTACGAACTAGCAATTTTATCTTGGAATATACCCAAAATGCATATAATGTGCATCAAAAGACGTGTACAAAAATGCTCATAGCACCATTATTCATAAAAGCCAAAAAATTGGAAACAATTCAAATGTTTATTAGTAGTAGAATGGTTGGGTAAATTTTCTGTATATAGACACAAACAATGGAACACTACACAGTGATGAAAATGAACAAAAATATTGCCATACTCAAAAACATGGATGAATCTCACAAACATAATGTTGAGTAAAAGAAAGAAGATCCAAAAGAGTACATACTGAGTAATGAATGGCAATAGAAATCAGAATAGTAGTTGCTTTGGGGGAGAATTGCCAGTGAGCAGAAAGGGGTAAGAGGGAACATTCTGGAGGGAGGATAATGTTCTCTCTATGTACGTGATGGTCACAAAGGTGTGTTCATTTTGTAAAAAATCATCATGCTATATGATGTAGGTTATACTTCAATTTAAAAGTTTACTAAAAAATACTCATTCAAAAAATTAATCAAAAAATTAAAAGAAGAAATCAATGACCTTGATAAATTCCATCATCATGTTTTGAGTGGAGGATATTCAATTGTAAGCCCCCATCCTGATTAGCCAGTACTAGCCTATTCTCCCCACCTGCCATCTCCCCTGCTCAGATAACATAAATCTTTACCCGAAGAAAGAAATCATTGCAGCCACATGATGTTTGACTTGAGATTTTCCTGTTTTTACACCTAATTTAATGAAAACCTTCCCCACCCCCCCATCCAGTTTCTGCATCCATTTCACTCAACCGAAATAACAGCGAGCAGCAGTTTCAGGTAGAGTGCAGAGGTAATTATAAAATAGCTACTTGTAAAGGCATCGCTGCCATTTGTGCCACTTGAAATATTATCCCTTATGAGTTTTCTCACTGAATTAGTGCCATTTAATGTGTGCATATGGTCAAGGGGAAAATATAAAATTGATCAACGAGAACAGGAAAATTACTCCGGAGAATCTTTGTGGCTTTGTGAATTGTTGCTTGACATTGTGGTTTTACCAGATATAATGGCATGATTTACAATTTACAACTGGGCTTGGGGGATGCAGATACAAACATTTTTACTTAAAATACCAGGAGCAGATGGGGAAAAAAAAAACAGACTGGACTTGGTCCAGATGCTGAGGATGTTGCACATACTCCGCCTCCTACATGAAGGCATAAATAACACCAATTCCTCATCATCTACAGAAATGCAAGAGAGTCATCACATAGGCAATCCAAACAGTAGATAAACATAACATAATTTCTATGGGTCAAATTATTTTGGATTATATGTTTTGCAGTCTGTGGTTCTGTTTCTCTTTTCTTCTGGGGCTACTCGATGTCCTAGTTATTCACGATATAGCACATAGAATCATGAAATTGCACCATAAGACAAAATTCCAGAGGAGCTGGGGAGCTAAGAATGATCCCTTTTTTTCAGTTTTGTCCCACAGTGCAATTCTGCTCAGCCATATATTCCTTGTTAGAAATGGGCAGTGTCAACTTTCGCACTGGTACAAAGAAATATGATAGGCTATAAAGGTCACCAGGCTTGGATTCTAGCCTAAGAGCTTCCTCCAAGTAGCTCTGTGACATTTGACAAGCCCCGTACCTGATCATGGCCTTGATTTCATCACTAAACCTGGTGGAAGATGATTAGATGATTGCTAAGGCCAAACTGGCTCTAGGTATCTATGGTCATTTTAAGCAGAGCTGACCTTTCCTCTAAGATTGCTACCTTTCCCAGTCACATTAGCTTCAAAGTAATTATTTTCATTTTAAAAGTCTCAATCTTCTAGTTCCTCCTAAACTCCAATTTCAGTAGCAGATGGCAATGGCTATAAAAGCAATAAAGAAATTAAATAAGCAACAGAGATGTTAACTAAGAGATGAAAGCAAGATTTGCCAGAGATAAACTGCACCATAATCTACTTATAATCAATTGAAAGTTGGCTGTATTTCCAATTATCTGGATATTAGTATGATACTCATCTCCTTTGAGGAAAGGCCTAGAGGAAATGAAATAAAATGCAATAGGAGGGATAGCAGTTAGAGATAGAGAAGGACTTCCCGAATGTTTTTCAAACTAGAACTCATTATAGAGTTGCTACTTCGGTACAGTTTTGTGGTACCTGCTCTGTATATCCAACTTTCCCCAGGTCTATGATGGTGAGGAAGGGGTGATAATAATCAAATTATGAAAAGAATTAAAACTATTACAAAGGCCCCTAAGTCATATGATATTTACCTTTACATAAAAAGGTAGGGAGGGAAGGAGCGATGTCAAAAGCAATTGATAGGATGTCTCCACATCAAAAAGGTTAAAAATTACTGCATTATGAAACCTCCTTCCCTGGAGAAGTCTTTTGAAAATAGACCCTCTATCAGCCTCTGGAGAATGATGACTCTGCTGGGAAGCAAGTGAAAGATAAGATGATTCTGGCAGGTTCCAGACCCTCTCTGCCCCCTGCTCTTCTGCACTGGCTCCCTGAGTGACCTAACAAGTCATTTCTCACCTCCATCCCAGGGCCACACAGAGGCTTGGCAAACATTGACAGGGAGCTCAAAGGAGCACAGGTGATGGCAGTTACCACAACCGGGAAGACCACAGATGCCGAACCCCGCAGCACCAAAGGCCGTGGGAGCCTCTTTTCCTTTACCCCTGTCTGTGGATGCTGCTGGATGGATTCAGTCTGCTTAATATTGCAGACTTTCAGGGAAGAGTAAGAAAGCTGCAATGAAAGCTGACAAGTTACATGAACCTTGTCAAGGAGATATTATGAAGTTTTGGTGGTTTACAAGGTAAATGCGTTGTAGCAGACTTCATAGTTAATATCAAAATGTCTGGGAAAACTTCCTTTTGTCACAAGAAAGATTTTTGACTGCATTCATTCCTGTGTGACTTAGGGAAACCACTAACCTCTCTGGCCTCTGACTGTTTGCACTAGAACCTTTTCCCACCAAGTATTTAGACACTGTACAAAAATGCATATAATAAAAAGGATCTATGAGACATAAATGTTTGCAAGGATCAGAACAAAGGAAAAATACAATTATAAGCACAGATGGAAAAATAATAAAGCTTTTGTTGACAATAACATAACATTCAAGCCATTTAGTTCTAGTCAGCTAATGGAGATGGGCTAAAATTTGGCCTTTGAGCTTCCTAGCAGTGAAAGCAAACAAGGAAAACACTGTCATTATAAAATTCAGGGTGTCTCTAAGATATAGAGGAAGTCAAACCTTTCCTTAATCAGAAACCTGGAAGGAATTCTGAGAGGGTCTTCACTAATAATGCTTTATGGGATGCAGGGATAGCACCTTCCATAAAATTCCTAAAACTTTGGAAAAACATGTGGCTGGGGTCTTCCATTTCCCTACAGATAAAATTGGGAAGATATCAAAGATGAGCCAAACTCTTTCAATGTGATATTGTGAAAATGAAAAGAACTGACTGTTGGAAGCCTGAGCACAAGAAGACAGCAGAAATTGGATTGAGTTCACATCTTTACTCTACCCTGGAAAACCCTGGCCAGCTTAAAGGCATATTTTGCCACACTAAACAAATCCTGAGACTTTGTCTCTTACCTGCCTGAGAAACAAACTTGCCCTGTATTTACCACTCATTAAGTCCCATTAAGCAGGGAATATGTTCAATATAAATATTAGCTATAGGACATCCCTTTGTAAAATAAGCATAGTGGGGATTTTTCAAATATTTTCTTGGATGATAGAATGACTATGTAAACTTCTGTTCTCAACCTAAAACTTTAGTATCAATGAGTCTCTCTTTTTTTTTTTTTTTTTTTTTTTGAGGTACCAGAGGTCCAGGATTGAACCCAAGACCTCGTATGTGGGAAGCCGGCACTCAACCACTGAGCCACATCAGCTCCCCTGAGTCGATTTTTTTCGTGTGTTTTGCTTGTTGTTTGTTTTTGTTGCTGTTTAGGAGGCACTGGGAATCAAACCCGGGACCTCCCAAATGGGAAGCAGGCGCTCAACCGCTTGAGCCACATTCACTCCCCTCAATGAGTCTTTTCAAATAAAATATCAGTAACTAAACTTTGGCTACAAAAAGTAAAATGCAAAAAGCAAAATTTAGCACTGCATCAGCCCTAGAAAACTCCATTTTGATATGCTAACCACCTATTTAAATGGCAACGGCTATCAGCTAAATTAACCAGCCATTAAATGGTGAATATTGGTATCAGCACAAGCACAGCTCACTGACCTGAAATAGACATTAAATCATTAGACGTTGGTAGCTGGACCATGTGTGCCCAGTCGGTTTCAGAATTTTCAGCTGGAACCCTTTGTTCAAATAAAATTGACATAGAAGGATATACTAATAAAAGCTGAACTACTCTAGTTGAGGGGGCAGGGGACACCAACAAGCCACTCCAATGCACACCAAAACCAGCCCTACCTGCCCTCCAAATACACCCAGATGCCAACCATTCCATGATCTGTCCCAACCTCCTCTCCCAGGTTACAGGGTAGGAAACAAGGTGGCATCCTGCGACTTGCCCAGAACAAAGGGCATTTAGAACCTGATACCAGAAGACATTGATCCAAAAGAAATTGTGACAAATTAGCAAGGTCCCTGGACAGATCAGAGCATTCACACACCGGGTGGTAGAGAAGACCACCTTTTGATGTCTTAGACCCCAGGATGGTGGCTCTTTGCAGCAGTTCCTAACCAACCAACATAGGAAAGGGGGAAATTTTTAAAGAAATAAAAAAAAAAATAAAAAAAAAAAGAGCAACAACAACAAAATACCACGCACAGAAGAAGGAAAGGAACAAAAAGACAAGGGCAAAACTCTGCCCCAGTCTCTGAGTTATCTTTATTCCCCTTTGGCCACACGCACCAGGCCAAGCCTCCTGCCTCAGCAGAAGTTCTGCAGTGGCCAGAGAAGCCCCCTCGCTTTTCCACTGGTCGCCATCCTTCAGCATCGGGCGCCACCACCGCCGCCGCAGCAGCAGCCAGGGCACTCCTGAACAGACCCCCGAAAACTCAGACTAATTAAAGACAAATAATTAAACACATTCAGGTGGGGGGAGGTTGGCAAGGCCCCCCTGCATTGTGTGGCCACCTCGGCACCGAAATGGTTAGAGACCATATCCCTCCACGCGCACTCCTCTCATTGTGGTGGAGAGCTCTTGAGAACGTTATTAGCTGGGTGTGCGCCTTGCCGTTTTTCCACACGAGGCAGATGGGTAATTACGAAGCTAATAGTCTGATTGAGAGAAATCAGATGCAGTGGTTTGCCCAATTAGATGATACATTAGCTTCCTTCTTTGTAAGCAGCTAATGTGTGAAGCAAAGTGGTATTTTCGAGGGTCAGAATCCTTAAACAAGTGCCGAGTTGCAGATTATTGTATCTCTCTTTTTTTTTCTAATGGAGGAAAAGTGCTAAGTCTTCATTACTAAAAGCATAGAAAATGCAAATCAGCTTCTGAAACAAAAGAGAGAAGGGACAGGCGAGAATATTTGGTGTCCGATGTGTCAACCTACAACATCAATTACATTGAAATGCAATGCATGGCAGCCTAATCAAGGAGAGTATAATTGTAATAATTGCGTGCTTTTGTTGGAGAGCTGCTGCTGTTGTTATTTGTCAACCATTTGTTCCTCTCTATTGTTAAGGGGGGGGAAGATTTTTTTTTTAATGTAACTGAGAGATTGGGTAGGTAATGGGTGAGCCGGCGGCTGTCCTCAGAATGTGTATGAGGGTCTTGCTTCCCAGCTCCCCCAAGGCCCCGGGGAGCTGCTGGGACAGCTATGTGACAAAGTGGCCGGCCATGCCTAGGGCAGGCTCAGGCTCCGTCCCTGGCCCCAGTGTCCTAGGGCAGAGGTGATGAGTGACAGGTCTGAAGGGGCTGAGAGGAAAGCTGTGCCGGTGGAAAGAGCCTCACATGCCAGTTCTTCTTTCCATCTTTAGCAAATATAAAAAGGTGGAAAGGAAAGAGGAGAGGGAGTGGCTACGCTAAGTTCTCCACCTCATTCTGTCATGTGACGTTTGGGCCTAAAGAAGGACTTGTTCTGTTTCTGTAAGTGACCATTGCCTGCAAAACTCTCATGGAAAAAAGGAGGTAAAACAACAATAGCATCAACAACTAAATGAAAGACGGCGGCTGAGAGCCAGGGTGGCGCTACCTAGCAAGGTGCAGCTGGGATCAGGGACTGAGGCTCCAGTCCAGCTCCATCCCACACGTCTGGGGGACCCCACCCCTTGTCCCCACCGTGTAACACCAGATCCATACAGGATCCGTCCTGAGCAGCGGAGAGATCCAAACCCAGGATGCTCTCAAATCTTTGGCAGTCAGAAAGTTTCTTGAACGCTTCTGAGTCACAGAAACAAATTTATTTTCCTCTCCCTCCCCCTACTCACTGTTTTGTTTTGTTTTGTTTTTTCAGGTGTATAGATGTTTCCTAAAAATCTACTTAGGAAGAGGGGAGAAGAGAAAAAGGCAGCTTAATAGCTAACTCTGGAAAGAAAAACAAAAAACACAAAGCAAAACAGGGATGTTCACAGAAAGCCGAAGTGGAGCTTGAAAAGTCTCCTTAGGAGCAACTCTCGGGATTCAGATCAGATAAGAGGTTCATTCTCTCACTTCAATCGGTCTTGCCAATAGGTTGAAGCAGAGGCACAAAGGGAAGGGACTAAAACATTTAACAGAGCTGTTAAATCTCGTTCTCCACAGCTAAAAAAGAACAATCCCTGATCATCTTTACCAAGGGGAGTCTTCCTGGGCTGTAGGAGGCTTTGCTTGTATCCCTGACAATCCTGTACATACTCCAAAACTCACAATAATTAAAAGCAAATAATCAAATACATTCAATTTGAAAAGTTGGCAAACTCGTGTGTATTATTGCGTTAGCACCTTGGCAAGGAAATGCTCACATCGCACTAATCTCGTTGTGCAGAAGAGCTCTTGAGCTTGTTGTTCGCTGAGCCCATGCCCCCTCCTCCCCTCTGCTCCCCTTTGGACCCTCCTCCCCCACCAGCCTCTCCCATTTTAACCAACAAAATAAGAAAAGAAACTGTGCCTCAAGAAGGGCATTTGCTTTCATTTGGATCTGACAGAGGTTTGATGTGGAAAAGATGCACTGTCCCCTTGCTGCCTTCTTGGTTATCCACCTAGAGAAAAGGTTAGTGAGATTCTGTCGTTTTTAAATGAAGTTTGTAGCAGTGAGCCTTGACTAAGCCATTCACAGTCGTCCCTCACCCACCAATGCCACCCTCCCTGGGACACTCCTTGTCAAACCGGTGGCCAAATCTGAGTGATGAGCTGACAAAATGAGAAGAAACCAGATCCAACGCTGCTGCCCCTGTGATACGAGTTTCTTAGGGGCTGGTTGAGGGACGAGAGGATGGAGTTGCCCAGAAAAATGTAAAACTCCTGCCATCGAGAATGGGGTGAAATGAGCCCAAGCCCGCCAGAATTTTTCTGGCAGATCTACCTGAGGCACATTTCTCTTTCATCCTGGGCCTCTGCCAATCACAGCCTCCCAGTGTCCAGGACTCCGAGGAAGATGGGCAGCTTGTCCTTGGCGCTGAACAGAAGAAGAGCAAATAAAGTCACATTCAGCTGCATGCCATCCATGTTAGATGGAAAAGGAGCGGACCACACAGGCAGTGCATGCAGCCAGGTCTGGTAGGCAAATAACAAACGCACGAAGCAAGAACAGGGCCTGGTGTGTTCCTGGGAGGAAGGGTCCATGGGACGCGCGTGAAGGAGATTACAGCTTGTCTGTGGATGAGGAGACCTGGAGGGCTGTTCCCTGCAAATCCAAAATTCCACACCAATTTTCCAACATGTCCTCAGTCACAGTAATTAATCAAGAGCATCGACCTATTGGCACTTTGGTTACTTCAGGCAGAATATTTTGAAGAAAGCAATAGGCAAGGGTCTTGGTTGACTACTTGATGGTGTTACAAATTCTTGCATATCTACTCACTCCCCTCTCCTTCATTCTAACCTCGTCCATGGCCTCATCTATGTCCTTCCCATGTTAAAATGAACCCCTTTTTCCTTGCCAGGTTTCTCGTCATTCTTTCATTCTTATTCAATTACTCATTCAATCATGCATTCCGTAATCTATTCATTCGACAAACATCTATTAAGCAATAAGATACTAGAGGTACCGTAAGTGGCCCTCGAAATACAAAAATAAATAAGGCTTAGTCTCAGTCCCCAAGGAACCCAGAGTCCAGCAGGAGAAGAATACAGATTTAAAAAAGATAATAGTGAGGAGCAGATGTGGCTCAAGCGGTTAAGCGCCTACTTCCCACATGGAATGCCCTTGGTTTGGTCTCTGGTGCCTCCCAAAAACAAAACAAAAAAAAAAAAAACAAGCAAAAAAAAAAAAAACCAACACAGGGGAGTCAATGAGGCTCACATAAGAGGTCCCAGTTTCAATCCCTGGCTCCAGTACCACACACACACACAAAAAAGATAGTAATGAAGTGCAATACTATCAAGTTAGTGCTAGAACCACTTTAGGCACACAGTGAAAAGGAGGTGTTCAGAGGAGGGGGCTCCAGAGTCCACCAGAGACGCCTGTCAAGCTGCCCCTAGGTAAGGTAATCACAAAGCCCCAGTTTCCTGATCTATAAACAGGGGTAATAGCAGCCTTCTCCTTGCCTCACAGAACTGGGGCAAGCCTCATTTTAGGAAGCACCTACCAAGTACCAGGTGCCATGCAGAGCCCGTTTGCTCATGCAGCCTCATAGGAAACCAATAATATAGGAATTTTACCACAAATTCCCAATGAGGAATCGGGATTAGAGAGACAAATGGACTTTACACATTCACATAGCTAGGAAATTGAAAAGCTAGAGTCTGAACACAGACCTGTATGAATTTTCAGTCCATGTTGTTTCCTCCACATTAATAAAGCAGTTTGTAGGATGTAAAGTCCCATTCAAAATCAAGTGCCCGCTAATTGAAAAACTAAGGCCTAGGGAAGAGAGGGGTCAACCACGGAACAGTTTGGGAAGGAGGCTCTTTGAGGCTTCTAGAACATTCTCCTGTGGTCCTTGGGTGACTAGCAGCCCTCAGAAGAGGGAGGCAGAGAGCTGGGATCCCCGTTTCCCCCTCTCCTGCCGTCCTCTGATCCTGCCCATACACCCAGGGTGGCTCTCCTCAGGAACGTAGCCATGAGGTTTTGTTTTTGTGTTTGCTTGGTCTTGTTTTAACTGGAACATCATTGGCTCTCTTGACAGCTATTGTAAACTACGGATAGGAGAGGCTCCAGTGCCCTCACAGCCGGCGCCTCTTACCAGGTCCTGAACCCCCACACGGCATGGCTGTATTACTTTCTTCCACTTTTCTCGTTTGGGGGCTAGAACTCCAGCCTGAAGTTCCAACGCTCTCTAAGAAAAACAGACCAGCTCTTGGGCCAGAGGCAGATGGATTTCAACAGAGCAAGGTCAGAGCTGCCCAGTTATAAAACTGGCCAAGGCACCCGGGAAACGACACCTCTTTGTCCAATCCTCCACCCTGTGGTGAGATTAAGCAAAGGACTTTGCAAAGGAGCTCCAGGAAAATATTGATATATTGAAGAGCAATCGACGAGGCACTCAGGCTCCCTCCCTGAGCTCCACCCAGCCCCACAAATATGTGTCCAATCTTTCCTTTACTCCCCCTGGATGAAGTCCGTGTGTGCATGGAAATGTTTCTGTGCATTAAAGAAAATCAATGGAAACATCTCAAAAACAATTTCAAGCTCCTCTTCTTCCCACAGGGTAGCAAAGTCAGGCCCTGCTGTGCCATGCAGGGGTCCCAAGGAGGACCAAACCCATGTGGGTGGCAGAGTTCCCAACGTGCTGCCCTTTGCTTCTCTCTCCTGACATCTCTGTTCCATAAAGCCAGCCAGCCTAGGGAAATGCTAACTCTCCTCCCATATCCTTTAGTTTCAATCTACTACTATATTTCTGTGCAATGTTTACCCCTGACCCCAGGGAGGGGCATCTTCAGGTAAAACCGGGTGTTAGCATTAAGACAGGGGTGGGAGGAGCAGGCTGGTAAAAGTAGCATAAGCTTTTGGAGTTAGTAGATCTAGGTTTAAATGTCAGCTGTGCAGCTTTGTGCTAGTCACTTAACCTCTCTGAGTCTCATATTCCTCATCTTTAAAGTCAGGATAGCCACACAGATCATGCATGGCTACTGTGAGTATTTAATGAGATATTAATACATAGTACCCAGCTGCAGAAGTGCCCAGGACATGGTTGACTATCGCTGTTATTGTTATCACTAAGGAAGGAGTTGAGGCTAAACAATTTGCCTGCTGACTCCCCACTAAGAGCAGACAAAGCCAGATGAGGTGGACAACTTGGAAGGAGCACTGCCTGTTGGTCGAGAAAGAGCCCCGAGGAGCACCTGCACAAAGGATGCCGTCTTTGAAGGTGAAGGACAGAACATTTCAACCTCCAGTCGACAAAGGTGGAGACTTATTTTTAACAACTAAAACAGGCATGCGGTGCAGTCAGGCCAGGGGGACATGGGGGAGGCGGAGCAGGGAGGCACACCGTGGCAGATGTCTTGGCTGGGAGAGGAAGTTCCAGAGGATGTGCAGCGGGTTGGGGAACAGGGGGCTTGGGCTCAGTGCAGAACAGCCCAGCTTCCTTCCAGACGTGAAGCGAGAGCAGCATCCAGAGGGATCCCCAGGAGACCTCGGCGTGCCTGGGTTGGCAGCCGAGCTGCCTGGGGCTGGGGGGGAGGCGGGCGCTCTCAGCCTGGTCTTGGAAGCAAAGTTGTTTCACCTGAGAGGGCTAGAAAACCCTCACCCCTGGGAAGGAAAAAGAAGATGAGATTTCTCCTGGGGTCGGAATAGGACCCTGTGGGCTGGAGACAATGGCTCCAAGAGGCTCCACAACCCCACCCCTGTGGACGAGGGAACTCAACACCCTGGAGATCTGCGTGTGAAATCTGCACTGGGGAAGAGAGTCCTCATTTAGCAGAGAAAGTGCTGCGCTATCTATGTGTGAAAGCTTTTTTAACACTGTTCCCTGCTCTCCATATGGCGAACTTCACCCAAATTAGGAGGAACTGGTGAACAAAGCTCTAGCGACTTGAAAACGAGAGCAAGCTCCAGGAGCCCATCCCAGACGGGTGCCCAGGGTGGGTCCAAGAGGGCAGAGAGCTGGGCAGCCTCTTCCCACACCCCTGGAACCTTACCCTGGAGTCTCCATCCTCCTGTCCAGGGCAAAGTTTTGTTCCCTCTCAGTGGATGAAATGACCATGGCCAATAATTAAAATAACATCAATAATAATAACCACCACCATTTATGGAGCGCTTACTGTGTGACAGAAAATGTATCAGGCAGCTTGCAAAACCTCACAGAAACCCTGGGAATAGGTACTTTGATGCCAAGTAAAAGACAAACCTGAGGGTCAGAGAGGTTGTCTTTTGCCCAAGGACACAGGGGAAGATTCAAACGCAGGCTGGTGATTCAATCAAGCTCAGTCCTCAGCACCACCCTCCCCCTTCTCCAGAGCAAGCAGAGGTGTGGGGAGGGGGCCTCCAATGGGAAGCTGAAGGGCAGCTCCCCATAAGGCATGGAGGGCTGGGACCTCTTCCCTGGGTCAGAGGATGAGTGGCCCAAATCCCTGATGGTTTCATACCACGGGGATTTGTGGGGGCTGCAGAATCACTGACTCATAGACCATCAGGTCTGGAAGGGAACTTTATGATACTGCCCCTCCACCCCCACCCCATGGAAAAAACAAGTCTCAAGAAGACCTAACCGAGGCACAAAGCAAGTTATATTAGTCAAGACAGCCAGGACCCAGCCTACCGCCGTCATCCTATGACACTGGAAAGCATTCCAGGAAAGGGGTCATCCTCTCCTGCCCTTCTTCTGCGGCAACCTCTAGCTAGCTAGTCCTATCCAAAGTGGAGAAGCCCCCTCCAAAAGCAGGCCCAGTTTGTTAGGGCTCCTGCTCCATCCAGAAACCCCCCTCCACCTACCTCTCTATTCTCCTTGCCCCATTTCTGGACCTCATTTAAGTGCAGCTGTTCTTGACTGTAGCCCCCCATCTCCAGTCCCATGCTGCCTCCCCTCCAGCCGCACGCCCCCTGGATTTCCTGCAGGGTCTTTGGGCCTGCGCCTTCCCCATCTCTCATTTCAGGCTCCCTGGCTGAGTGGCTGAGAATGGCAAGACGCAGCTCAATGCAAAGATGTTTAGAATGTTTATTTTGGTTATTGTATTATTTACAGCAACTCTGTGCAGTGCCCAGGGCATTGCGTGGTTTGAAAGACGCTATACAAACTAAAATTGTGTGGCATTGTTTGTTCCTCCACACTCTGCGAGAAAGAACCAATCTAGTAATCACTGTTTTTGCTCCTTAAATCAAGGACGTTCCATTTTGTGTACATGGTGACTAATCTGGAAATAAAGATTCATAGCAAATATATAAGGAGATCTGGAAGCAGTCGGGGCCTTGGGAACACATGAAAGAAAGGCAGCAGGGAGAACGGGGAAAAAGACAGTCAGGTCAGAGTGAGGTTGGCGAGAGCCCTGTGGTCCCTCTGCGGAGGGACAGCAGCCCACCCACGGGCAGGGGGAGGTGCCACATCGCATATCTGTTCCAGACAGACAGAACAGCCCCCGGGAGCACTTTGCCCCTGACCCACACCTCGCCAGCTGCAGTCTGCCTGCAAACCACCCAGCCACCGGGTCTTAGCCCCGAAGTCAAGTTCTCCGGTGCTGAGGCTGACCCTTTGCAGAACATAAGCTATGGGAGGCAAGCAGGGATGAGAGGAGAGGAATGACCATGCAGTGACCAGAGTCCCTCTTCAAGGACATGGTAGGCAGGATCGGGAGGGGAAGTGTCTCGGAGCTCTGCAGCCACCCAGCAGGTTTCAGACACTATTATTCTGCTAACTCAGGCCCTTGCTCAACAGGCCAGACCCTGCCTGTCCAGAAGGTGTTCAGACAGAGCTGGAGCTGGACACGAGGCTTTGGGTGTAGCAGCCAGCTTGTGACAGAGGTAAGGCCTGTGTAAGTCAATTCACCTGAACCCTTTCCTGGGGAAAAGGGTGAGCCTGGTCTCATAGCTTGGCCCCAACTTACCTTTCTGGCGTCACCCTTTCCCCCAGTCACCAGTCTAATAATCCAGCTGCACCACGAACAGCCTGCCTTTCCCTTGCTAAGTCATGCCTGCTTGTTGCTGTCCAAGCCTGCCCAGATCCTATGCATCCTTCAACATCCTGTTCAGATGTAGTATCTTCTGAAAACCCTCCATAGTTTCTCCATAGCCCGTGGCAAGATTAATCAATCCCCACTGAGATCCAGGCCCTTGATTTGTGTCTCTGCAGCACTGCCATGGAAAAGACGTGTGTGGGTCTGCCAAGTGTGGTCCTTGTCCCCAGCATCCAACAGAGAACCTACCCCGATGTTTGTGATTCTGTTGTAGTGCCCCAGCTATTTTCACAGCCACCCAGATGCCCTCTCATTCATCCCAGCTGCCTCCAGGCTCCAATGTGGGCCCCAAGGGGCCAGATGGGCAGCAAAGGGGAGGTGGTCATGGGTAATCAAACCATGGTCTAAGACCCAACTGACTTCACTTCTCCCTTCCAGAGGTTTCTCTGGCAATTTCCAGGTTGTGCTAAAAATTAACAATTCCCAAATAGTTCACATTCTCTGCATTTGCCAAGTTTTAGTGCATTTTCTGCCGAGTTAAACTGCAGCCGAGTCACACAGCAATTTAACTGGTCTGATGCATGAAGCCTCATCATCGATTACCATGAACATTTAAAAGCGAGGTAATTACAGGCTGCATTCCTGAAGCCCGAGGCACCAAGGCTACAATCCTGGAGTTTATTATAATAATGGTGATAAGGAGGGGTCCCAGGGATCCCATTTGTCCAGACTCTTCAGTTTGGCCAGGAAGGGATCTAGGGTGCCACTGCCCCTCCCAAGGTCAACTCCACCTTGGACTAAGCCAAACCTTCTCGGCCTTCTCCCGCAGAACTGGGAGTGAAGCTGCCCAAGAGCAGAGATTGTTGCCTCTGTTTCTCTTGTCCCTAACCCCAATCCTATCCCCACCCAAACTATTCATAGAGAAGCTGACTCCCTGGGTTAACTTCCCACTGACTGATTCAAGCAGAACACTCCCCACTTCTCTGGGATGAGCTATAAAATACAGGATGTCTTACCTTGACTACAATGAAAGGCGAATGCCCAGCACTGAAGAGCTATCACTGAGCTTTCCAGATCCCGCTTTTAAATACAAATACCCTTTTAAGGAGAAATCCACTAGATCACTAATGACAATATAAATAACTTGGTATGATTAGTGTAGCAGATTCCACCTGACTGGAAGAGCTTCAGCTTTAGGAAAAACATTAGATTCCTGGGAAGAATATAGTAGACTCTAATAAGGAAGAGGCCAACCTTGAATTAATCATTTGATTAGTTAATCAATGAATGAGTCACTGAGTAAGTCAATGAATGGATGGATCATTGGATAGGACAGGTCCCATTTAGCCAGTCTATCTTTTCAGATGAAACAACCAATGCTAAACCCTCTGTCTCTCACATCCACTCCAAAATATCAACAATTCCAAAGGCCTAAACACCACTGGGGGCAGGGAGAGAGAGGTCACTAAAGCCTGAAGTGAACAAGGTATTGTTAGGTTTACCACCTTATGAAGAAAGCTTCCCTCCACAGCACCTGTTCTAACCCCACTCCTGCTTACAGTTACCTATTCTGAATCATGGACCATCTTAGAAGATCTCTCATACATTTTATTTTCTCTCCCCTTCCTAGAGTCAAACAGCAAGAGAAGAACATGCCATAATCATAATGAAGTGTAAAGGATGAGGAAAGATGGTTGGGAGTGAGAAGTCTCCCACCTCTGCCCAGGTCCCCCTTCCCCACTCCACCTTATCAAGGTGGTAATGTGGAAGCCAAGGGATCATTAATTCTGCCTTGCTTGACACATCAGGACACCAGAAGTGAAGACCCTTGGGTAAGGCCAACCACAGAAGACAGAACCCCTGGCTTTAATCATTGGAGTTTGCACAGCCAGCATCCTTTTTAACTTCCCCTGTGATCTCCAAGGTATCTGGATGAGTTAGGCTCTGACCCCCAAAATCCATTCCTGGCTGTCTCTATGAGCCATGCAAAGGTAGGCAGCCTCCAAGACGCCCCCAGGGATTCTCACCCCCTGCTACTCAGGTGCATGCATAATCCCTTCCCACATTGAATAGAGCTGACCTATGTAACCAATCAGATATTGGAGAACCAAAGTAGCATGACTTCTGAGGCTAAAACATAAAATATATTGCAGCTTCTGTTTCACTCTCTCTCTCTTTTTTTTTTTTTTTTTAATTAATTTATGTATTTATTTCGCCTCCCCTGCCCCATTGTCTGCTCTCTGTGTCCATTTGCTTTGTGTTCTTCTATGTCTGCTTGTCTTCTCTTTTCTCTTTAGGTGGCATTGGGAACTGATCCTGGGACCTTCCAGAGTGGGAGAGAGGCACTCAATCTCTTGCACCACCTCAGTTCCCTGGTCTGCTTCATCTCTTATTGTCTCTTCTCCGTGTCTCTGTTGCATCATCTTGCTACGCCAGCTCTCTGCTCAGGCCAGCACTTCTGCATGGGCCAGCACTCCTGCATGGGCCAGTGCTCCGCACAGACGAGCACTCCGTGTGGGCCAACACTCTGCGTGGGCCAGCTCTCCATGCCGGCCAACTTGCCTTCACCAGGAGGCCCCAGGAATCGAACCCTGGACCTCGCATATGGTAGACGGGAGCCCAATCGCTTGAGCCACATCCACTTCCTCACTCTCTCTTGATTCATTTGCCCTGGAGAAAGACAGCTGCTATGTTGTAAGGATACTCAAGTAGCCCAAGAAAGAGGTCCACTTGGATAGAAACTATGGGCTCCTGCCAATGGCCAGCACTGACTTACCAGCCACACAGATAAGCTCTCTTGGAAGGGTGTCCTCTAGATCCAGTCAAGCCTCCAGAAGACTGCAGTCACAGCCAACATCTTCAATGCAACCATGTGAGAGTTCAGAACCACACAGTTTAAGCCACTCCAAATTCCTGATTCCTTTGAGATACTCCCTCTCGATGACAGAAACCTGACTCCTAGATATAACGTTTATTTTTGTTCTAAGCTACTGAAACCTGACTCCTAGATATAACGTTTATTTTTGTTCTAAGCTACTAAGAATGGTAGTATTCATTGTGCCACAATAGATAATGAATACACAAGCCCAGCCACATGTTTATTCATGTGTTCAATTCATTCAACAAATATTTGCAAAGCAAACAACATGAGATAGGCGCTATTGGGAAGGAAAAAAATTAACATGATCCCTTCCCTCAAGGAGCTTACAACATAGTTAGGAAGACAAGATTTAGAGGCCCAACTCAGTCAAAAAGCAACATATGACTGAGGGTTTCTATATTTAAGAAAAGAAAGAGTGAGCAATGTGGGCTGGAGGGGAATGCCTCTCAAGTTCTCAGCTGCCAGCAACAGAAAGTAGCTCTTACTGCTGTAAAAAATTAAAAAAAAAAATTTATTGGAAGGATAACTGGAACTCATGGAGGTGATAGGAATGCTAGAGAATCAGTAAAAAGGCTGAACGAGGAGACCAAGGAACTGAGGGCACAGCCAACTCTCTCCAGGCACAGTCTGGCCTGTGGCCCTGGTACCACTCTGTCACTAGACACTCACTGCCCTTGCTGGACTCTCATTTCTTCCTCTAGATGTAAAGTCCCAGGTAGATGGCAACAACCAATTGGCCAAGCTGAGGTCAACTGCCTGTGCCCAGATACCAAAGTAAGAGAGGGTATATCTGCCCCACTTCAGCTTCTGAAGGGGGAGGCAGGGCTATCTATATAATGGAGAAATTGCCCCCAACAGGAAGCATATTAGGTTTGGGAAGCCACTGCGGAGGGACAAGGGGTCATTTGGGGAAGAGGAAAAGCATGAGCTAAGGTGACTAGGAACTGCAGCCCTTTCCTCTGCTTCCTCTGGCTGGGCCTTCAGTATACTAAGCTTCTCCATCAAATAAATGGTCTGAAGGTGTCTTCCTTTCCCCTTCTCATTCTTGTCACCATAATTGTGAGGCCTTCCTTCTCTCCAGGCTACTACTACAACCAATCCCAACTACCATTTGCCCTGCAGAGCTAAGGATTGATGGCCTAGACTAGAATTTGTTTCTTCAGATGGGACCTGATGAGGAATTCCCAGAGCACCCCCCTGATAAATAGGCAAGCATGAACCCATGAGGCAAACAAAATCACTGGGGCCTTAGCCCAAGCCTATTCCTCTGTCCACTGAGGCCTCAAGAGGTGATTGATTATAGTAGCTATCCTGTACCCACTATGAAAACAAGTGGGAGCATAGGGAGTAAGCAACAAGACTTCTGAACACCCACAAAACATGCAAAGAAGCCAATATGATAGACTGTGGACAATCTGGAGAGTACACAACTCACAAAGCCTCTTGCTATCCTCTAATAATGCCTGCTGCCCTCTCAACCCACGCCTATTGGTGTAGCTGCCAGAAGTCACACAGGCAACCAAGTGAAGCTTTAGTATGACCCCAGACTTTGGCCTCTCTGATGCACTGCTCTTTGCTGTGCCCAGCCCATCTTCACTCCAAGGCTGTAGAAATGCATCCACTTTTAATGACCCAGCTTTCCAGGAACTCTTCCTTGACCACTCCATCCTGACTACCCACCAACTTTAAGACTTGATTATATGCCATCTTGAAGGTTTGCTGTACCATCAGCTGAGCCACCCAGCCAGTCAAGGTCAACCTCTTTCAGGCTGGATGCTCAGAAGTAAACCATTTCTACCATAAGGGCACAAGTCAATCCTATCTGCCCTCTTGGTGCAGGTATGACCTAGGCCAAGGTCAGAAGGCCTTGAAAACCCCAGTGTCTTTCACCCAGATTCACACCACAATACCCGATCCAGCCATGAAAGTCTGGGCTCTATGGAGGCACAAAGCAACATTTGCTAATGCTCTCTCCAGATCTTTAAGCAAAAGCCCAATGGTCTATTGTACCACAAGAGACTAGGAGCATCATCCTCTCAGAGGCCTGCAGCAACTCATAAACAACCTTAGATCCAGATGAGTCATCTCTTCTGCCAAATACCTATACTTTCATCCTACAGCTACTTTGACTTTCCTCCTCATTTGACTTCCCACTACCACTTTTCCCAGGTCCTCTGAAATCCAGAAAAGCTTACCATCATATAAAAATACCTACTTTAAGGACTGGGATGGAGGATTAAAGAGTTGGGTAAATGACAGGGGTATGGAAAGAGGCCAGCAGAATTCAGCAGTCAGGAGGAGAAGGAGGCCATGCACTCTGATTTCACTGTCACTCCCCCTCATTTATCTGTCTGTTCTTACTCTCCATCCCAGTCCTGCCATCATCCAGGGAGATTTCATGGATAAAAGGACCACCCTTCAAGGCTAAGCCTCATGATCCCTTAGCCTGCTCTAGTCCATTGACTCTAACCCCTACAAATCTGCATTCCCACAACCACACTTTGAGCTTTTACAACGTCTTAAATCTGAAAGGCAATCCTTTGTTCTAACCAGTCTCTTATTTTTCTTTTTCTCAATTTACTCATTACTCTTTTTTTGCCTCCTTGGCATTTTTCACCCAGGGCAAGCTAATTTTCTCTCCATCTATCAGCTCCCTTCTGGTTTCACATCCTTCCCTTTCTAATGGAGACCTCGTGATGCATCCCTTCAGTAACTTCCTCGCCATTACCTTTGATCTTTCCTGACTTGGAAACCTGAACTCTGGATCCGTCAGACTCTTCTGCTCCTGCAGCCAGTCTGCTGAGGGCTTCCGGAGGAAACCACACAACCATCTGGACTGGTTGTGAATCTCCATGAAATCTCCATGAATCTGTGGTCTCCAATTTCAATGCTGCTGCCAAGTTCCTCCCTCTCTATTCTCTTTATCAACATTTCTGAACATTTCCTCTCTCCTCAACACCCTTCCCTACCTGCCCCTTTCCCCTTCATTCAATCTCAGCTTTGCCTCTTTATCATTAAAAATACTAAGGCCACCAGGACAAGTGCTCCCTCAGTTTCCTTCCCACTGTTATCCTGTCTACACCATAATCTGACCTTTCCTCCTTCCTGCTGCTTACCTGAAAGAAGCATCTTTCTCCTGTCCAAGGCAGCTCCTTCTACCTGGGCTCTGGCTTCCAGCCCCTGCACCTTCTCAGAAGCCACATTCCTTCTATTGTCTTCCCTCCCCTCCATCTTCTGTCTCTTCCTCTCTACTGCCTCCTTTTCATCAGCATACCTCCTAAACATGCTCAAGCCTCTCCAATTTTAAAAACCAACATACCCCTCCAGAGAACCATTCTTCCCTGCGCCCTCAAATCAATGCTCTGAGCTCATGAATCGTCAGCACTTACAACACTGCAGTATAACACAGTATAACAAATAATGGATTTGTCTATGCTCCCCTGCTAGACTACAAGCTCCTTGAAGGCAAGAACCATATTTAAATACAATTTTACATATTTCAATAGTTTCTGAAACATGGAAGACACTCAATAAATGTTTCTTGAATGAATGTTAAATGCATAAATCTTTTCTTCCCAGTATGACCACAGACTGCCAGCAGTAAAGGCAACTCCTTGAGGACACTCAGATTCAGATCATCAATGGAGCCCCCAGGTCTCTAACTATGGGGTTCATTCAATGGATTTTATTAAATACTTACAATGTGCCAGACAAAGTCCTTACCTCATGGAGCTTACATTCTGCTGGGTCTAGTTTCACTCATCTCAATTCAACAGCACTTATAAGCACCTACTATACACCTGGAGGATGCAGAAAGGCATAAATTCTGTATTTTCACTGGGGACAAGGAGCATATAGTAACTTGGAGGAGTGAGGGCAATGTAGGACAAAAAGAATGTACATCCATATGTCACAAATGTGCTCCTCAACATAATACGTTTTTCCACCTCCTCGAAAATAAAAGGCCGGGTGAAAATCAGTAATGAATTTTCTTTCGGAAGGTTAGCCTGGGCTATGTTGTGGTGATAAATTCTGAAATCTCATTGACTTAACACATACTATTTCTTGCTCATTCAGAGCCAGCTGCAGAGGGATGGGTCTCACTTTCATCATGTAACAACATCTCAGTGGCTCCAAGTTTGGCCCCAACAACAGAGGACTCTCCTCCTTTCTGTACTTTGGCCTAGACCTGACATGCTTCACTTCTGTCCACAGCCCATTGGCTAGAACTGATTCTATGGCCCTGCCTAATTAGGGGGATGCTGGAAAATCTGTAGAATCACCCTGGTAGTCCAAGACGGATACACAGCTCTACCATGCTGCCCATGGGATTTTTTTTTTCTAACTCATCTTGAAGAGTCAAGGGTCAAACACACACAGACCAACACAAGGCAAGAAGAGGTCTCAAACTTAGAAAATAGGAAACAAACCCTATTTACACAAAGGAGATTCTAAAACACTAGAAAGAAATTTTAAAAGGCCAACGTCAAACAGGGCAACATGCTTGCCGTAATCTTAAGTAGTCAACCAATGGATCAAAGGATAGTTATTAGGCATCTTCAGAGTCTCAGAAAAATAAAGTTCCCATGGTCTGATTCTGTGTTGGATACACATCAAAGACCTGGAGAGCAACAGACGAGCTCTTTCATGCAATTCTAAGACTCTTCTGGATAATGGTTATGACTGTCAGGCCTGGGTTTCTGTTCAATCTCAGTCCCTTTCTATCCTTTCTTTAGTTTTTCACTTTCACTCTTACGCAGAAGGGAATGAGATGTTTCCTTTAATAAAAAAGGCATGACCCCTTTAATCCATTCCAGCTTCCCAAGTAATCTACTCCAAGGAATCCTGCTTCCCTTTGCAGAATCTCTCTCTTTCTCTCATCCTCTCTCTAGCTCTCCATCTTTCTCACATACTCACGTACACACACACATGCATGCACACACACAATCTCTCTCCCAGAAGCCCCCAGAGAGAACAAGGAACCCTGATGCAGTCTCCAGCTTCAAGCCCAGGCACTTGGTAGGGTGAGCCCATCTCTGGAGTGTCAGGCCTCAAGGGAGGACCTCACCTCCCTCCACCTCCCCCCAGCACCCAGACTCCCTCATCCTCTGAGGCACTTCAACCAGGCCTAGCAGGTAGACAAATTTGCAAGTTAAAGTTCCAGCTTTATGTGACTTTGCACAAGTTATGGTCTTCAAGTCTGTTTTCTCATTTATAAAATAAAGATAATAACTCCTGCCCAGGAGTGACTGAAGATTCAGTGTGACATTGTAATAAAACAGCACTGTAGCAAGCACTCAGCACGTGGAGCTGCTTTTCTTGTCATCCCTTGTCATCACCATCAGAATAACTCAGTGCTTTGCGAAAGGCCTGTGAGATACTTGGGGGTTGGAGAGTAGGGGCATTGCTGTTATTTCTAAATAATCCCTTGGTCACTTGTAGTCCATGTAGAAGAGTCCAGATAATTCGGGAAAGTGGACTAATCCAATGGCACCCTGTATCCTAGGGGTGAGAGGAAGCTCTTTACACATGAGCTGTTCCAACTCTACCTTAGCGTCACATCCCACCTTTCCTCTGATCTCCCGGGGAAGGCTGGTGATCATTTAGTGAGCTCTGTGTGCTGGTTGCATACTCATTGATCCTATCAGTTCTATAAAGATTCTGCCCAGATCATAAAATCTGAGTAAAGGAGAAGAAAAAATATAACCGAAAAATAACTGCGTAAAGAGCCCTTTATCCTCTATCACCTTCAAATTGCAGGTCCACGTTTAGGACCACACCCATGATCAGGGCACCTCAGTGTCTATCCCTGCTCCAGCTGCTAACAGGACACCTAGAACATTCCAGGTGGGTCACACACAAGCCGACCCCAGCGTGAGCCAGTGGAAATTCACCAGCCCCAATCCTGCTCACTCCGGGTCAGCAGCCCCTCCATCTGCGTCAGCCTTTGTAATCCGGCAGCTCCTGTTTTCCAGCAGACACCTCGGGACTCACCCTTTGGCCTCACATTCCAGCACGAGGCCCCTTGGATGCTCTCCAGTCCCAGCAGGTGAGGGGTGACCCTCGACACTTCCCTTGGTGGGGTCAGAGGAGACACCTCCTCTGTGTCCCACGCTGCCCATTTCTTCCACATCCTTGCTCCCTCTCAGAACTCTCCAGTCCCCCATCTACCTATGGTGAGGCTGGCCCCGTGTCCTTATAAGAGGGAAAACCCGGGTTTTGGTGTCCAAGCAAGAACCTCTAGGATAAGGGGGCAAGAAAGAGCCTAGACTTTCACTGGAAGAGACGCCACAAGATTCCCAAACCTCACTCCTGGCCATTCTTGTCAAAGATGCATCTGCGAGAACCAGATTGCTTGCTGCTGCTACTGCTGCTGCTGAAATTAATGGAATCTGGCAGGAAAACCTTTTGTTTTTCCAATCCTGGTTTTTGCCAAGCAAACACAGGATCTTGTTGAAAATGGCTGCTGTCGAGGAGTGGATTTTGGGGTAGTATGGAAGCTCCCACCACATCAGCCTCGAGCCGAGCCCACCGCAAGCAGACCCACACACCCTGAACCCTTTCCAGTCCGGAGATACTGGCTTTATTTTTTTTTAATGCAAATAAAATGTTAAACAGGAAATCTTTCAGGATCACTGCCATGGACAAGAACCCATGCCAATTTCCCTTCTCTGCAATGGCAGCAGCTCCAATCCGACATTTTGTGACTTGGAGATGCCGATTGCAGGTTGAGTGGAATGGAGCCAGAGACCCTGGAGAAAAGTGCTTTTGCCTTAAAGTATGATTTTTGTCCTCCCTTTCACAACTCTTATCAACCTGGCCTGAGATGCTAGTGCCTAAATGGCACTATAAGGATAGATGGACAGAGACAGACACGGGTAGCATGAAAAGCGCAAATTTCCCAGATGAGGAAAGAATTCCTTTTCCCTCTGCCACAATCCCCCTCGTCACCACCCCCACCCGCAGCCCCCTTCCTTCTTTTCCACCTGGTTTCATCCCCTAAATAGAGCTGAAAGAGGGATTGGGTTACGGCCACAGACTTGAAAGGGAGCGTTTGAGCCTTTCAGGCAGGCGGCCGCAGCCTCCACCTGACTCTCCACCATCTATCTCCACCGCATTGTTTTAGGGCTCAGCAAGTGGGAATTTGCAGAGTCCCCCCTACAGAGACTTTTGTTGAAACAGAAACTTTACAGGGCTTAAAAGGAACTGAATTAAATAGGGATGTGGACTGAATTAAACAGGGATTTATATCACTTGAGGAGGGAAGAACCCAGGGGAGGGGGAATGGGACACCCAGTCGGTTCACAGGGGGTTTTGGGCAGGTAGTTTCACCTGTAAGCCTCTAACAAATCCCAGTCCTCACAGGCCTCTGCTTTCTTGAAACCCCTAGGGTATATTTATCTCAGCCACACAAATTAATATTTAATTAAATGTTGCTTCACACACTGCCTGGTATGGCAGGTCATGTCATCGCAAAAAGGCAGGAAGTACTTCCAAGAGAGACACTGTGTTTCAGGTTTCTCTCGAGTATCCCATTGGTCCTTACATAGCAGGGAGCCACTAAATGTTTATGGAAGGGAGGGAGGGAGAAAGACAGGGAGGAAGGAAGAGAGGGCGGGAAGGAGGGGAAAGAGAGGGAGGGAGGGAGGGGAGAAAGAGGGAGGGAAGGAAGGAGGGAGGGGAAAGGAAGAGAATGAAGGAGAAGAAAAATATTTGTTGACTAATAAAATGAAAACAATGGTAGTTATCTGCTCACTGAACCAGGCTACAGGTGGAGACGGAACCCCGCCCAGAGCCCCTTTACCAGGCTGGTGTGCCCATCCCTAAGCTGCTGTGAATATTGGCTCACAGTTGCACCCCCCTTCTTCAAAACCTTGCCTTCAGCAGAACAGCAGTCCCCTCACCCCCTGGTTACACCCTCAGGCAGTCCACAACCAGTAACTGATTGGGGGTAACAACAGTCCAGTTTATGCTCCCGAGCTCCAGGTGGGATCAGGCTGAGGCTAGACTCCTGCTGGGACCACCTGCCTGCTTAGCTCCTTCTTGGCACTACTCTGCTTCCCTGCCTCCCTTTCTCCCGAGAGTCTTCCCTCAATAGGCTACAAGCACCCAAATCTCTGTCTCAAGCTCTGCTTCACGGGAACCTGAGCTAAAACGGAGAGATTCAGTAAGGAGGCAACAGAAGACATCTGTCTCCTCCAGTGTCGTTTTCTCTTCAGACGAAGAGCAGGGCTGCCCCCCGACCACCATCCTCCCACCCCACCCCCACAATGTTCATTGCTAAATTCGGCAGCTTTTTGTGTGATGGTGTCTGGAGAGTAGTCTCTTTTTTTTTTCTTCCAAAATCAGGGTTTACTTATCTATAAAAAATAACATCTCCATCTTGATTGACTCATTTGATGGGAACAATGAGTTCACGTACAATTAAGAAGATACAAGGAAATGAAGAGGGACAGGATCAAGTATGGCCTGGGGGAAACCTTAAAGGGCTTTTCAAGATGTGAGATGCTGCACCCATTCTACCAAGGTTCATAGCAGAAAAGAGATGACACACAAATTAGGATAATTTGACGAAAGTCTAATATACGAAGGGTTTAAATGGTATGGTCAAGGTATAGGGAAACCCCAGACGGTAGTGCAGTACCCAGGGCTAGTAATGGTCTGAGACCTGAGGGTAAAGGGGAGAGAGTGGTTACAAGAAAAAAGAGAGTCATGGTCACAAGCAGGCTGAAGGGCTCCCTCAGGTACTCCTCAGAGATTGGGAGCAGGAGGAAAAAGTACCCAGATCTCACCCTCTTCCCTCCATATCTCCTACCAGGACTCCCCAGGGAGAAGCCAGAGGGCAAGGGAGATGATCCATAAGGGCAGAGAGCAGAGTAGAAAAGGGTGACTAGCAGCTCTAGAGGGAAAGACAATAGCTGGCATTCATTTGCTTTTTTTTATTATTATTATTTTAATTGCTGTATGACCCACTTTCAAGGCTGAATGATTATTTTCTAACATGACATTGTGCAACTCTTTAGACAACTGTAGGTCTCCTGATGACTTTATTGGGATGAAATCATTTAATAAATCTGTTCTCATGCATTTATTTCTTCAGTCAACACTCTATGTGTTTGTCATGTGCTGTAGAGGAGCTGGAGGTTTAAGATGAACAAGACAGATGCATCTCTTAACCCAGTGGAGTTTATGGTTTTCCTCCTCCTGGCCAACACAGAGGCCTTGTAACCTGAGAAAAGTTAGAGTTCTCTTCATTATGCCCAGTATCATTTTAGGACCAGAAGTACTGTTAAGGGGATGTTAAAATCTTTGCGTAGTTAAACATCCTAGAAGCAGCTTCATATGGAAGCTTGCTCTATCTGAAGAAGCTGGGGAGAAGGGTGGGCGAGTAAACTCTCGGAGGCTTAGAGACACCACCAGCTTGCAGGTTCCTCAGAAGGGGAGTGGAGCCAGGTCCCACTGAGCAGTCATTTCAGTGTGAAGTCCACTGTACCCATGGCTGGCAATGTCAGGATGTTTGGGTTACATTGTGTCCTTGTGTTCTTCCCCTACTAGATTGTTAGTACCTTGAGGCTGTCTGACGCCGTATTTGTTAAAAGGAAATAAAATAGACGAGTGGCTCAGGGACCAGTGCTGTCATGGGATCCAAAGTCTGAGCCCTGTCCGTAACCCAGCAGGACCCAGCTCCTAGATCCTTGGGAGGTAGTCAGTGAATACTCATTCAATGACATTAAACTGAATTTTTAAAAATCCACAGGAGAGACAAAGAAAACATGTCCAAAAAGAACTCCAGAGCAAAGGTGAGAGTTGGGGGTACCATAGCAGCTACAAAGCAAAGCTGAGGGTCCAAAGGGAAAGGTTGTCTGATGGTACTAAACCCACTGAAAACATTTGGGGGTGGGGGGGGGACAGGGACATTTTATTCATTAGTGAAAGAGTGTGAAGGAGCAGACCACATCTATTCCTACACTTCCATCTTCAGATTCTGCAAAAATCCTTCTTGCAAAGGAATCTTGACACTACATTTCATTGATCAGAGGTCCCACCCACCATCATGCCCAAGACACAAAACAACTCAGCCCCCAAAGTATTGCCAAAAGACAGATGAGGTTCGCTGAAAAGAGTCCTGGTCTTAGTGGCAGACATAGCTGGCTTTTAATTCTGGCTCTACCACTTGCTGGTGTTTGAGCTTGAGTAACCCACTTTATACCTCTGTATCTCAGCCTTCACATCTGAAAATTGGGACTGATTCCTTCTTGGTCGTAGTGAGTAGCTCACAAGATAAGCTATGAGAATGGACCCAGCCCAGTGCCTTCTGTGCAGTAAGTACTCAATTAATGTGGGGCTACAGCGAGTAGAAGAAAACCAAGAAAGGTAGCCAAGAAGGAAGTCAGAAAAATTCTCATGGTTCCAAGACTCTAAGCACAACCCCTGCCCCAATCTTCAGCCTACTATTTACCTCAGGTGCACTTTTGAGTAAATTTAATTTATTCATTAATAAGAACAAAAGCAGACACCATAGATGTTTCAAACCATATAAACAGAAAAATAGATAAAAACAGGAAATTTGGTGTTGGGACACCTGGTTTACAGCCCCTAAGCTGCTGCTAATTAGTATCACCTTGGGCAAGTCACTTAACCTCTCTGGGCTTCAGTTTTCTTAACTTTGAAAAAGGGATAGGAGCTAGGGTTGGGCAGAGAGGAGAAGTGAGGGAATGGACTAAGCTAGAAGGTCCATAAATCTTCCAGACCAAAAATTATGTGTCACAATAGCATGAATGAATAAATGGATGGGCAAACATTTGTTCATTTATTCACTCTTTTGAATTAATGAAAAAAAAATGCTACAAATTGATTTCAAGCTCAAGAGAAAGGTTTGAATGAGTTTTCATTTCACTAGCCCCTGTGCTTTTATCCCCAGCTCCAATGAATGTGGTTTTCATGGCTCAGTAGGTACTCTTTGGTAGTTCGTCAATCTCGGGCAGTTTCTCTCCCCCTCCCCCTTCCTTCCTGGAGCCTGTCTCCATTTCACGCCAGCAGCCAGCTTCTGAGGAGGAACAAGGAGACATGGATTAAAACAAATCAAAATCTCCTGGGACCAGAGAGTCTCAGCCCTACACCCATCCCTGTCTCTGTTTTCTGTGCATTTCTCGGCTGAGCCTGCTGATCCCCCAGTTATGCCCAGCCCTCCTCTGCCATGCTTGCAACTGAAAGAACACAATGCACATGCCTGAAGCAGAATCTCTTCACTAAAAATACCCTGCATTCCCGAGTGACTACAGAAGCTCTCCCCTCAAGCCCACGGGCAGCCAAGCTAAAAACAGTAACCGGCAGCCTCAAATGGCACAGGCAACAAAGGTAGAGGGACCTGAAAACAGCAGGCCACTCTAAGCCATCTGCCATCTTGGCCCACCCTGCCTCTCCTCTTCTCAACAGTGATGGGAATCTTAGTGCCATTCATAGCAGGGTTTCTAGGCATTCAGGGACAAGACAGCTCAGCTCCTTGGATTAGAAGGGCAGGACTGCCTGATGGGTGGGGGAGTTGAGGGTTGGCTGCCTTATGCATCCACTGAGCCCCCCTGTTATCTGGCTCAAATTCTGGACATTGTTTAAGAAGAGATGACAGAGGCAGGAAAGGAATGGATACTGCCTAGGAGAACCAAGCTGCCTACAAGCAGGAAGTCTGTGTATTTAAGCAGTCTTGAAATAAACATTTACCTCCTCAATTAAGGCAAGAAACCATCTATGGTAGGTGAGGAGGAAAATGCTGGATTCACTCAAAGCACAACAGCCAAGGCTCACCTCCTCCAGAAGATGCGAAGGATCTACCCAACTCTACTCTTCTCCCGCTAACACATTCTCAGAAGTTACCTCCTGCAGAAAGCCTGCCCAGCCCACTCCCTTACCATGACTGAATGCTGAATGGCATCCTGCCTATGTGGACCAAGATTGAAATTGCTTTCTTGCCTCTCTCCCCCGTGTAGTACACATTTATTCAGTGTAGAGGCAAAATATTATAGGGATTACTCTTATTTTATTTAACTAAATAAACTAATCACCTAATGGTGGCTTGCATACACAGAGAGATTACGAAAAATAAATGAGGAAATTGGAGTGAAGAAATGTAGGAAAAATAGGATGAAGGCAAGAGAGAATTAGTGAATAAAATGGTGCCCTAATAGGTGTACTTTTAGAAATGGGCTTCAATTTGCTTCTGAGCTTTCTAGGAAAGAAGAAAACATGAACAATTACACAAACTGCAATGTCTAAAAGTCAAAGTAAGGAAGGAAGAAGGAAAGGAAAGAAGGGAGGAAGGAAGAGAGGAAGGAAGGGAGGAAGGGAAGGAGGGAGAGAAGGAGGGAGGGAGGGAAGGAGGGAGGAAGTCCTCTGAACCCAGTGTCACAAATATGCATCTTGGGTCACAACTCAGCTGAGAAGAAATGAGTAGCTCAGCAAAACCCTTCACATGACTGAAAATATGGGTCAAAGTGCAAGTCCTCACCAACATGAGCCAAGTACTGCCATATTTCTTATGAAATTTTCAGTTACCTGCCCCCCACCCACCTGAAAAGAGAGTCAGAAAAGTCAAAAGCTGCAAACAAACAAAAGTGAAAATGAAAAAAAAATAAAGAAAAATAAAATTAAAAAGTCAAAAGCCAATGCAAGTTTTTTCGTGCCCCTGTGAGTTTTTGCCCTCGTACTCCATCCATATATTCCCTCAACTAGCACTTCCTGTGTCTGTGTTCCCTGGGGCAGATTTACCCATCAGGAAAGAGACAGGAAACTCTGTCTGGGATAGGGACTGGTCTGGTGCAGAAGTCTCTCAGAGCTCTGCTGCCCTCCTGGCCCTCTCCTTCCCCTGGACCCACCCCTTTGGCTCCTTTGGGTCTCCTAATTACTGAGCCTCTGCCTAGTTCTTTGAAGCTAGTGTCTAGCTGCTTCTTAAGTGCCTTTCTGGTTTCTTCTCTACCCTCTGACTTGACCTCTAAAATTTCAGATCATCTGCTGTCTACCTTGGACCCCGCCTTGCCCTAACTCAGAGTGTGGGTGTGCACATGCCTGTTCCTGACTCCCCAGCTAGTCTCTGCCACCCATAGACCTCAGATGCCCTGCCCTTCCGGGACGGCTCAAGGTCATGGTCTTGATGCCAATGGACCGTCCTTCCCAGTAGAACACAAGCTGCTGGCATGTTGTGACCAATACTTTCTTCTAAAGGCTGAAAAACAGTGCAAACAATTTTAACTGAGAATGAAGAATTTCTTTAAGCCTGAGAACTACTGAGGATTGAACAGTGTCTATAAAAGCTCTTTGCAGGTTTGGGAGGAGAAGAATAAAAATAAGAAAGAAGGAAACTAGGACAAAAAAATGCACAAATAGAGAAGAAAGATTAGGGGCATAGTCTTGTGTCAAACACTGACGTTGGAGCTGGATCACCTGAGCAATGGGCTGCCCAGGAGCTCGTACATAACAGAATGCTCCAGAAAGACTGCAGGGTATGGGGGGACCAGCTGTACCAAAACTATTCTAAACCATTTAATAGCACCAACATCTTATCTGATGTGTTTGACACTTTTAGTACCCCTTTCTCAAAGGATGTAGAGAGATTTTACACATTGATTTGCCTTCAAGGATTTCTGTTTTGAGAATTTTGAATTTGGTGGAGGCTGATGGATACCCTGTCAAGTCACACGAACAAGCCTGATGCAGAGGCTGAGGTGGAGCTTCTCCCCCACACACACCCCCAAGTCTGCCATTGCATGGATTCACTGAGGGCCCCCAATTGCCCACTCCCACCATCACTGAGACTTTATTCGTCCTCTTTTCTGGTGATTTCACCATGCCAGACACAGGCGCTGGATAAATGTGTATGGGACGAATGAAAGGAACCCCATTTGCAGGGACTTTCCCTGATGCTACTGCACAGAAGAGAGAATGAGAAAACAAGAAAAGGACGGAGAAAGCAGCAGCCCTTCTGGAACTCTCCAGAGGAACAGGCTCCGCCATGCGAAAGAAGACAGTGACCCCAAAGCTTCTCAGGGTTGCCCCATGTCACCAGAGCTGAGAAGGCAAGGGAGGAAAGACAATCAACAAACACCCTGTTGTCCAGCCTTGGCCCAGACAGGTGTTGTCCACCAAGCACAGCACTGGAGATGGTCGCCCAGAATGTGCCACACCCTCTGCTGGGTGTGGAACTAAAGGAAATGGAAAATGTAGTGTCTGTTCCCTGGGATACTGAGGCATACTGCAGAGCAAGCAGCAGTAATAACGGCTCACCCTCACTGAGCCCTAATCCCAGCCACTGTGCCCATATTTTCCTTATAGTCTCATTTAATCCTCATGACATCACTGAAAGGTAGATGCATCTTTCATATTATGGATTAGGAAACAGAGACCCAGAGAGGTCATAGAACCTCCTAGATATTAGTGGTGGAATCAGGAATAAGACCACAGTTCTCCGATGGCAGAGTCCAAGATCCAAGCCAGCAGATTCACCACATGGTCTTTCTCCATCTCACCCATGAGCATGACTCTCAGTCTAGATTTTGCCTTCAAGACTTTACCTTTGCCATTTGTCTACCCTAAACCATCTCTCTCCCCTCCATCAAATCCCTCCTCACCTGCACAGTCAGCTATGATTATCTCCACCTGGCTCTGAGCCTTCCTTTCATGAAACGCCCTCAGATGAAAAGGGTTTCTTTGCAGTGCCTTCCTTGTAACTGCTCTTACAAGGTTTGCATTTGGTGGCTGTTACAGCTGTTTACCATGTCTGCTCATGACGCCTCGTCTGCAAGCTCTCTGGACAAGTGTCTTTTCCAGTGGTGTACTGGGTCAGGCTCATGCTGGTGCCAAGTGTTAGATTTTTAGGAAGTTTGCAAACGGGTTGTTAAACCATTGGTAGCTTAAAATTGGCCATGGTGGGAGTATTTACACCACAGAAATTGGCCAAGGCTACAAATCAGGGCAACCTCTCCTCCCCCGGAAGGCAGGCTGTTAAACATTCAGCAGCACACCACTGCTATTAGCTCTTGACACCACCCCGCAGCTTGCTCTCTTCCCCCCTCCACCTCCATGAAATGTGTTCATCCTCCTGTTGAGTGTCAGCATACAGTGAAAGCATATGGACACAGGGCACAATCAGAAGCGTCAGGGATCATTCAGCAGAAGGGGGTGTAGTTGTCAAGGATTTCCAAAGAAACAGGACCAACAGGATATATACAAAGAGATTTATTGTAGGAATTGACAAGCCTGAATTCATAGGGAAGGCCACAAGCCAAAAATTTTGAAAAAAGGTGATTGTGATGTCTGGCATGTCTGAACTCTAGTGCAGACTGCAAGGTGGAAACTCCAAAGAAGATGAAGTTGTATTCCCTATAAGAAACTGGCTAGCTGAAAAGGAGAAAGAAATTCTTCTTTCTAACTTCTGAAATCCTCAGTTCTGGCTTTAAGTCCTCCAACTGATTGGATGAACAGACTTCCCTCATTGCTGAGGGCAATCTCCTTTGTTGATTGCAGATGCAATCAGTTGTAGATGCAATCAACTGACGCTATAAACCCATCTACAAAATACACTCACAGTAACAATCAGGCCAGTGCTTGCTTGACCAAACAACTGGACACCATAACCTAGCCAAGTTGACACATGAAATTAACCATCATGGGGGGAGGGGTGGGGAGCAGTAGTCCAGGAAGGCTTCCTTGAGGAGGGGAAGGTTGAATCCATAATTATTCTCCACCAGCCCTACATTGTTCCTTCAAACAACACTTTTTGAGATCCTACCGGGCACCAGGCTCTTTAAAAACCTGATCTCATTCAGTCCTTCACAGAGGAGAGCTCTGAGGCCAATGGTTTAGTACTTTGCCCAAAGTCAGAAAGAGCTTACCAGTCAGAACCCAAATCAACCCAGATGTGTAGCGCTCCTAATTTGTGGTGCTCTGTGCTTCATCATACACTCTGGACTACAAAGCTATGATGTTTCATGTCCTGAGTTCCAGATTCCCCAGCATTTGCTACTGGTCAATGACAGTGAGCAGCCGTGAGAAGCTGTGGCTGGGGGAAGGGGTGGGAAGGCAGGCAGGGCCGCTCTGCCAGCGAACTCTGGGGGCCAGAGGGCCACTCCTGAGAGCCCCAGCCAGCGCCCTGCCAGTGAGCTACCAGCGCCCTGAACCTCAGCAAGAGGGGAGCTGTACTGCTGGCCTTGTGCATGGGCTTTATGGAGCTGTGAGGGATGGGGAAATCCCTTCTCTGCCAGCATGCAGGCGCAGAAATAAATAATTAAAGGTAAAGTTTGCCAGACTTGCCAGTGGGCAGAGAGAGTGGCAGAAAGGCCACAGACGAGAATCTTTTATACAACTGCACACGCTAACACCCTGGTACAGCCATTCCCCCAGGGATGTCCACCTTCACCTCCCAGAAACCAGCCTCTGCTCCTCACACATGCCCTATTTCCACGCGGCCTCCCAGGACCGACAAGACTCAGGGACCAAGGAGGAAGCTGAGGCACAGGAGAGCAAAGCCATCATGATGCATTCTTGGAGGTGCAGGACAATAAGCCCAGCAAAGCAGGCAAGGATTATCAAGTCACAGCCCCTACCCAGAAAACTTCAGACTCTGCACTCAGCCTGCCTGCGCCAGTCACCATTCCACCAGCCTCCTCTGCACCCCTGCCCCTTCCTCAGCCCCACTTCCCACCTGCCATGGCCCCCTGGCCCCATGCCATTCCTCCCCTCACATCTGTCTCCTGATGTGGCTAGTCGGCTAACCCCTGCTCTGGGGCTCTGCACCCTGGGCCCCCCCACCTTCTCAGAGACCTTGGTCCATGATTCCACCCTCTTCCTCCCCCACCCTCACCTCCCCTCCCTACTCACTCCTTCCCATCAGCATTTAAACATGCCCTGGCATCTTCCTTTTGAACTAAACAAACTTCTCTTTACCCTCCCCACCCTCACCCCATCTCTCTTGTCCCCTTGGCAAGCACACTTCCTGGAAGCACTGTCTGCTCTCACTGCCCGTCCTTTCTCCTCTCCCATTCACTCCCCCTTTCCCTACCTTCTGGCCCCTGCCCCCTACCCTGACCCCACACTCCCCTGAAACTGATCAGAAAAAGGCCAGCAAGGACTTTCTGCTTCAGCCTTACCTTCATTACAAGGCCCAAATAGCAAAAGGAAAAACCAAAGCTTGAGTAATAAGGTGCAGGAAATCACGCTGATCAAAGTCCTTCCACTGACTTTGATCAGAAGGAACGTAAGATGACCATGAGGGGCATAGCAAGTCAAAAAGGACTGTTTGCTCAGAAGGTCTTTAAATGTGCTATGAGCAACAGCAGGCAGAACAAGAGGATACTAGCAAGGGGAAGAACTAGAGACCGGGAGGAAGGGAGAGCCGGCACAGGCTTAAAACCTCCTGGGCCGGCCATGGAGAGAGAGAGAGGAAAAGGGATTTCTGGAGGAGTGGCAATAGAATTGCCATTAGAAAACCGCTCTAGGACCTCAAGTATGCAATGTCAGCCCTCTCCCTGTCTCCCCGTGAAACCCTCAGTAAATGCTGCAAGGCTCACTAATGCATTCGTATGAGTGGATCGAGGGAGGGGAAGCTCAACGAGAAAAATAAGGGACAGCTGACATCTGGGTTACACCAGCTACAGCAGGGAGAAATGACAAGTGAATTCAGCAGAAATGTTTTATTTCCACATCTATTGTCAAGTCTAATTATTGGTTGAAATTAGAGGTTCTGCCCTGATCATGGTCATGAATAAATAAAAAATATGGTTGAATTTCAGCAGAGGTAGTTGAATTTCACTTATCTTTCCCTTCCCAAAAAGGAAATGAAAGATCCAGTTAGCCCTTTCATACGCTGACATCCACACTTAACAGCACAGAAACTTGCTCTATGAATGATTTATTTGACCAAAGAAATGTAAACTAAATCACAATTCCTGAATTTTCTTCCTGGCTGTGGAAGCTACACACACTGGTATTGCCTCCAAACTCTGCAAAACAATGTCAGTTTGTGGAAGCAGTTTTCCTTCGCACACTACGCATGTGAGATACTCACATATTCAATCATTCAGTGACAAGCAGCAAGAGTCTACTCTGGGCCAGGAACAGCAAATGGCTTTGAAGTAAATACAGAGGCTATAATTCCATGTGTAACAAGCTGATGTTGGCATTCGAGTTAGGGATAGGCGAGGACATTTCTTGGTTCCTTTCCCGATGGGCTGCACTGAAGCTTTGCTTTAAAAGAGCAGTAGCCCCAGCCCTCAACCCTCTCCTCCCACCTACCACTCCACCTCTCCTTGCAGTGCTCCAGTTTGGTCCTTCTGCCCCAGTTTTCCAGCCTCTGCAATGTGAGCCAAGGCTCAGGTGCTGTGTTACTAAGTTCTCTCCCGCCTTCCCCACTCAGCCCCTGTGCACGTCCTGGGCTGCCTGCAGCACCGTGAGCAGATCACCGGTCCTACAGATGAAACTGCCTCAAGGTCTAGATGTGATGACTCAACAGAACCAGGTTCCCAACTACATCTTGGGTGAGATTCTTTTTGTATGGACACTGCACCAAATTAACTTCTGCCTACCTACAGAGTCACCAAAAGGCACAGATTCCTTGGGCCCAAGCCCCACTAAGGCTTTTGAAGCCGAAGCACTCAAAAGATTCCAGAACCAAAATACTGAAAATGGCCATGAGAGCCCAACATCCTGCCTTCAACTACATAATTTGGTGTGCCCCTCCTTTTCCGTGGCAAGTTAAGAATCTTCCCCACCAAGTGATGATCATAAGTCAGTCAATGCATACTTGGCACACCCTGTGTCTTAGACAAGAATAGAAAGGAAAACAAAGAAGAAAAAAACCCACATAGAATAAGAACAATACTTTTTTTGTGCTAATATTTATTGGACACTTACATGGTGCTATATTGTATCATTTAATCCTCATAATGATACTATAAAGTAGGTACTATGATACTATGATTCTACCTATTTCACTGATTTGAGAACTGAGGCACTAAAAGGATAAGACCAAGGATGCTTAGCTAGTAAATGGCAGAACCAAAACTCGTTCCCAGGTATGTCTGACTTCAGAGCCTCCTTTCCACTACTCTTCCTCTCCTAGACCTCCTAGATGAGTCCGAACTGCACATCCATCCTGACCAAAGTGATTCCATCAGGTCAACCAAGCAGGTGCTAGTCCCCTGAGGCCCACACAGTGGCCTGGCACATTTGGACAACCTTCCACACACATGGACTCCCACCTCCTCTGCTTGCTTAGTTCGCCTGTTGAGGTCTGATCAGCACACCAGCAACTAGTGCCAGCCTCCTGCTCTCAGCACTGCCTGAAGGAACTCAGCCACACAAATCCTCCTGCCCAGAGCCACGTTCTCATCTCACACCTCACTCATCAACTCCTGTGTGCCTGGTTCTGGTTGGCTGTTTCGTCTTTCTGAGTGTTTAATTGTGCCAATCCAGACTCTACCAAGAGAGTTTAAGCCATTCAAGGGCAAGGACCATGTGTATGCCCTTGTCTTTCTCTCTTTACTACTCCCATGCTGCAAATAGAGGAAGCTCAATTTGTATGACCCCAAATTCAGGAATTGAATATAGGCACAAGGTAACATTCTGATATTAGGTGAAAAACTATCTAGAATGATATATAGATTGGTATCACATACCAAAAAAAAAAGTGCATTTGAAATTTCTTCTTCCTTTCCACCAAGTTGTTTTTAATATGGAATCATGGTCCTTCACTCACACATATGTTATAGACCTTTTCACCTCTCCAATATACAATGTATTTGGCTGCAAAAATAAAGAATGAGATCAAAGCATCTTTGCTATGAGCCTATGATTCCCAGGAGGGCAGGAGGCAATATTTCCAAGCAAAATATGGAACCCTCAAAACATGAAGTCCATAGATTCTTTGCTAAGTGCTTGTTTGTGACAACAAAATTCCAGCCCAATGAGGAACCAGATGGGTAGATGCACCAAATACTGAAGACGGGCCTCAAGGCAAAGCCAGCAAACATTCTCTCTGGTGTACACTAAACTCAGGAGTGATCCTCCAGCCGTTACGAGCAGAGAAATGTTCCACCAGAGTTTTCCAAATAGCAAACTCTTAGTCCGATGATTGTTTCTATCATTTGCCATATTTTCTCTCCAAAAGCCTCTCTAGTTCCTACATGGTTAGCAGCTTTTATAGCTCAAGATAAGTGTCCATCCTTTTTAATTTTCATTGTTGCATCTGTTTTGCCATTTCTCTGCAGCAGGTTGTATTACAACAGAACAATTAATGAGGAAATGGATGCAAACATTTTTATTTCAAATAGCAGCTCTCAGACAAGATCTGGAAAACAGAATCAAGCCATATGATTGTAAAAGGAAAAAAAAAAAACCTCGCCATCCAACTATTGGGCATTTTGCCATTATTTGTGAATAGCATGTAAATACAAACAACTTAACTGGGGTAAGGGAGAAATGTACATTTTTCATTTGTGTCTGGCTAATCATTTTTTTTATTATTAATTTGGTCCCTTTTATTTCACATAAATGTCATCTCAAGCACCAAACATCCACAAATAAGATCGTTTATCTTGCTGGGGAAAGCAAAACATTGCATTTCCATTCAGAGAAGGCAGCTGACGTCCCTACCGCACCACTAATAAAGAAGGCCTTCAGAACGAAAAATAATCATTTTCTATTACTTTCCACCATGCCTCATCCATAAACACAGGGCCACTGGTAATTACATTTAGCGAAGAAGCATGCTCTGTGTATTACAATTTCCTGAGAATTAAAAAACAAACAAACAAATAAACAAAAAAACCCAAAGAACACCGCAATTTGGGGGTTGAGAAGAACAGAAGAGAACTCTAGGTTGACCTTTCCCTCAGGTCCCTCTGTTTGCTATCGAGGGGCAGATGGCAGGAGAGAGGGTAGGGAGAGAAAGATTTTCAGGAAATTCTCTCTTTCCTCTTCTTGGCTTAAGTAAAAAGAAAAGGAAAGGAGCAATAGATTTACAGGAGTGTAGACACAGAGCAGGAGCGAGAAGTAGAGTTGGGGCCTCAGAGAACACTCCAGTCTAGCTGCTGCAGCTAACACGGATAAGCCTGCCATCAACCTACACACAGACTCTGACACGCAGGGCCGCCACGTCCACACGCGTGTGCAGGCGTGCCCCTGGTCGCGGGCAGGGAGGGGGCCCGGCAGCGCTGGTAAGTCTGCTGCAGGCCTGCAGTCTCCACACTTCCCAGTCGCCTAAGCGTTTGGCTGGCCTGCCCGCACTGCCTCCTCTGCCAAGCACGGCACTGACTCCGCAGGAGAACGGTCCTGTCGATCTCTGCAGGAATATAAGACCTTTTTTTTCCAAGTAAAATGTTCCCCAACTCTGCAAGGGAGGTTGGCAGTCCATCTCCAACTCTGGCCTGTCTTTTTAATACCCCTACAATAGCTCGGTTGGACTGAGACCAGCTGTTGGTACATTACCATTTGTAAATGCTTAAAACAGCTACTCCTTGTTTTCTTGGCACCACTGACTGTGGAGAAAAAAAAAAAGAAAGAAAGAAAGCTAGTTCCAGCCACTTTCATTCAAACATTAAGAACCAATGACTGCCAGCTTTGGCATTCACAAGCCATTGTTTGCACAGCTCTCTTCAACAAGTTTCTCGTCACCCCACTATGCCTCCGCACACCCCCGCCATATAAAAAGAAGAAAGAGAATCAGCAGAGAATGTTCCCGTCCCTTCCATCCAAAGTCTAGTTCACACCAGCCACGTAGTCTTCGTCTGAAAGAAGATACGGCCGAAGTGAACTCCCTTTGTCTGGGTCTTTGCTTTTATCTGCTCTTGTCCTCTGCTCTGGCTGGTTATCGTTTTACAGGCGCTTTGCTGAAATCACTGCCAGGTCGGCATCTTCCTGATAACCACGAGATGTCCCCAAGGGACCCCTCGCCCCTCTTTCTGCTCTCTGAACACGCGCAGTACCGACTTCGCCTTTCCCAGGACTGGCGTAAGAGCCCAGTCCGGGAGACGATTTGGGGGTGGGAGGAGATGGCCCCAATCCAAGCCACCCCCTACAAAACGGGGCCACCCTGCAGGGAGGCGCTTGTTCTTGTTCCACCTCACATCTCACTGAAGCTCTCGGGTTTCCATTTGCGAGAAGAGTGAAACTCCTAAGTCAACACGTTGCTAGTCAAAATGGATGAGGAATTGTGTGAACACCGTGCATGGCCCCTTCCTGCCTGTGGCTCCCTCCCGGGTATCCCACCGGGCCACCTCCACGGCCACGTGCCCTCGTGCTCCCGAGGCCCAGCACTGTGGGGAAGGCTGCAGCTGCAGGGACAGGAGGCCTCACGGGTCATCTCCCTCCTCCGTGCCCTGCTGTTCTATGGCCTCTCCCCACAAGGCCAGTGGAGGCTGCATCTGTCCTTGTTTCTTTCCCGGGGTTTCTGGGCCCAAGGGGAAGAGGTCTGTCAGCCTCACAGGGCTCTTGGAGTTGAGTGAATTCCGGTAGCCAAATGCTGTGCCCAGGCAGCGTTGAAATTCCACACATAGGCTCCAAGTGGAAGCTGGGCTGGGCTCAGGAAGGCCAGTGCTTGTGAAGGGCAACTTGGCCTGAGATAAAAAGGTCCAGTTCTGGTTTCATGGAGATGTTTACAGCCAGTTCTTTACCCTAGAACAGATCATGCAAACCACCAAATAACCCAGGAACCCTCGACAACCAGTTGAGGAGCATAAGAAGTTAGAGCCCCATGCCACCCACCCTGGGAAGGAACAGTGGACTCGGCCTGACTCTGCCACTGACCGGCTCCACAACCAGAAACATTCTTTTCATATCTCGGGGCCTAAATGGTCTCATCTGTAAAAATCCAGAAGTTGGGCTGAAAGGGTGCATGGGTCCCTTCTGTTCTCACATTCCCTGTCATTGCCATCCTGATTTTCTTCAGCTTCAGCTAATATGAGTGCAGATATGCCCCATTTGAAAGAAACCCAACGTACAGAAATTCACAATAAATTTGAAGGTTCCTTTAAGCAGTAAACTCTCTCCATACATTTGATATCAGGTTTACAAAAAAACTATTTATGCACAACTTCTCAGGAAATGATTGTAAGTTCTTTGAGCTGAATCAGTGCATCTGATTCATCTCTGAATTTCCAGGCCTAGCACAATGCCTGGCACACAGTAGGCTCCTTAAGCAGAATGTTTATTGAGTGGGACAAGTTTGCTGTGCAAAGTGGTGTCCCCAGGCAAGGAGCACAGGGGACTTGAGAAAACTGCAGTGAAGGCGACTGGTCAGCCTGAGACTTAACAACTGCCCATGGCACTTTACAAAGTGGATCATTCACCTGCAGCTATCGGAAGCCAGGCAATCGTAATAAAAACGAAAAACTTTTATCTACGGATTTTACTAAACGTTGCAATGTGCTTATTAATACTAGGACAGAAAATGCTCCAAGATTCCCTCAAACATTAGTCAGTTTGGTATAGCGAATGCAGCTTCCTCCAGCAAACTTGCTACAGCTAGAGCTAGAGCATTAACCGTCTAGCAGACCTTCACACTGCTTTGACTCTCCGCCCTGCAGGGCTGAAAGCTCTCTGTGGGAAGAGACGGTGGCCACCTTGTCCACATTGTCCTCCCAGAGCCTTGCACAAAATCGATCTAATACAAAGGTGGTTTGGTGGAAAGAGGATGCAAGAAAGAGAGCTGACCCTCTCTGCCCTTCAGATCCCTTTGACCTTCCCCTCATTTTTATCTGAAGGACTTGATGACTTAGCACTATGTCCAAGGAGATGATGAAAATGATAGTGACTGCTCCTGAAACCAGAGGAAACAAAGCAATTCCACAATCTTTAAGAACCCAAGGTGGAACTGAAGGGCTGGGCCAGGCTGGGCCCTCGGGTCTCACTCCTGCTATATATGGCCATCAGCCACCAGTCATTCAGCTGCTTAGATCCACGGAGCTGTGAAGGAGACTTAGGGGTGTGCACCCACTGATTTCTAAATCCCTACCGCGCCCACCCAGCATCTGCCATGGGAGATGAAGAGGCCGGGTGAGAGAGTGCCATCCTTTCCCAAGGAGGAGGGGGGCCCTGCGAAGCCCACGTGCAACGAGGAGCCAGCCATTCCCCAGTGCAACCAGGCCTGCTGGTTTACCAATAGATGGTGGGTATGTGGGAAGCGAGGTTCCAAGCACTGTCCTCTTCTCACCCTCACCAAAACCCTGCAAGAGAGGCACAGTCATTGTCCACAGTACCCAGATGAGAAAGCCGAGGCACAGACAGGTGAGATCACTTGCCCGCAGTTAGACAGTTCATTAGGAGCTGAGGGATTCAAACACCGCCAGCCACCCGCCGAGGTCAGGGTCTGTGACCAGCAGCAGTGAAATGCTTGTTCACTTCTGCAGAGTCTGAGGACTGAGATCTGGGCCTCGTGGGCAGATCCCAGGGCATCATCTCAGTGCATCCGGCCTGGAGAGGCCTGTTGCTATGAAGAAAAGGTGATTTGCTCAGCATTGCGCTAAGGACGAGGATACCTCCGAAGGCAGTCCCCTGGCCCATCGTGTCACCAGCTTCTCTGACACAGGAGTCATATTCATTCTACAAACACCCAGTCTGTGAAGTCCTCGCCCAGTGAGGACAGATGCAGTACTTTCCCTCGGTCCTGTTTATTTTGCCCACGATGTCCTCCACCTGATCAGTGTTATGGACGCTCAGCTGAGGCTGTAGGGCATAATGGTTACGAAGATGCATACAGGAGCCAGAACATCTGAGTTCAAATCCTGGCTTTGCTGCTTAGTAGCTGTGTGGTCCCAGGGAAATTACTTAGCCTCTCTGTCCACAGTTTGCTCAACTATAAAATGGGGATAATGATAATATGTCCTTCCCTGTTGTCATGAGGATTAACCCAGCACCTTCTCCTACACACCCCTCAATTGCCTTTCTGTGCCCCACCCACAGGGGCTGGGACCCTGGCCTTCTCCTTGCACTAATTTGCTCAGCCTCATTTCTCCTGTTCTCTTTTTAATGTTCCGGTTGCTGCTGTGGCAGCCACCCTCCAGCATTTAGGAACCACCTTCCCACCAGGGCGGTGCAATACAGTGGAAAGGCCTGGGATCCAGGCAGAACCTAGTTCAAATCTCAGTCCTGCCAAGGCAGGCTCTGCACCCATCAGTTAGTCCCCAGACAGTAAAGCATAGGGTTTAGAGCAGCCTCAGCAGTGAGCCTGCCTGGGTTTAAATCTCTGCTCCAGCACCCCTGTGTGACCTCGAGCAAGTTATTCAATAGCACTGTCTCAATGTCCTCGACTATTAAATGACATCAAAAAATTTTTTTAATCTCCCTGATAGGATTGTTGTGAGATTGGGTGAGAACGTAAAGGATTGGCAGGGGAAGCAGATGTGGCTCAATCAGTTGGGTGCCCACCTACCACATGGGAGGTCATGGGTTCAGGTCCTGATGCCTCCTAAAGAAGACGAGCAGATGTCTCCCATCCCGCAATGAGCAGATGCCACTAGCCAGCAGAGCCACAGCCCACGGGGAACAGATGTGACTCAGGACATTGGGCACTCGTGGGTTCAGCTCCCAGTGCCTCTTGGAGAAGGCAAGCAAACAATGAGTAGACAGATGAGAGAACCATCTGGGGTAGGAGGGGATAAATAAAGTAAATAAATAGATCTTAAAAAAAAAAAAAAAAAGGATTGGCAGCTGGGCACTACAAGTCAGCTCTTCTCATTCCCCTTTAGTTTCCTCCTCTGTAGAATGGGGACGTGGTACCTACAAGGCAGTGGAGGTGGAGAATTAAGCAAGGTGAGGGGTATGAAGTAGAGCCCACAAGTTCCCTCTTCCCTCCATTCCTCGGATCACAGAAGTTTCTCTTCACCTCTACCCTCCAGATATCTCACAAGCATCACTCGAACCCCCTAAACTCCCACCTCCTCCACAAAACTTCCAAGATTCATCTAAGAACATCTCCAGCCTTTCTCAAGGTGGACGTGGCAATTCTTTAGTCTCTCTCCTCTATTCTCTCCCTGCTGTGTGCCCATCACCACCTAGACTACAAACACTTGAGAAAAACATGCTAGGCATTTATGTTTTGTATCATTTGATGCCCCCAATCATTCTATGGCGTAGGTATAGATTTTACCAGTGACGCTTAGAGATGTGAAATTGTTGCCCAGGCTATACAGGTAATTGGGCAGCCATTTTCCTCCAGAGCCCAAGCCCCATGGGCTTTCCAGTGGTTCACAGGCTAGAGAAGGACCTCATGCAGGCCACAGAGCTTGGGCACAGAGCTCCCCAGAAGCACACCAGGGGCTGAGGAGGTCCAGGACAAAGAGGAATTCCAGTGGGATGGGAGAGCTTGACGGAACTCCCATCTCCCCTCAGAACTTCAGGAAGATTCACCCAACATCATAAAAACCAGCTTTAGTTACAGAAAATATCCTTTCACGCTTTCATTCGACAAACACTTAGAGACTACCTACCACATATCCAACATTGTTTTCCATATTGAACATTGAGGAGTGAAGCTGGTAGAACTGGTCTCCACTCTGAGGGAGCTTCAGTAGAATTGAGGGTTACAACCCAATAGGGAGAGAAAGTGGATATCAGCCCTCAGTGGGATCCAGCCTGGGGGTGTGCAAAGCTAGAAAGCTGAGGCTCGTACTAGAGGAAGAGGCTTTGCTTTTGCATTTGCAAAGCCTAAAGACCTGCCTGACACACAAAGGGGAATAAAATGGCCAATCCAATCATTTGATTGACTTGACGATTATAACAGAGGTTAAGGGTGCCGAGTCCTGCCTGGCCCCTACACCTTCCTCCGGAATGATCTCAATCCAATCCATTTTGCTGTACACTCATTGAATATTTACCAGGACAAAGCTGTATGCCAGGCACTGGGCAAATATTTAGGCGTGTTAAAAGGAAAGACCCTCCTGACAGGAAAACGGCTCCGACGGGTTCTTAGCCCAGCAACGAAAAAGGCCTGCGCGTTCGGATCCCTTTGATGGCTGAACTCTGAGATGAAAACCAAACACAAGCCTCAGCCTTGACCTTGAGTTGGCCTGCTGAAGGTCAGCAACCCCTCCTGGCCTCCCAGCCTGAGCTGGAGAGGTGAGAGGAAAAGACAGACGGTTTTATTATACCACCCAGGCCACACCTGCCAAGTTCTCCCCACAACCACTTAAAAAAAAAAAAAAAAAGATGGAGTGAAAGGGAATTGGAAAAATAGAACCCCCTACATCCCAGAAATATTACTTTCATGAGCTGTATGAATTATTTAACAGACAGCTGAAAAGACCCAACTCAACAGAAGAATACAAAAAAACCAGCTCGGTACAGACACCTTCCCCGAAGCCCCTGACAATGAAATGTATTTTATGCCACAGATCAACATGCCAGGGAAGGAGGCTTTGGAGACAGATGCCCACAGGGATCATTAGCCCCTTATCTCTCAACCCTTCGCCACCAGCATCCAGATCCCTGAGCCTGGGCAACCCAGGGGGAGAAAAGCTGAAAAGTGTGTATATTGTAAGTGTTGGTTAAATAACCCCACCGTATTCTTATTTGCTGGAGGTTTTAGGGAGCAGATGTAGGACTGGCAGGGCTTGGAGCTGGCGATATCATTCTAGCTCGCTCAGAGCCAACATGGAAGGGAAAAAAAAAAAAAGCCACAAACACAAAAAGCTGCATTTCGCGTATGTGCCTGGGTGTGCGTGCTCCCCTCTCCGCCATCCGCACGTCCGAGGTTCCTTGGATTTAAGCTGACCGATTCAAGCCTGGGCTTGGGGCCTGGCCAAGAGAAATGCAACTTCTCCCAGGAGCTCCACGGAGGTCTCTCTCGGCACTGCTCTCCGCAAGCCTCCTTCTGCAGGAGCGAGGGGGGCTGGGGCGGCGTCTTGCCCACCGCCGGCTTGGTGCTATGGGTTGCTAGAGAAAGGGCAAACAAATGGAGAATCAACTATAAAGGCGGCCAGCAGCAGTGAGGCAGCACTGCAGCTGCCAGGCAATAACTTAGATAGTTACAGCTGCCATCACCTAGTTCATGCAAGCTTTTTAATATCTTTTGGCAGCTCTCGGTGTCACAGCACAAAGGGAGAGTTGGCGCTTCGCAGCATACTTTGTTTGACATAACTGTAGGCAGGACCCAGCTGATACCTTCAGTAATGTGCATGGGTTTGCTCTTAAGGTGCGTTTCAGCAGATCAAACGTTTCGGGGTGTTTTTTTTCCCAGCCTCTCTCCCCCACTCCTGCCACCCTCCTGCTGGCGTGTGGGGCATGCCACACCACTAAATCACACATTGGGAACCAGATCAGATTGATGGGAGGACTCAGAGGGTACAGCATAAGGCTGGCCCCATGAGCACCCAGCTAAGGAGTGGAAAGCAATAAACAGGAGATAGGGAGAGAAAAAAAGGAAGGGGAAAGGAGGAAAGGAAAATTGACACTGCTGCCAGAACCCTATCCAAGACTTACGAGGAGATACCCAGTCCCTGCCTTCCCACCCCTGCTCTTACAAAATTTTAAATAAATCAGAACATCCCCGTCCTGCTTCCTGCCCTTCACTCCTTAGAGCTGTTCGCTGCGTGGCCACCCCTCCACCCAGTCTCCGGGTATATCCCTGCCCTGTGGTTACCGTGCTGAGGGCCAATTGCTAAAAGAGCACTTTGCAGAAGCACTTCCCCAGCATGGGGAGTTGTCATGACGATCTTCTGTGATCCCTCAGCCAAGCCAGTTGTCCTGGTTTGGTGCATCCAAGAGCCTCGCTGGGGCAGGAAATGTACTTCTCTAAGACCCCATTGCCCAGAAGGGCATGAAGAGAGGAGGAGCAGGAGATGGGTAGACACTCCGCTCAGGCTGAGCTGTGGGTGGCAGGGATGAGGGCGTTTTACACGGGGACAAGAAGGAGGGAGGGGGCGGGGAATTCATCTCTTCTCTGACTTTAGCCTCCCAGTCATCCCACTCTGGTTGCCTGGCAGATGCCCTGGAGGAGAGGCAGAGAGAAGGAGCCATGGTGGGTATCAAGGATGATGGTGGGCTCCTCTTTGTCAGGTCCTCCACTTCTCCCATAGGGCGGTTGACAGGAGAACTGTCTCCCCCGCAGCCTTTTTTTGATGAGCTACTTTTTCTAGAGTAGGCTGGCTGAAGGCCGCTTGCTTCCATCAGATCTCAACAGAAATGGCTCACTAAGCTATGCTTTTTCCAGGGTAAACATGGCTGTAGTCTCCCACTGGCCTGATGGGCAGGGAGGCAGGAGCAGGGGGATTTGAACCTGGCTCTGTTGCATACACCCAGTCCTCACCTGGCAAGGTTCTTCACCTCTCCTGGTCTATGAAGGAGACAAGATATTCTATACATTATTATTATCCATTTATTTAGGGTTAAATATGTATTCATTATAAAATAAAGTATCGGTACCTCGTTGGAGTCAGTAAATGTCAGTGTCCTCTTTACCTTTTTAAGCTCCTCCAAGCTTCCTCTTCCCCACCTCCATTGTTGTCTGCCCAGAGAACACAAGCTCCATGTTAAATTGATATGAGTAAAACACCAATGCAATTCAGCAAGCCAGCCACTAAGTACTTGCCCACCAAATAAATAAACAAATAGCATGTATTGATCCCATGCTTCTTGTCAGGCACTATTTTAACCAGTTTACATTAATTAGCTCAAGTAATCCTCCCAATAGTCCTACTAGAAGGACCTATTATTATCCCACTTTACCAATGAGGAAACTGAGACCCAAAAAGTTTAAGTGGCTTGCTAAAATTCCCTAAACAAAGCCAATTTATGTAGCAATCTATTTTACTAAATATATTTTTTTACTGACTCAGAGGGAGATTTGAATTAGCAGAAAGTCATGGTTGTGATTGTCTTTTCAGGAATGCACTTTTTACGGTTTGAAACAGCATACCTCTGCTAAACTCAGTTGGCGACTCCTAAGTTAACCAAGGGTTTCCAGATAAAAGACCTGGCAAAGTTGCCCTAATGAGCTGGAAATTGAGTTTTTTTAAAAGGGGTTATGCATTGCTCCTCCTATCTGATTTGCATTGTTCTTTATTTACCAAACACCTTTTCTTAGATGGTGTAAAAATGTAAATCTATGACCCCAAATTCCAAGTTTTAGAAGACAGTCCAAATGAATGTGCCTTTCCTATACATTCAAGATGTCCTCAAGCTTAAAGGCATGGCCTGCCCATGGATGTAAGCATCATATTCAGGTATCAGAATCCCTCCTTCCCAAACTGAGCAACAATATTTTTTTTCTTATTTCCCTACCCTCAGTCAGAAACATGGTGCCTCCAAGCCCTGTTGCTTGAATGATTTCAGTAGTTTCCAAAACAATATTAGATCGAGCCCTAGCTTGAGAAATGGTCCACCGCCCGAGTCACATCACTTGGTATTATTATTCATGTATTATTACTCAAAACAAATAAAAATGATAAAATATTTGGAGCCACTCCAGGACACAAGGAACTAGATTATCTAATAAAAACCAAAATACTCCACAAATAGAAATGTTTGAAAATGCAAAAAAACAATGACAGAGGACATTCTGAACCTTCCCCAAAAACTCAAATCACCTGAAATAATACACCAGCTCTAACGTCCAGTCAAATCAACACAGAAAGTGCTGTGTAGGGAACCCACATTTAAAACCTCAGAAACATAAAATACATGTAAAGCATCCAACACAGTGCCTGGCACAGCATCAGACATAAATTTTAGTCTCCTTCTCTTTCTAATGGTATTCAGTGGAGTTTCTTAAAAATAGTCAAAACTCTCTCCTGCTGAGGAGAAAAAGTTATGACGATCAGAAATTCTTTGCTGTCTACAAAAATGCATCACATGACCCCACATTCAAGACATTTCATTATTCCTCAAAGGGCCTTTAAAGCCACATTTCAACCTGAGCAAATGTTTAACTCCAACTTGGGAAAATCACAGGTTGTCAAACATTACCCACATTCTGAGTCTAACCTTCCCACAGGAAAATGTAGGAGATTAGTGATTGGGCAACCCTTGTTTGCTCCTCAAAGCAGGGTGATTGTGAATTTCGCACAGACTGAGTAGCCAGCCTTTGCTCAGGTGCCCCTGAGCCTGAATCCTTCATATTCTTCCTCTTCTCCTCAATTCTCTCCATTCGTAGATTCCCCAGTGTTCAACTCCCCCAGCCTTGATCTGAAGAGATCCTCATTCCTGAGATGTCTAACTTTGAGGATGTTGACATCTTCATTTACTAGATGACAGGAGTTACTCACAGAAGGGTCCACTTTACCTATATCTGTTTCCAGAAGGAAACCAGGCTGAGACAAGGCAGAGCTGCAGCCCCCACAGACCACTAAACCTGTCTTCCTCTCCTCTCCTCTCCTCTCCTCCCCTCTCCTCCCCTCCCCTCTCCTCTCCTCCCCTCTCCTCTCCTCTCCTCTCCTCTCCTCTCCTCCACACTGCTCAACCATCAACACCTACTGCTGTTCTCCTTTGGGGAAAAGTTGAAGGGAAAAGTGAAGCAGAGGAGGGAGTGAAATCCAGAACATTAAACCTGCAAACAACTTTGAAATGGCATGGGGAACTGGGGAGTCAGGAAAATTTCCTTTCATCACAATATTATTAATAAATAATAATAGCAAAAAAAAATTGGCAACAACCTCAATGTCTACCAATTGGGGATTTGCTAAGTTATCTCAAATAATTGAATATAGTGCTGCCTTAGCTTTGCTAGACTATGATCACAAACACCACAAGCTGGTTTTGGCTTAAACAACAGAAACTTATTTTCTCATGATTTCAGAGGTTGAAAGGCTTGCTTCCTCCCGGGTTGGGAGTGTTCTGGCTAACCAGCAAACCTCAGGTTCCTTGGCTTTTCCATTACATGGTGCTGATCTCTCCTTCTCTTCCTGATTCTGGTGACTTCCGGCTTCTGGCTCCTCCCAGTTCCTTTCTCTTTATAAAACCTCCAGGAATAGGATTAAGACCCAGCCTGATTGACTTGGCCACATCTTAACTAAAAATCACCTCTTCAAAAGGTCCTATTTACAATGGGTTCACACCCATAGGAATGGGCTTAAGAATGTGTTTTCTCTGGGATACACAATTCCATCTACCATAAATGCAACAATTCAAAATGCTGTTTACAAATATTTTGAAGACTGGGGAAATTCTGGTGACATAATGTTTGGTCTAAACAGGATACATTTACATATAGTTTAATCCCAGCTATGTAAATATGGAAACTATATACAGTACCAGATACTGTTTGGTCTGCCAGTACCCACTCCCCACCTCCCAATTCCAGCTTTGCCGGGAACTTCACACACACACACTTGCACACACACACACACTTGCCACAGGAAGGAACCATCATGCACTATTTGGCCCCTGGCCACAGTTGATCAATTCAGAGTAGAAATCGTACCCAAGCCAGAACATTCCTCTCCTTCCCCGCGAATTTTGGAAATGGAACTGAGGGACTCTCTTTCCAGCAGCAGAAATGATAGGACAGGATGCCTGGAAGTTGCAGATGCATCCCCAAGTGTCCTGCCCTGCGGGTCTGATACATACCACGGCTGCCTCTCTGCAGAGAGAAGAGGCCAAAGGAGGCAAAGGCTCAAAGGAAGAGACTGGGGTCAGAGAAGGAGAGTGTCCTGACAGTAGGCGAGTCCCTCCTATCACCGTGGTTCTGAGGCCTGGCTATATTTTTGCCCTTGGGGTCCACGAAACAGATAATTCCAGATCCTTAAAATCCATCCCCCTGCTCGCCTAAGCAGTTCAAATTGGATTTCTGTCACTTGTAACAAGAGGAATGCTAACTAGCATGTGGTCCCTCAGATACCCCGTTACTCATACTGCTCCCCCACCTCACGGTGCTGCTGGGGGTGGGTATCTGGTTGCAAGTGATCTCTTTCTGCTTGGCTGAACTTTATAAATTTTCTACTAGGAATGTTTTTATCAGCTAATGTTCATCGCCCACCTTCAATGCTACCACCCTAATTCACCTATGCAAAGACATGCAATACTTATTAAAATATATAGGTATATACACCGAGAGAGAGTAAATCTTCATATTAGATACAAAAACCAAAAATCCTCAAAAATGTCTGTCTTTTCAATGTCCCTTCCTCTTCACTGAGGTTTCTGGAGGGCTCAGGGCCCAGGCTTTCCTCCCTGAGTCCTCTGCACTGGGCTCTGCCACCCCTACCATCGCCGTCCCTCCCTGCTTAACCTTCAGGACCCTCCTCGCCTTCTAGCAGGGATCTCCACTGCTTCATTCCCCAAAGGTCACCCATTTGTGCATCTTAACAGAAAGGAAGGGCATCTCCCGTGGTGTGACCACTTCTCTTTTTATCCCTTATTCTTAGAAACTACTGCCATTTTGATCTTTCCTTCTCCCCAGTGGAGCTGGGCTTGGAAGCCCAGAGCAAATCCTCTTTTCTGACGTGGAATCAGAAAACTTGGCTGGCACACCCCCTAGTGGTGGTCTAATGAATCCCCCTTGATTGCTGTAGGGTATGCACCCCTGGGGTATCTCAATATGCATTCTTCTATGGGACCCTACTTTCTACTGCAGGAATATAGCAGAGGAGAAAAGCATTTTGTCCTTAAGTCAGGTTTGGAAACACTGGAATAAATACAATTAACCCATTTTCTTTACTGAAAGACTCCAAGTCTTTAATATACTAATGAGCATGACGAATCTAAGATAAGACTTTAATATATGGTAGATCCCAAATTAATTTGATCAAACTTTGCAAAGTAATAGGAATAGCTACCATTTATTGATCATTTACTATTGATTATAGTATTCTCATTTACAGTTGGAGAGATTGATGTTAAAAGAGATCAGATAACTTGCTTAAGGTGGATTTATGTGACACCAAACCCCTACAAGATCCTGGGTTTATATTTGTTCCAGGATGTTACTCTGCAGAGTCCACTTATGCATGCCATTCAAATTGTTCCCCGTAGTACCAGCCGTGCAATACTACAGATCACCTCTCTGTGACACAGGAACATCAGGGTACTACAGAGGACACAGAGGGCTCCCTGACTGCCCATGGGAAGCTTACGGTTTCCGTGACAATAAAGAGAAGATCAATGTGTTAATGCCACAAACAAAATCCTTCCTGAAATTCTCAGCAGGAGGGGCATAACTGAGCACCATGTCAGGGATACAAATACATATTTTTCCATGATATTATGAAAAATTAAAATAGGTTAAATGTTCCCAATGTGTTTTAGATCTACTTTTTTATTTCTTTTAAGAGACTCTTAATTTCTTTTGAGTCTTATACTACACCTGTTGGCCTGCTTCTATAAGCAATGGGATATTCCATGTGGATATCTGTTTTCTCATCTGTTAAAAAATGGAGATAATACTCACCTCACATTTTTTGTCAAGTTTAAGTACATAGTATATGGTTAAAAGCTTAAGACTGATAGCATAGGTTGTGTTTTGGTTTCTTTGTTAGGATTTTGGTTTTAAGTAACCGAAGCCCAAAGATAATTTTTTGGCTTACGTCACTGAAAAGATCAGGCTTCAGGTAACCCCAGATCCAGGGGCTCAGTTGAGACCATCATTAAAGCTGAATTCATGGTACTTACATTTTAAGAGAAAGGAAATTGAACACAGTTCTATAAATATGCCCTTGTCCTTTGTCCTGGTTGACACAGAGAAATACTACAAATAATCTCATGGATTAGGAGTTTGAGGATGGATCCCCACCTCCACTGCTGAGCCTCCAGCTATCCTAGTTGAATATCTATGTAGAGACTTGATTTTGCCAATGAAGGCTGGAAGAAGTTATAAAGCTTCTAAATGCTTTTATCCTTGGAGGATTAGCTAGTGTGATATATTTTTTTGCTATTAATGTTCATGGAGATAGCACTTTACACTGGCAAAGGGTTTTCCAAGTATTTATTTGTTTTATAAATTTATCATTTAAAACTCCATAATTAGCCTAGCAAAACATACAACTTCAACCACTACAACCCCAGTTTAAAGTCAATCAAGCCATAGGGGAGGGGAGACATATATGTATGTGTGTGTGTATATATATATATATAATTTTTTAATTCACTACATCATATATATATATATATTTCCATCCATCCCTATTTAAATCCATATCATATATGTGCATGTATGTGTGTAAGACACGTATAAATGGAAAATAAGGAAACTTAAAAAAAAAAAAAAAAGACAAATGATAGTCCCAGATTTTAAAACCACCCCCAAGGTAGAACAGGTGGTGAAAATATAATAAAACATGTCGCAAGGAACTTGTCATGAATTTTAAAAACAAAAACGCCTACAGACCAAATAAACTGCTCTGACACTCGGCTAAATCTGAAGTTCCCAAACTATTTCAAATGACAAAGCAGAAGTTCCCGAGAGAGGCCAACAGAAATGGTTTGAGGGACATTGCTTACTGCACTGGCACAGAACAGAGTTCAAATGACGGGCAGACACAGGGCTCACTCCCCCCGCCAGACTGGGCCACGGGCACACGTACCTGTCCGGCAGGGCCAGACCTGTGAGGACCAAGGACCTTCTTGACAAAAGCCTCCTGGAAACCCCTGCACCCACATCCCTGCAGGACCGAGGATGCTGAATAGATCTAAAGGAATGACTTGAATCATTTGATGGTGCAAATGGGCGTGCACTGAAGCCAAGTACATCCAGGTGCCCTGGGAAAGACAGAAAGGGCCCAGGGGCCCAGCAGACACTACCACCCCCTCCAGAATCTACCCTCAACCCTGACGGTGGACAGTTCATGAAGGCTTTTACCTCCACAGAAATGCTGTGAGCTACAGAAAGAAATAGTATGGCTCCATTGTGCAGTAAGAAAACTGCAATCAGAAGAGGTCAAGTGATATGACTGAAATCACAGGGCTGGAACAAGAGCCCAAGATCTCTGACTTCTTGCCCAGTGCTCTTTCTGCTAGAATACGTTCATTAGTATCATCCCAGGATGAGGGTTGGAGGAGAGGTGGGGACCCTTCTGCTTCAGGGGTCAAAAATTCAAATGCCTGAAGAGGTCAGACAAGGAGAGGAGAAGGTGAGGGTGCCCCCCCTGCTAAGCAGAAAGCCTGCACCCCATTTAAGGGCAGGCAGCTGCTGCTGAGCACGAGCAAGCTGTGGTCATACGGGGGTGGCAGGTCTTCTCTTTCTGTTTTTTTTTCTAATGTACTAACATATATACAACACAAATTTCCCATTTCCACCACTCTCGAGCATACATTTCAGTTGTGCTGCTCATATTCACAATTAACACCCATTACCACCACCCATTACCAAAACTTTTCCGTCACCCCAAACAAACTCTGCACCCATTATGCATTAACTCCCCATCCCTCCTGCCTATCCCTACCCCATTACCTGTCATCTATTGTCTATCTCTACAAACTTGCATATTCTAGAAATTTCATATAAGTGTAAGATCATACAATATTTGTCCTTTTGTGTCTGGCTCATTTCGCTCAACATGCTGTCTTCAAGGTTCATCCTTAGTATCAGAACTTTATTTGTTTTCACAGCTGAATAATATTCCATTGTATTTGTAAACATTTTATTTATTCTCTCATCATTTGATGGACACTTGGGTTGCTTCCACCTTTTGGCTATTGTGAAGAATACTGCTATAAACGCTGGTGTACAAATACCAAGTTTTCTCATTTTTAAAGTAAAGTTGGAGGTCTGAATCCTTATGTGAAATATTCTATCTTTAAATATCAGTTTGACTGAAAACAACATTGATGTATGAATCTAACAGACCCACCTGCAGGCTGCTTTGGGCTACAAAGACCTTTTCCCGGTCCAGATACCCAGTGCCTTTCCCACCTCTCAAAGCTGAGATGTAATCCATTAAAAGGGGCCAGTTTGGAGGTGCAAACTTGAGTTTGAATCCCAGCTCTGACTCTTGCCGGTGCTATGACCTCGAGCAAGATATTTAATCTCTCTGAACCTCAGTATTCTCATCTATAGAATGGGGATAATAAATAACACTTCCCTTGTTTCCTCAGCCTAGGATTCTAGATCGGTGAGCCTATCTAAGTCTCCATTTCCATTCTTTATGCCCTTAGCTCTTCCATACAAAACTATTATCTCCTTTCCTATAATGCACTGGGTTCATTTGTCACCCCCATGAAATGGGGAGGGTGGCTCCTCATAGACCAGGCTTGCCTGTTTTTGTACTCCCTCGAGTGTACAAGCATATAATAAGTGCTTAGTAAATATTTACTGAATTGAGCAGTTGACCAATCAACTTCACTGAGAACTGATTATGCACCTGACAGCCTGCTGGGTGCTGAAGAGACCACAAAAGAAAAATTCTCTTAAAGAAGCTGGATCCTGGTTAAGGAGACAAGACACACACCCCAAAACTCAGAGAAACAGTCAAGCTCCAGAGTGTCCCAGTGAGAGCTAGACCCTAGATCCCACACTTCGGGAGAGGAAAAGAATGAAGACCTCTTTCCTTGTCTTTTCCACAGCCTCATTTACATTGGCCCCAGACTTTAAGAAACTCATGTCCCCACAAAAACAGTAGTTTAGAGAAGAGACCACGTAATACCCCTCAACACTCGTGCCATAGTGAATAAGACCCAAATTAGGGCAGCTCCCTTCAATAGGTTCTCAAGGCTTTATTTTTAGGCAGTCTTATTTGCTGGTCTAGAAGGGTTACTTAAGGAAATTCAGGCTGCGTTGCTGTATTCCTTCCTGTTTATGAAGCTAGGAGCGCTGAGGTTCATATATCACCCACTTCCCACCAACCCAGGCCACCAATTCCCATTCCTGATTAAATGGACAATTCCCTGGGTCTACTGGGTAGTGAGAATGTGCTAATTCTCTAATCTGCCTTGTCCTTGGAGGCTCCCACCCCATCCTGCTGGCCGCACCAGCTGCCTAGGGGAACACAACTGAGAAGAGATTTGGCAATTATCCAGTTAATTTGATCAGTGGAGACAGCCAAACAAATAATCCAGGCCAAAAATGTCCAGATCAGCTGTCTACATGGATCAAATTCCACTTCACTTGATGCCGTGCAGGTTCTGCCTTAAAGACTGGATTTGACTGAAAAAAACACTTCCTAGTATCCGGGCCTCCCAGGCTGCATCAGACTTGAGAACTGTGAGCTCAGCCACATTTCTTTTGACACCCCCTTCCATTTCCTTTCAGTTCCCTTCCCTCCCTGAGGCATCTTTACTTAAGGTACAGGATCTTGGTCCCATAGCTTGGGGTCTTTGACAGCTGTCAGGGGCTGAGATATTCTTGTGTCCCTCTCCTACTCAGAGCATTTGAAATCCATTGTGGTGGATTGGATTATATACCCCAATATAGACATGTTCTTAATCTTAATCTGCTTTCCTGTGGGTGTGAACCCATTGTAGATAGAATCTCTTGAAGATATTATTTTAAATTAAGGAATGGCCCAACTGAATGAGATTGGGGCTTATTCTGGAGTACTGGAGTTCTTTATAAACAGAAGAAATTCAGACATAGTAAGAGAAAGCCACAGGAAGGAACCCGAAGTTGTAAATCTATGGAACCCAGAAAGTCGATGGAACTGATCAGGTCTCTGCAAGTCACTCCCCCTGCCCAGGGAATAATGTACCATGTCCTCAGCATAACAGAAAAAAAGCTTGCACAATTGTCCCCCCGACCACATGTCTCAATTAAGATTAAGGTCAGTTATGTAACAACAAATCCAAAAATCTCAGGAGAGTAAAGAGAAGGACTTAGTATTTAATTTAAAATGAGTTCAGAGGCAGGCAGTCCAGGACTGTGGAAGTCAACACCCTTAATCCTGTCTTGGCCATGGTGGGTACCAGTCTTATTTGTTGCTAAAGTGTTGGTTTTGGAGCCACTATAACTCCTATTTCATTGGGGATCATAGAAACCAACCAAATGAACCTTCAAATCATAGGATTCCCAATACATTTGGGCCTCAGGCAGAGAGCACCTCCTAAGCAAGGCAGTATTTCTCTCCAAATCGGCCCTGAAACAGGTTGGCTTTCTTTTGTAAGATTTTGCTACAAGTTGCAAGAAGGAAACAGCAAACTAGCACTCAGAACTTTTCCTGCCTTTTCCCCTAAAGCTATATTTTCAGTCAGTATGTGGTTTACTTTCCCAGTTACCACAGACAGTAATTTAATGAAATCTTTTACCTGTGTCATCACAGACCAGTAAAAAATTGAGTAATGCTGATTTAGAGGCTGTAACTCAACTACAGTCGAACTCAGGCTATGTGATGTGAAGTAGTGTTTGGTCTTATATCATAGCCAGCATTCTCATCAAGCAGGAAACTACCCAAAGATTGAAAAAGATACGTCATAACAATCCAAAAAAGACATTGACTTTGCATAAAAAGGAGCCAAATCCAGGCAGATTATTTTTATTTGAAATCAAGGTAAATCTTGCGATGCACAAGTCAGGATGGAGTAGCCATGATTTCATAGTATGTGGAGAAAAAGACTTAGAGGTTTTAGTCAACTTCAAACTCTTGGTCACCAAAAGAGCTCAAGCAACCTTAGGCTGCATTAGCAGGAGCATTAAATCTAGATCCTACTCTACTCTGCAGAATATGCATGGAATACTGCATGCAACTCTGGGTATACCAGCTAAGGAGGGAACTTCAGGAACTCATACGCATGCAGAGGAGAGAAACCTAAATAGCAAAATCAAACCCATGTCATATGGAAACAATTAAAGGAACTGCTAGTGTTTAGCCAAGTGAGGCGATGACTTAGAAGCCGTGATCTCAATCTTCAAATATTCAGAGAGCTATCCTGTGAAGAAGATATTAATCTTGTTCTAGAAAACACTAAGGCATAGAACCAGGACCAACGGGTAGAAGACAGGAAGCTATAGAAAGACAGATTTTGATTCAGTATTGGCAAGACATTCCCGACAACCAACACTATCTCAAAATGGAGCAATCTACCTTGGAATGTCATGAGTTCTACCATTGGGAAGATTAAAAGACAGGCTAGACAGCTTCCCAGAAGACTGATGTGGGTGGCCGTGGTTGATTAAATAATGTATCTCACTTTAGACATGTTCTTAATCTTAATATGCATTTCTGTCTGTGTGAACCTATAATAAATAGGACATCTTGAAGATGTTGTTTTTAGTTAAGGTGTGACCCAACTGAATGAGGATGGATCTAAACCCATACTAGAGAAGGCTTTATAAAGATCCCCCAGAAGTTACAGAAGCCAGATAACAGAGGACAACGGCCTGTATGGGAGACCGAGATATAAGCCAAGGAACCCAAGGATTGCCTACAGCCAGCACCAGACTCAGGGAAAAAGCAAGCTTTGCCAATATCTTGGATTTCTCCTAGCCTCAAAACTGTGAGCCAATCAATTCCTGTTGGTAAGCCAAAAACAGTTTGTGGTATTTGTGGTAGCAGCTCTGGCAAACTAAGACAGTGGGCTCAAGGCCTGGATGAGAGTTTGACTAAAACCTGAAGGGTCATTCCCACCCTGCCACTCTGTGAAACCGGCTCTAGCAATGCACCAGCAGCCATGCCTTACACAGTCATGGTTCATAAAGCCCTTTCCATCCATCATCTCAGCTGATCCTCTTTGGGGTAGGCAGAGTAGATTAAAGATGGGGAAAAGTCACACCCTTAAGCACCCTAGTCAGGTCACCTGATTCCTAATCCATCCCACAGAGGACAGTAAGAAATCTCCCCTCCTAATGACAAATGGACAAGTGTGGAGAGAACCCCACAGAGGATAGCTGTGGATGAACATGTTGATCCTGGTGGCTCATCTGGCCTTCTCCAGGTGTTGCTCCCATCTAACAGGCCTGACTGCAAGTTCATTCCCTACTTTGGTGACCAAGGCTCTGGACTACAGATTGAGGGCCAGAAGTGGCCAGCTATCTGTTTGTGTAAATAAAGTTTTATTGGCACACAGTCTCACATTGTCTAAGACTGTTTCCATGCCATACCTTGTGACCTGCAAAACCTACAATATTTACTATCTATCCCTTTATAGTTTGTGGACTCCCGCTCTAAGAGAAGACTAAGGAATATGGATATTTGCTAATGTTCTCTATTGTAATGGACAATAAAGATAAGAAAATCCTGAAGAACTGGAAACTCCACCCAGGAAGCACCTCCTTTCACAGCCATGTCCTCATGCAAAGAGAAAGGGCCACAAGGCTTTTATAGACCAACAGGTTTTTTTTGTTGTTGTTGTTTTTTTACCAGGAGGTCCTGGGGATCGAACCCAGGTCCCTCCATATGGGAGATGGACGCCCAACCATTTGAGCCACATCCGCCCCGGACCAACAGGTTTTATCTTCTTTCTGTTGGGTTTGATAGACCACTGCTCTAGGGGACTGCTATTATGACTATTTATAACACATATGATAAACTAATTGTTCCATCACTGTGTCTATTTTTAATAAGCACAAACAACACACTACAGCATAGTTACAGAAAAGAGCAATGTCATTCTATGATTCAATATTAGGACCTAATTAGCCACTAAGCCCAGGTTGATAACAGCTTATCATACCTTTCAGCCCAAAGAAAACTCAGGTAGATTGGGGGTGGGGGGAGGTGTGGAGAGAGAGAGAGAAGAGGAAATAAATAGCTAATTTTGATAAACTGGTTTCCTTGGTAACTCTGTTTATAACTGCAGGGATGTTGCCATATTTTTAATGATAAACACAAAGGTTTGATGTGATATTATAGAACGAATACTGTCTTAATGCTGGTTCTACTCTAGCAAAGGGGATGCCAGATACAAATGTGGAATTTTTTGAGGCTAGGAAAATTAGAAAGAGCTTTCTCTAACCCCCACCCCAAACATCTGTTGTTAGTTTATTCCCTGGGTGCCAAAAAGCTCAAGAATATGGAAACAGATATTTACAGTACTCAATGAATACTACGTGCCCATTCAACCCTCAGATTTTTATTTACAGCATGTCCTATTCTCTCTTCTCCAGCTGGGGTGCCCCTTGGTCATCTTCTTTGGCCATGACTGTGGTCTGGGGAGGGATACCCAGTGAGCAAAGCAGAAGGGAGGGCCACTCTACTAGGCTGCCAGCCATTGGAGTAACCCTGGGATCACCGGGATCTCTCACCAAACCATCTTATCACATCCATTCTCCATTCTCATCTTTTGGGGGTGTCTGCACCCAAAGTTGTGAGAATAACATTTTAGCTGAAATATTTGGGCACAGTGGCAGATTTTGTACAATGAATCACTAAACCAGAAGTCTGTAAACTATGGCCTGTGGGTTAAATCCAGCCCGCCATCTGTTTTTGTAAATAAATTTTGATTGAAACACAGCCACACCATTTATTTATGTATTGACTGTGGTTGCCCTCACACCACCATGTCAGAGTTGAGCAGGAGTTGACAGAAACCAGATGACTCCTGAAGCCTAAAATATTTATTATCTGGCCCTTTATTCTAAAATACATGTGGCAGATAGTGCCAATTGGCCCCAAGTATTCACGCTTCCCTTCTTCCTTGATGACAGAAGATGCATTTTATTAAGTATGATTAAAAGACTACATTTTCTGTCCTCTCTTAGAGTTAGTTAGGTGGTCATGTGGTCATGTGACTAAGTTCTGGTCAATGAGATGAAAGCAAAAGTGTTATATGAAACAAACACAAAAATTCCTTTGAGGGAGCTGACTGTATTGGAAGAATCCCTTTTGCCTTCTCCTCTTCCCTCTTTCTGCTTCCTGGAATGTAGATAAGACAGCCGGAACTCTAGCAGCCATCAGGTGATCTTGAGGATGGAAGCCACTGCTAATGATAGCAGAGCAAAAAGCAGGCAACCTGACTCCCTGATGACTCTATGGAGCCACCATGCTGCCTACATGAGATAATATTCTCTTTATAAGCCACTGTAATCATGTCTCTTAGTAGCAGCCAAATGAAATTTCTTCTATATCACACAAAGAGCCTCTAACAGAAATTAGCTAGAAATAAGCACTCCTTCCCCTAAACTTCCAGAGGTCTTGGTACCTTTCCCCTCTCGCTTACCACAAAGTACCTGTCATTAGAGTAATACGTTTACTCTTCCCAGTATATAATTATTTCCACAACATTCTATCCTACTTGGGATCTACACATAGCACTAGCACAGTGCCTTGAGGTTACTTGTGACTGGAAATACACATTTTTGAATGAACAAATTAACACCAGGCCCTTTACTGAGAGCAAACATACAAAGGGATTTTCCCATACTTGTTGATCATATTGATTGTGTCATTTCCTGGTTCCCCTTGGGCCCCAGACATGGAGATAATAGCAATCACCTTCACCCCAGAAAGAGAACCAGAAGATTCCATTTATGCTGGTTTCCTGATTGCCACATTAGTTATAGTATTCTGTGATAGCTTTGTTTTTTTTGCTCATCAGCTTTCTTTCCCACCCCCCTTCTTTTGGGAATCACACCCTTTTTGGGGTATGTTCCTCCAACTCTTATATGGCTGGTGGGGCTGTAAATCACAGTACTTACCCCCTTGTACTCCTCCGCCATCTCCCACAGAGGCTGGGCACAGGGCCCCAGAGGGCCCAAGCCAAGCACCACATCCCCCTGCATGGAATGACCATACCAAGCCAGTCAGAATCTTTCCCAAGGATTTTCCACACTGGAGGTGAGGGTTGCTCTCTCCCTTAGATTGAGAACTGTACCTATGCGGGCCCAGGGCTTTTGGCCATCATCTCCTCAGCTGCGTGGAGGAAACCAGCCTGCAGTAAGAAAGGAGGCCAGCATCCAAGAGCCGCTAAAGCCAGGAGATTCCGTAAATGCCCAGAGAGAGAGGACAACGTGAAGTTACAGTCTTTGAGACCAGGCCCCTACTGCTCTCCTCATAATTCTGCAACTGGCCCCATGTCCTTCCACAAATGGGAGACACTACATTCTTTTTTTCAGTTCAGCTGACTTATGACAAAGCTCTAACTAGTAGAAATTAAATTGGTGTATTTGCCATGCCAGAAAGTCTTTATAAACAGGGTTGGGGCACTTGTCCTGTGTGGTTGGGTTGCTTGGCTTGAAGGAGGGTGCTGGACCAGCTGACATCTTCAGATTCTTCTAGCCCTGAGAGATGTGATTCTAGAAAAAGGCTTTTCTAGAATCCTCACTGTCTCCACAGACTCCTGGGCCCATTTTACAGCTGGAGATGGAACGACATGGAACAGCTATAGTGTAAGGTAGTACTGTATTCATGAGCAAAAGTGGAAATGTGTAAAATTTCTTTCAGTTTCCCATGATGTTCTTCCAAGCATAGCCTAAACCCTCGCCATCATATTCCAGTAAGTGCTGGAAACCTCCAGCGAACATCTGGATGCCTGTCTACAGCCTCCCTCTGCTGCTCCCCTCCCCCGCTGCACAAATGGCTCTCCTTGAACCAGTTCCAGTTCTCAAACTTGATATCTCTCTGATACATACAGCAAGCCGGAGGTGAATCACATACACAAAAAGGAAAGAAACAACAAAAAAAAAGCTTTTAAAATAATTTACCATCTGTCAGTCGTTTTGATGCAAGTTTCAAACACACACGGCCCCGAGCACACACGCAGAGGCACTCGTGCACAAAGACACACTGTAGAGGGCAGCCCATTGTCACATCACAGCCCAAAGCCTGCCTTCTAACAGACACACCCACGGAAGTTTTTTTTTTTTAAAGAGCCTATCAGTGAAGCCCCCATAACCAGCTTGAAAGAGAGAAGAAAATGCCCTTTCCAAGTTTGAATCACAGAGATCTTCTCATTCCATGAGTTGTATGTCTTCATAAGTTGGGGCATCTCTATGTGTATGGCTGAACAAGTAATAAGAACAATCGCAATTAGTAACACCACCACCGAAAATGGTTTACTGTGTGCCTAGAGCTGAGCTCTGCCCTCTACACAGGTAAACTCAAGAGGGAGATGCCAGTGCACAAGGAGCCAGCCAGGATCTGTTTCTGAACCCCTGAATCCTGAGCCCAGCTCACCCTTCTCCCTAAATGTGCTCTTACTAGCAAAATAGAACCAGCTTGGTGGGGCCGGTCTGAATATTAGAGAAATAATTCAAAGAGCAAGCCCTACGGATGTCACTGAATGGCACATCTTCCTTTGGCCTCCACTCTTAATTACGTTAGAGCAAGGGTGTCCCTAGTGGGAGAACCTCTATGGCCCAGAAGCCGGCCTTCTAGCCCAGCCCAGCCCCTATTGGCTGTTGGACATTGGGGGCATACCTGGCCACTCCATCTGATGGTTCATCTGTGAAATTAAAAAGTCTGGATGAGTCCAGCTCTAAGATGCTTTCCAACTCCAACATCTTGTGATTCTGAGATCCACAGACCCCAACACCACTTTGCCAGTCATTCCAACATCCTTCACCCTGTCACCCTTTGCCAGTGTATCTCAGGAGGCCCTGAGGCCAGCTGGGCTGTGCAGCAGGCCTGCGGATGCTAAAGAAACCCTGGCAGGAGGGAGATGCTTTAGGTGTCAGGGAATTGGGAACTAGCAAGGAAAGGCATTGATCTCAAACCTGGATCCTAAGCAGGCACAGGTGCCCGAGCCCAGGCTATGGTCTCCTGAGAATCACCTGGGGCACTTATTTACATCTGTGTATTCCTCCATCCCACTGGGTCTGAGACCTAGGAATCTGCATCTTGAACAATTATCCCAGGTGAAGCCGCTGCAGGTGGTCCACAGCTGAGAAACCCTGGGGAGGGCCATGACCTTCCTGGCCCATTTCTGCCCATCCTTTCTGTTGCTCACAACCACGAGGCAGAGTCACCAAGAGCCACAGGTGCAGAGAATGGTCCAAAGCATGATGGGCCACAGATGGATACAGATGGCAGCTCCATTCCTAAAGCCATGTTGGGAGAACACCCCAGGAGACGAAGAGAGCCTAAAAGCAGGCCACCCAAATTGAGTCAGGGGATGTGGGGGCAGCAGCCCTGGTATAGCAGTGGAGCAGTGAATGGAAGAGCTGTGGGCATGGTTTCTTCTGGGTTAAAGATGAACTTTGAACACTCCTTTCAACTCCCTAGGGAACTACGATGCTAAACAAATCCATCTATGTTAATAACATAGGAAAAAGAAAACATCCAGAGGAGCTACAGGGCCTCTAGTAACACCCAGAGCATCTTGTAAAGCCCACTTCACAACACGCATCACTCTCATGGTTAATTAATTGCTACCTGGCCTCTCCACTAGGCTGCAGGCTCTAAGAATTCAGGGGCCATGTCTGTCTTGGTGGCAGCTCTCTCCTCAGCTCCTGGTCCAGCAGTGGCGTGTAATCGGGGCAGGCACCATTGTAAACACTTCACCCATATTCTCTCATTTCGTTCTCATAACAACTTTAGGAGATCAGTACCATTCTAACAGCTGCTTTAGAGATGAGGAAACTGAGGCAGAAGAAGGTTAAATAACTTGTCCAAGGTAGTAAGTGGCAGAGCTAGGAATGAACCCAGGTAGCTCAGCCCCCAGAGCCTCTGGTCTTCAATACAAGGCCATGCTAGCACACAGTAGGTCCCCCATAAATATTTGTTGGATTGAAAACATCCCTGAGGTGTTTCCTCTGAGTTTAACTCAGCCTTGTATAGAACACCCAATATATGAAAACAAAAAAGTTGAGCCAAGTAAAACAAGCTAATATCCTGTGTTTTCTGCAAGAGACAAGCTTAATTAGAGCTTTAGGTAATTAAAGCTTTCATGGTTTCTAAAAAAATATAATACATTCATTTATGCAAATCTACTCCAGAGATGACTTTTGCAAAATGTGCATCTCACAGAAAAACACTTACGCATCTCCCTAAGAAGTGAGTATCTCAGATTATGGGGACTCCTATCAATTGCCTCTGGGCTGTGGTCATCTGTAGACCCCTGTGCAGGGCCAGTGATTCCGAGTAGTTGTCTCAGCTCCCAATATTTCAAGAGATGGGGCTGGGCCTCGGGGAGGCCTTGGGGTGGAGAGAAGAAGGGGCCCTGCCAGCTGGTGCTGGAATTGGCACCCAGCCTTGACACCCTGCCTGGGCTTCTTCCACCGGCCCCCTCCGCCACTCCTTTCTGACATCCTTCTCCCTCCAAGGAAGTTTTCAATGTTCATTTCAGCACAAATTAATCCATCAAAATGAAAGTGTCTGCTGAGGAAGGAAGAGACACGAATTTTCCTAGGCTGTGTCTGGTGGGAAATTGTGAGGTTTCAGCGAGTTAATGCACGTGAAAGAATTCTAGTTCCTAGGCCCACCTAAATGTCATTACCTACCAGCATTCAGGCTACTAGGGTGGACAACAGCAGCAACCTAGCCCAGCAGCCATGGGGCTGAGAGCTTCACATACGGGACTACCTCTGATCCTTCAAACCAGCCCTGGAGGGAGGGACTATTAGCTTTTGTTTTACAGATGAAGAAACTGAGGCTCAGAGTAGTTTGGCAATATGCCCAAGATAGGGATGGAACCAACATCTAAGGGACACTTAACCAATGTGCAGACTGCATCCTTGGCTTGCTAAAGGGACAGACATACCATGTCTTCAAGCCTAAAGTATGGAAGCAACAATACCTTCCTTGGAATTTCCACAACATTTCTTTCCATTCCTTTCTCGTGATGATTCCACTTTCTACATGTTATAAAAAAAAAAAAAATTGCTTGTTTGTGTCCCATCTTCTCTCCAAGATGGAAAACTGATATAGATGCCTGACACATATTAAGAGCTCAACACTGAACAATGCTAATAATTCAATCAGGCTGTAATAAATAGTAAGGGTAACGTCGTGGGGGGAAGAGTCAGAAAGAAGTGACCACTTCAATTCATAGCCACAGAATGCCGTGTCAATGCTGACCAGAGTCCCTGAGAAGGAGATGGAGTCACAGTGAAGAGGTGGATGCAGGGGCCAGACTGCCTGGGTCAGAAGTGCTGGTTCGACACTTACTGGCTTAGTTACTTACCCTCTTAGCCTCGGTTTCCTCATTTATGAAATTGAGACAATAATACCAGTATGTACATCAGAGGAGTGATTAAATGAGCTAATGTATGTTTAGGGCTGGAACAATGCATGGTCCATTTTAAGTGAGACCTAAGTGTAGTTCTTTTTATAAGTACGAGTGGATCAGCACTATTGAAGAAGCATACCAAAGCATTTGTTTATTCAGTAGATATTTACTGAATACCAACTCTGCCAAACATCAGTCAAGACTCTAGCAGGAAACAACAAAACACGAAGATCCTTATCCGGACGAACTTACATTCTAACAGGCATATTTGGACAATAAACACGTTAATAAGTAAATTCTACCGTTATGACGGAGCACATTCCTTACTTTAGAAGCTCCTGAGAGCAGCCCTCCCACCTCACACTGCTCTAATATTTCCCCTACTGCACTCACCTGGGATCCTGAATGTGAAGAAAGCTCAGTTAGTACCAGCTGATTGGCTGATCCTTAAGTAGAAAGCACAAGGACCTAATAGGACACATACCTTGTCAGTGCCATTAGATTGAAAAGGTCCAGAGGTCCAGAACTACATTTTTCCATTTGAGTACAGGCACCAGCACAGGACTAGCTGTCATTATTAATTACTTATTACTATCCACATCACTTTAACCACCCCAGTGAGTGTTCTGTTTCTAACGGCAGCACAGAAAGACAATAGTGAGGTAGGCTGGTGAAACTTCGAGCTATGGAGACTTGTCAACTGTAAGGAGACCTGATAGTCAAACCCATTTGGTCTAAACTCAGAAACACAGTCATCTTTTGGATCAGTTTCCTTGCCCATTCTCAGCCAGGGATTACAGAAGCTTTGGCCCTGCTAAGTAACTTCAAAGGGCCTACATTTGTAGGATGAGTTTCTTTTTGCTTCTGTGATTATTCCATCTCGTTTCTTTAGCAAAAGACCTTCCCTCTCCTTGCTTCTTAGGTTATTTTTGGCCTCCTGAGAAACTTCTTTCCCCCATGCTCTAGTCCCCACAGCGAGCACCCCTTCCCCACAATATATAAAATTAAAAGAAATATAAGATTCCAGAATTGAACGTATTTCACTTTTTTCATCATTTTGCAAAGTTGTATTTATTGCTTGCTATGCAACTTTTATAATGTTTTATTTTTAAAAACAGTTCTTACTTGAGAACAAAAGTAGGGAATGTTTAAGAAAACCGAAGTTCACTTCGCACCAGTTCCACGCACATTCTGTTTGTTCATCCTTCCACACATTGTTCATTACACTGAAAATACTTCTTTACACCTGCAATTAAAAAGAAAAAAATCGATGGCCAATGCTGAAGTAATTTTAACAAATTTGGAGCTGATTCTTAATTTGCTTCTCTCCTCCCTACCTTTTTCCCCAAAAACTCTCTCTCTCAGGCCATGAGAGAAAACCACCAACCTCCTCATTTTAATTAAATCCCTGCAGTGTCCTACCACCATCCCCAGCCTGGACTAGGTTTGACAAGAATGAACAGAAGCTATCATGCTAGTAGTTGCATTTTGGTCACTTCTCGCTAAGTAGAGGGGTAGATACTTGCACCACATCTTCATAGCTAAAGAGGACTCACTAAAGTGAAGCCCCTTCAAAAAAGGGAAGAGCCTTTCCTAAAGACAAATCCACCCCTGCTTCCACCCTCAGAACTCTAGAGGTCATGTATGGCAGTATTAGAAGAACCTTTACCCCAGCTTCCAGGTCTCAGGGCCTCCGAGAGTCTGGCATCCCCTTGCTCATCACCATGACCCACGGTCAAAACATATCCACACCCTGTGTCATGGCTGTGCCAGTCAACTGTAGGTGCTTGATGACACTGTCCCAAACTGCTGCCACCCACCAGAACACCCCCTTCACATATCCATTATGTGACTTCCATGGAGTCTGTCTATATCATCATCCAGGCACCACCTTTCAAGACAAATAACTACACAGATTCCTTCTCTGCTGGTCAGGTCATACTTTCTTTGCAATGGCTCCAAAACTACCCTCATTGAATTCCAAAGATTGTGGTATATTTGCAATATTTCAGGATTCAGTTAGCAATTTCTACTTGACCAACTGAAACCCTTTGTGTTGTTATAGACTTCATCCATGTCTTCCTTTGACATTTAACTTTTCACACTGACAACTTCCAAATTCATTTCATATGTCTCTTCTGCAATCTGGAATGAATCTCAAAAATGTTCAAAACTTTTGGCCAAGTAATTCTGATGAAGAAAGTGCTGCAGCCCGTTCCTCCCCCTCAGCGGAAACCCACAGCCTTAGGAAGATAAGCTCCCCAAATCCCTTTCTCCCTTCCTCCCTTTCTCCCTGGAATCCACATCTTTAGGAATATAAGAACTCTCTGCCTTCCCCTTTCAACTGGAATTTACAACTTTAAATATATAACAACTCCTTTCCTCCCTAAAAGCCCTTTGCTTTAGGAAGGATAAGCTAAACTCGCACCTTTTGCTTTTTTAACCCTCGCCTGCCTGCTTGCTTAGGAATTTGCCTGCATAAAGTCCCTATATAAACTCATGAAAGTCAAAACTCAGGGCTCAGATTTTGGAGACTGGATTCTCCTCTGGGCCCGCGAGTAATAAAAACTTTGTTCCTCCTTCTCTCTGAGTGCCGCTTGGGTTTCTCATCATCTAAGTTTTTTCCACCACAACATTTGGTTCCCTGACTGGGAAACCCAATCGAGCAGGCCCAATGTGCCTCAGGCTTGGGGCTGATGCACACAGCTGACGGCGATCTCCGAGCGAACAAGTAGGTGCCACCCATCCTCTTACAGGACCTCCTTCTGAGGCGGTCCCTGCGGGCCATGTCCCCACACCCCAGCCTGACTCAGTGCGGAGGCAGACTGAACAGTGTCAGAAGACTCTGGAAAGGTAGGGCCCCAGGTGCCAAGTTCTCAGTCAAGCCTGTCTCCAGACAGAAGGGGAGACTGATCACCTCCCAGAGTCTCGAATATTGAGATCCCAAGATAGGGCAGACCCTGTGGGAGGGACTGCATAATCTCTGAGTGATTGTGTGTGTGAATGAGGATGACAGAGGCTTGCCTCTATTATTCCAGTCTGTGACTCCACAGCCTGTGCTATGGAGCCTGAGTGGACCCTAACCTGTTTTCTGCAGCTACGTCATACAGCATAATGGCCCACCCAAATTCTACTCGGGTGCCTTAGCTAATACAAGCCGAAGTTCTCGCGAGAGATGAGGATAGGCGGGTATCTGAGTGGCCTCAAAAAGGGAACTCCTTCCTTTGTCTGTCTTGTGCAACCGACATAGGGTATGGGCTCATCACAGTCAAAACCCCTGTCTTAGACTGCATGCTTAAGAATTTTAAAAAGGGCTTTTCTGGAGATTATGGCTGCCGGATGAACCCTGGCACCCTCCAAACCCTATGTGAATTAGAGTGGCCCACTTTTGATGTTGACTAGCCATCAGAAGGGACCCTAGATGTAACCAAGGTCTGCACAGCGTGGCTGGTTGTCACAGGAACTCCCGGCCATCCTGATCAGTTTCCCTACATCAACTCCTGGTTAGAAATAGCCCAGACTCAGCCCCCTTGGGTTCAATTCTGCATTGAGAAAAAGAAAAGAGAAGGGTCTTAGTTGCACAAGGAATGGGGCCCTGGAAACTGGTCATTCATCAAGGATCCCCAGAAGAAGACCCACCACCCCCACCATGCTCTCCGGCCACTCTAGCCTCCCCCACCCCCAGCCCGGGAGTGCAGGCAGATCTCCTAGAAACAGCCCCACCTTTGGTCCCTCCAGGACCATCAACCCCCTCTGAAGAAAGCCCTGGAACCCTAATAGCAATGAGGCTCTGGTCAGCACAACCTGCATTACAGATGCCCCTCCATGAGACACAGGGTCCAGCCCAGATCGGCAAGGATGGGACCATGCAACCTGGGAAGCCTTTATTATATTACCAGCCCTTCACAACTACAGACCTCTTAAACTAGAAGCACCACACCCTCTTACTCGGCAAAGCCCCAGGCCCTTATTGATCTCATGGAATCCATTTTCCAAACCCATAGTCCCACTTGGGATGATTGCCGCCAACTCCTCCTAACTTTGTTTAATACAGAGGAGAGATTACGAATTCTGACAAAAGCCCAAAAGTGGCTGCAGGAGCAGGCCCCTACTGGCATCTTAAAGGAAGATTGGGCATGAGAGGCGGTGCCAGAGGCCCAACCAAACTGGGACTTCAACACTGATCAGGGATGGACTGCACTCCAGCAATATGGGGAAGCGGTCCTATGAGGGGTCCAAAAAGGGGCAAAATGACCCACAAACATGACAAAATAACTTTAGTCACTCAAAAGCCTAAAGAATCTCCAGGAGATTTCTATGAACGACTTTGCAAGGCCTTCAGAATCTACACCCCTTTTGACCCCAAGGCTCCGGAAAACCAGAGAATGGTGAATGCCGCCTCTGCAGCGCAGGCAGCATTGGACATTAAAAGAAAGCTCCAAAAATTAGAAGTGTTCACAAGAATGAACATCTCTCACTCAACTCCTTAAGGTCCCCAATGAAGTGTTTGTCAATCAAGATGAAGCCGCCAAAAAGAGGCCAAAAAAGAAAGTGAAACATCAAGCCTCCCTACTGGCAGCAGCTTTGGGAAATCCTGACCCCATCAGATGAGGAGGGCCACCTCGAAACGGGGGGACAAGCACCAAGAGGGTGCTCCTGGCCAGAGACCAATGTGCCTACTGCAAAGAAAGTAGACACTGAAAAAATGACTGCCCCCAAAAGAATCAGGCACATGGAGGGAACATCCCTAATGGGAAATACCTACCTGAGCTCCAGGACTATCTGATCAGGCTGTCAGGGCTCAACCCCGAATAGGGGCGACCAGACTCACTGGAACTTGGCCCCCATGAGCCCATGGTCAAACTACAAGTCAGGGGCCAGTCAATGACTTTCATGGTAGACACTTGCTGAATATTCTGTGGTCATAACCCCCATCACCCCCTTTAGTGGGAAAACCACTAACATCATAGGAGAGACTGGAGACCAGTCAAGCCAATGGCCTTTTTGCCAATTGAGAACTTGTCAGCTTGGTGGCTACGAAGTGACTCATGAATTTCTGTACCTGCCTGAATGTCCGGTTCCCCTACTTGTAAGGACCTCTTAACCAAACCGGGAGCCCAGATTACCTTCAAACCTGAGGGGCCAGCAAGCTTAAGCCTCGGAACCAGCCTCATTCTCCTTGTCACCGTACCCCGAAGCGAGGACTGGAGACTTCATGTGGAAGAAAATTCAAGTCAGAATCCGGAAAAACTGCTGGAACTTTTCCCCAGGTTTGGGAAAAAAGAAACCCACTGGAAATGGCATGGAACCATTCACCCATCATTATCAACCTGAAGCCTGGAGCAGTCCCAGTCCAGCAGAGGCAGTATCTAATCCCCCGCGAAGCACAATTGGGCATTGTCACATAGATAGCCTGAGGAAAGAGGGAACCCTGATTGAGTGCCAGTCACCCTTGAACATCCCATTATTACCAGTAAAGAAGCCAGACAGCACAGGATATTGACCAGTCCAGGATCTATGAGCCATCAACAATGCCACTCTCACTTTACATCAGGTTGTTCCCAACCTGTACACTTTGCTAGGACAGCTACCATCTGAAGCCGCCTGGTTCACTTGCTTGGACCTGAAAGATGCCTTCTTCTGCCTGCAACTAGCCCCCACCCCCACCCCTGAGCCAGCCTTTGTTTGCCTTTGAGTGGGAAGATCCCAGAACCCAGCAGAAAACTCAACTAACCTGGACCCGTCTCCCGCAAGGCTTCAAAAACTCCCCTACCCTTTTTGGGGAAGCCCTGGTGGCAGATTTGGCCACTTACCCCCAGGAGGACTGCAGGTGCGCCCTCTTACAATATGTAGATGACCTCCTACTTGCCAGGGAGATGGAAGAGGACTGCTGGAGAGGGACCCAGATTCTCCTACAACTTCTAACACAGACTGGGTACAAAGTTTCTTGGAGAAAAGCCCAAGTCTGTAAACAGCAGTTCAAGAACCTGGGGTTCAGCATCACACAAGGGCACCAGTTGCTTGGACCAGAATGAAAAAAGTGATCTGCACCATCCCTACCCCCACCACAAAAAGAAAACTTCATGAGTTCCTCAAGGCTGCAGGGTTCTGTCGCATCTGGATTGCCAGGTTTGCAGCCATGGCCAAGCCCCTTTATGAAGTTCTGACAGGTCCAGAAAAGGAGTCCCTCAGCTGGGCAGCTGCTCAACAGAGGGCCTTTCAAGACATCAAAAGACAACTCAGCCGAGCCCCTACCTTAGGGCTCCCAGATGTAACTCGAACTTTAACCTGTTCATGCATGAAAAGAACAAAGTAGCACTGGGAGTCCTCACACAAATGGTTGGCCCCTGGCAAAGACCCAAACAGAACTAAAACTAGGAATCAGAATATACAACCCAGTGGGGCTGGACCCGGGGGACCTCATTCTAGTCCAATTGATCCCGGTAACATAACCCCCCAGAGAAAACCCTGGTTAAAAATATCAGTAAAGCTGTCCAGACACTAAAAGCCAAAGTTATAACAGGCCCCTACAGCATCCTTCTGAACCAGGTTCGAAATTTCCACCAACTCCTAAATGAATCTCAGCCCGACATAGCTGCCTTCTGCTGGCTATGCACTTCCTCAAGTCTAACCATCTTCCCCGTACCTGTCCCATGGAATGTAACCCTCCTGGCCCATGATGGCTCTGTGGTGGAAACCAGGCTCCTCCCAGTCCATATAACCAAACCCCAGGAAAACTGGATAACTGTAAAAACGTAACTACCAGCTCCCCTTCAACTATCTTCCCTCTTGGAAAGGCTAACTGTAACACCACCCACCCACTCAATGAGTCTGACTGATGTGCCACAAACTCCACCATCTGGGTCTGTGGCACCAACACCTACCGGTGCCTACCCCAGGATGGCCAGGGCATCTGCTACCTGGTTTGGCCAGTACCATCGTTCTCAGTGTATGGAGATGAATTGCCTGGAGAGCTCTCCCAAGCAAAACGAGTAAGACAGGCAATTCCCCTACTCTTAGGACTAGGAGTAGTCAGGAGCACAGCAGTAGCAGGGGCCTCACTCGCAGTTGGTCAGGAGGGCATACAAACCCTAGCACAGGGAACATCAAATGAGCTTGAAAAAATATTGGGGGCTCTCAACAGGTTGCAAGACCAGATAGATTCGTTGGCAGAAGTAGTTTTACCAAACAGGCGAGGATTAGACTTGCTCACTGCAGGTACAGGGGGAATCTGCCAGGCCCTGGGGGAAGAATGTTGTTTCTATGCAAATTCCTTAGGGATAGTTAGGGACAAGGGAGCTCTGCTAAAAGAACGAGCCAAAGACCGCTTAAACTGTGTATACCAGGCATCTGCCAACAGGAACTACGTCCAGTACCTCCTTTCCTGGATTTTGCCATTCATGCCAGTAATAGCTTCAGTCTTCTTCCTCTTAACTTTTGGGCCATGCGTTCTACAGAACCTAACACAATACATCACTTCCCGCTTAAACACCTTAAAACACCAAGTAATGCCTTGTGTCAAATATCAGCCCTTGGGGACAATAGAAAAATCCTCATGTTAGCAGATGATGCCCCATAAAGAATTATAAGGGCATCAAAGGGGGGAATGATGAAGAAAGTGCTGCAGCCCATTCCTCCCCCTCAGCAGAAACCCACAGCTTTAGGAAGATAAGCGCCCCTCATCCCTTTCTCCTTTCCTCCCTTTCTCCCTGGAATCCATATCTTTAGGAAGATAAGCACTCCCTATCAACTGGAACTTACAACTTTAAATAGATAACGACTCCTTTCCTCCCTAAAAGCTCTCTGCTTTAGGAAGATAAGCTAAACGTGCACCTTTTGATTTTTTAACCCTCGCCTGCCCACTTGCTTAGGAATTTGCCCACATGAAGTCCCTATATAAATTCATGAAATCAAAATTCAGGGCTCAGATTTTGGAGACTGGATTCTCCTCTGGGCCTGCAAGTAATAAAAACTTTGTTCCGCCATCTCTCTGAGTGCTACTTGGGTTTCTCATCGTCTAAGTTTTTTCCACCCAACAATTCTACTTCTAAGAATTGATCCTAAGGAAAGAATCAGAGATTCTCATGAAGATTTGAGTACAAAACATTTCATTTCATGGTTAATTATAAAAGTAAATATGTAAATATAATCACAATACAATCTAAAACTAATATAAATATAAATAATATAGGAGTAGACCCTATATTACATTAAATGTTTTTTAAAAATTTAACAAGAAAACATGTATACAATAATGTGAAGTAAGAAAATGAGAATGAAAAAACAAATATATAAATATGTATGACTCAAATACATTATATGTATGTATGTTTGCATGCATAGACAAAGAGACAAAGACAATACAACAAAATGTTAAACACTGTTCCTTTGGATGATAGGAAAATGGATAATTTTATTTTCTTTATGTCTTTGAATATTTTCCAAATTTTCTATAATGAATACATATTTCTTTTATTTTGAAAGGGTTTTTAAAAACCATTCCACTTTAATGAAAGGAAAAAAAAAACATTCCCAATCTTTAATTAATTCAGCTGCCCTTTCCTGGATCTTCTCCAGCTCCATTATGTCATCCTTAAGAAGTAATAGCCAATATGGCACAGGATTTTCCAGGTGTCCACTTTAGGGAAATCTGCTTTCTACTGCTATCAGAGGTGACTCTCTCTCTGTCTCCTCATGTATACACACGCACACACACACACACAGCCACATCTGTCTCAAAAATGTCTGCTCTATTTATTAGGACTCTTACCTGCTCTTTTGCTGATAAAACAGAATGCTTTGCACCCAGATCAAAATATCACAATAGCATCCAGCTGCACATGCAAGTGATAAAGGGAAAGGACCAGGTTGGTTCTGATTGTAAAACTGCAAGGCTGAACTCTGATTGTCTTTCCATTCACATGTAACCTGAGAGATGTTGGGCTCTATTTAGTATTAAAAGAAAGAAAGGCAGGAGGGAGAGGGAAAGAAGGAGAAAGGGAGGGAAGAAGAGGGAGGGATGGAGGAAAGAAATTAAAGAGAAAAACTTTCTGAGTGATATTGCCATCCCCATGCAAGGGAACAGAATTCAGGACAAGGCTTTAGCCAGACAGAATGGAGTAAGACCACTGCACTGAGAAATCCTCACTTCCCAAATTGCCCAGTTCTCAAACCCCTGGGGACCTAGGAGCCTACTCAAACAACCCGGAGGTCAGCCAGGGGATAGGTGAGACAGGATTTGGGTGAGGACAGGGTACAAAGGCATATCCTTCAATATGGAAACAGTCTAACAATCAACATAAACCTTTGAGTTTCCCATAATAGCACCCTCTGTCTCTATGAACAGAAATGTAAATAATACCACATTTAATCACATGCTCATGCCCTGTCAAGTTTGATCATCACTTCCAGATCCAGTAGCATAGCTTACTGTAAGCAAATGTGCTACAAAGGCCATTTTTCCCATTTTATTTCTGTAACACTAAAATACAATGTTGTTTTGTTTCCCACATGGTCTGTGATCTTTGTTGAGAAGGTTTTAGGGTTTTACAAATTTGGCTCCAAACCAGAAGTGACTATGAATTACCTGCATGACTCCCTTTCTGTTCTCTGCCAAGAATCTGATGGACCTTAGCTTTTGACTTCAGGCTGGGTTCTGCCTGCTGCCACTATTCGAAGCCAGCAGTGTGTCCAGAAACCTAAGGAAACCTGGGGCAGGGAAAGCTGGGCTGCACAAAAAGCTCGTGCAAATGTACCCAAGTATCACACAGCCTAAATCCATCTACTTCTCCTCAGAGCCCTGGATCAGTGCCGTAGTGAGGTGCTGCCCTCCTACAGGTCGCCCCTAGAGGTGGTCAGTGGGCAGAGAGCTTGGGGAACAAAAGGGTAGAAAGAAACTACTTTAAAATATCCCATCAAAAATATTTTCGGTATGTTCAGTGTGTGTATGTGTAGTTTATAACAGCAGTAAAATTCTTCCTCTTCTTTAGAGGGGAAAAAACATCCACAAGATTTATATCTGATTAATAAAGTGAATACATACACACATACATACATATTTCTCCTTTCCTAAGCCAATAGGAAATTTGTTAGAAAAGAGAAATGAATAACAACAAGATAGTTGCCAAAGGAAGCCAAGTAATGTTCAATCCTGACTTGAGAAAGAGAGAAGAATGAAGAACAGTATGTACTTGGGTTACTTCTATGTTTTCTTTATGACCCTTCAACAAATTCAATCCCCATTCATCAGTCATTCAATTCAAGGAGCATTTATTAAGCACTTATTCTGTACCAGACACTGTGTTAAGCATTTTAAAGACATTATCTAATTCAATTCTTTGACATACCTGCTGATAGTATTTATTGTTGCATAAAGGAGGGAGAGAAGCAAGGAGTTATACCTTTTCCATTATACACAAAAGGAGAAACATGGAGCAGGTTAGGAAAGCTATTGCCCATTCTTGCTACATCAGGAATATTGCAGGTGCAGTTTGGAAAAACACCAACCCCAATTGCCTTAAACATTATGGGAATATATTACCTCTCATAGAAGATCACCCAGAGAGGGGCGAGTTCAGGATTGCTTGATTCAGTAGCTTAATAATGCCAATCCCATGTTCTTTCTATCTCTACTCTGCCCTCCTTGCTGTGGACATCATTATAAAGAATAATATAATGACAACCACCATCTTCAGATGATTTTCTCTTAAGGTCAAGGGTAACAAAGGGAAATGAGAAGGAAGGTTAAATGGCTCCTTACAGAAAATCAGTTAAACACTAAAGAAGGCAGTAATGAGGAAATGAGGAGCAACAAAAAGTAAAGACATCTGGAAAGCAAATAGCAAAATGGTAGAAGTAAGTTCTTCCTTGTCAGTAATTACTCTAAATATAAATGGATTAAAATCTTCAATCAAAATGTAGATATTGGCAGAATGGATATTTTTTACGAGGACATCATCCAACTATATGCTATCTACAGGAGACTAACTTTAGATCTAAAGACCCAAATAGGTTGAAAGTGAAAGGATGGGAAAAGATATTACATGCAAATAGTAACCAAAAGAGAGCTGGAATAGCTATACTAATAGCAGAAAAAATAGACTTTAAGCCAAAAACTGTTACAAGAGACAAAGGAGGACATTACATATTGATAAAAGGATCAATTCACCAAAAGCTATAATAATTATAAATATATATGCACCAAACATCAGAACCCCAAAATATATGACAGAATTGAAGGGAGAAATAGGCAGTTCTACAGTAATAGTAGGAAACATCAATACACCACTTTCAATAATAAATAGAACATATAGACAGAAGATCAGTAAGGAAATAGAAGACTTGAACAATACTATAAACCAACTAGACCTAACAAAAATATATGGAATACTTCATTCAACAACAGCAGAATGCACATTCTTCCCACACACATAAGGATCATTCTCCAGGATAAACCACATATTAGGCCACAAAACAAGCCTCATTAAATTTGAAAAGATTAAAATCATACAAAATATCATCTCCAAACACAATGGGATGAAGTTAGAAATCAATCAACAACATAAGGAAAACTGGAAAATTCACAAATATGTAGAAATTAAACACCACATTCAAACAACCAATGGTTCAGAGAAGCAGTCATAGGGGAAATAGAAAATACTTAGAGATGAAGGAAAATGAAAATACAGCATACCAAAACTTATGGGATGCAGCAAAGGTACTGCTCAGAGGAAAATTTTAATACCAAACACCTACATTAAAAAAAGAAAGATAACAAATCAATTTTGATAACTTTACACCTTGAGGAATTAGAAAAAAAAGCAAACTAAACCCAAAGCTGGCAGAAATAAGGGGATAATAAAGATTAGAGAGAAGATAATGAAATAGAGAATAGAAAAATGAAACTAATAGTGGATTATTTGAAAAGTTCAATAAAGTTGACAAACCTTTAGATGGACTGACAAAAAGCAAATACAACTTTTCTAGAAGTACCCTCAGAAGACTTCTCTCCATTGGTCAGAATTAGACCATTTCCTAAACTCATCACTGGCAAAAGGGATGAAAACAACCATGAAAAGGAAAAAGAAGGTTTAAAGAGGTGATTTTTATTATCACACTCTCCTGTGTCATTTTCATCGAAAGAAAGTAGTCATGGAATGTAGATTGAGCCTTCAATTAAATTATCTGGGATAGATTTGAAAATGTCCACTCTGGGGTTTTCCTCAGAACTATTTAATCAGAATCTCTTGGGGTGAATCCAGAAATCTACATTTTCACACGCTCCCTCACTCACTCCAGCTGCACTGACTTTCTTGAACATACCAATCACATTCTCACCTCAGGACCTTGATATATACCTTTACATATTCTCTGCTCCCAAAGATGTCCATGTCCTGATCCCCGTAACATATGAATGTATTACATTACATGGCAAAGGAGACTTTGCAGATGTGATTAAGTCAAGGATCTTGAGACTGTGATATCATCCAGGATTATCTGGGTGGACCTGGTGTTACCATAATTGGTACATCAGGAATATTTCAGCTGCAGGAGTGTAGAGTCAGAAGAGAGGGTGACGTGATGACAGAAGCAGAGATTTGTAGTAATGCATTTTAAAGATGGAGGACAAGGCCAAAGAATACAGACAATCACTAGAAGCTGGAGAAGGTAAGGAAACAGATTCTCCCCTCAACCTCCAGAAGGAGCCAGCCCTACCAACACCTTGACATTTGCCAGTGAAAATTATTTCAGGTATTTGACCTCCAAAACTGTAAGTTAATAAATTTGTATTGTTTTAAGCCACTGAGTTTGTGGTAATTTGTTAAACATCAATAGAAAATTAATACAGTTTCCTCTGCTTGGAACACTCTTTGGCTCTTACCCCGTTTTCCTCCTCCCCATCCACATGGCTGCCTCCCCTGCTTCTTTCAGGTCTCTGCTCAACTATCACCTTTCTCTGGGAGGCCTTCCCTAACTATTCTATCTAATCACTTTCTAGTGGTGGCCCACATTATATTTTTTCATCAAACTTATTCCCAAGATATTATTTATTAATTTTTAATTAATTTTTAATTAATTTTTTTAACTTCATATAATACTTTTGTTAATTTGTTAGTTAACATGTTAATCTGTGGCCCATTAAACTATAAGCCCACAAGGACAAAGACTTTGCCTATTTTGGCATTATTTTATCCCCAGTGCCTAGAACAATGTCTGGCATATAGCTGTCATCTAAGAAATTTTTTAGGAAAAAAGGGAAGGGAGGAAGGAAGGGAGGGAGGGAGGAAGAAAGGGAGGGAGGGAGGGAGGGAGGGAGGGAGGAAGGAAGGAAGGAAGGAAGGAAGGAAGGAAGGAAGGAAGGAAGGAAGGAAGGAAGGGAGGGAGGAAGGGAGGGAGGGAACAGGGAAAATGGGATTTTAAGAACTACAGAGGTCTTGGACAGTATTTGCCTTCAAAGAAAAAGAAATCATCTCTGAAGCCATCTTCCATTTCCAAATTATCACTCGTGATGGAGGGTCTTAGCTGCAAAGAACACTAAAACTGTTTGAGTCCCCACTCCAGTGCATCATCTCTCATCTGTTCTCTGTCACCCTTCATAGTCACCATAAAAGCACCTCATATTAGTTATCTATTTCTGTGTAACAAATTAACACAAAGCTTAATGGCTGAAATAACATTACTTATCTTAGTTTCTGAGGGACAGAAAGATTTTATCCCAAATAAATCCCCTTTATAAAAGGTACTGGTACTTTTCATCAGCAGCCCTTTGGCAAACTAAAATAGAAATTGGTACCCTTTGGTTGCATTAAATTCAGTTGTGGGGACTTTGATTAGATTAATTGATAATACTGCTTTAGGGCTTTTGATTGGACTATATCATTGAGGCATGACTCAGGTTGAATCTCCAACCTCTTGCTTGGTCTGATATAAACAGACACACAGACAGGCAGACACAGGAAAAAGGAGCCGCCACATTTGATGTTGCCATATGAGAGAGGTTTCACCTATAACTGAGCAGCAAAGAGGGAAGCCCCTGAAAGACTCAAGATGCTGAGGCCCAGAGAGAGATAGAGAGAGAGAGAGAAAGAAAGAGAGAGAGAGAGAGAGAGAAGTCCTAGTAAGAGACAAGCCCTTTGCCGGGTTTATCTACAGCCACAGAAAGGCAGAGACTTTAGCAGAGATTGGTGGCATCTTGCTTTGCCACGTGCCTGGATGACAGAATCAACAGTAGCTGACTTTGGTGAGAAAGCATCTCTGATGGTGCCTTGGTTTGGACTTTTCATGGCCTTGGAACTGTAAGTTTTAATGCTACTCCTGGTACCAAGCTGTACTAGTCAGAATTCTCTAGGGAAACAGAACCAACAGGAAATGTCTGTTAATAGTGTATGAGATTTTATAATTTTATAATCATGACCATGGTGATGCACAAGTCCAAATTCTGTAGGGCAGCTGCAAGCCAGGGACTCAGATGAAGGTCCTCGTTGAATTCCCCAGGAGACACAGCTATCTGAAGTAGAGATGGGAATCCTCTCCCTGAATGCTGAAATCACTTTTCCTTTTAAGGCCTTCAACTGATTGGATGAGACATCACTTATTGCTGATAGCAATATCCTCTGTTGATTATAAATGTAACCAGCCATCTATGCAATCAACTCATTGATGATTAAAGTCCATGAAATGCCCTTGTATTAGAACTAGCCCAGGGAAGCGGCTGTGGCTCAATCAGTGGGGCTCCCGTTTACCATATGGGAGGCCCCGGGTTCGGTTCCTGGGGCCTCCTGGTGAAGGCAAGCCCACCCGCACGGCGTGGTTAGCTGACCCAGCGAGCACAAGCAGCAAGGGGGGGATAAATGAATAAATAAATAAAATCTTTAAAAAAAAAAAAAAAAAAAAAGAACTAGCCCAGTGCCCTTTGCTTGACCAAACAACTGGGCACCATTACCTGGCCGAGTTGACACATTAGCCTAACCATCACATTCTGTATCTTGATTTATGAGTCTAACAATGTCAATTGATTCCCCTCTATTAAAAATGAGAAAATTTAACTCCCTAATACCATCTCCTACTTCACAGCTTTATTAGGAGTTTCATTGGATTTATGTTTTTTCATTGGTTTATTGGCTACTTTTAATGTTGAATCTCCAATGTTAAGTCTTCTGTGCTTTCTCTATAAAAATAAATCAGCAGAAGTTCTGCTTCTAGCTCCAATGTTAGGTCTTCTATGCTTTCTCTATTAAAACCAATCAACAGGAGTTCTGCTTCTAGCTTGGCATATTAGCTTGTATATTATTCTTTCTGTCAAGAATAACTAAAAAGTTGTCAATGTGGTATCCTAGATTGGATTCAGGAACAGGAAAAAAGGAGAATTTTGTGAAATCAGAATAAAATCTGAAATTTAATTAATAGTAATGTGTCATTATGGCCTTCTTGGTTTTGACAAATGTACCATGGTAATGTAAGATGTTAACATTAGGGGAAGAGGGGTGAGAGGTATACAGGAACTCTATACTATTTTTGCAACTTCTCTGTAAATCTAAAACTATTCCACAATTAAAACTTTATTTTAAAAAATTTGAAGGAATGGGAGAACTTCCAAAATAGGACAAGGAATGTTTTGTTTCTTGATCTGGGTGTAGATATTCATCAAGTTGTATCCTTATGATTTTTAATACAGATTATACTTCAATTAAATAATTTATTCTTGAAAAAATAAAAAGCACTGACAATAAGTTTATGCAAATATTATTCACTTTAGAACTAAATAGTGTGATAAAACTCTTAAAGGACCTTCTGTCACTAAACCTGTTAAAGAAAAATATACTAAAATTAAGGGTTGAAAGGATTTGCTTTTTCATAATTCACTCATTTATTCAACAAATATTTGTTTAGTGCCTAATAATCATACTAAGTACAATTCTAGGTGCAAGGAATACAAAAGTGAATGTAATAGACAAACTGTCTGCCCTTATGAAGCTTACATTCTAAGGGAGTATGAAAAACAAAATAAGTCAATAGATTATAAGGAAAGCTAAAAGATGCTAAGTACTATGAGAAAAGGCTATCCATAGTATTACTCAAAATCATGCCATATTTTACCTGGCCATATTTAGACAATGATTTTTGGTATAGCTTTTTGTTTTTCCTAAAATTTCTAAATTCCTTTCTTTTCTTTTTTTCTCATAAAATAGAAGAAATGCACGTTTAAAAATAATAACCAAATGATATTTCTAATTCATAATCATATACTTGAATAAAACAAGTTTTTCTTGAAAATATTCTTCTTGGAATTATCTTTCATTCTGTTCTAATTTGAACCAATTGCTCTTTTAGGCCTGCTATGGAACTGTTGGACAGGGATTTCTTTTAATGTTCTCAGGATCTTAGATCTTGAGTCTTCTCCCTTCTTGAATTTCTTTCTTATTTGATGGAGTACATGCTCCAGTTTTTTGTTGGCTTCTATTTTGTTTTGTTTTGTTTAAAAACTTGATGGGAGATAAAATTTCTGAATCCTTTAATCTCTGAAAAGTATTTTTATTTTGAACTGTAATGATAGTTTGACTGGGTATTGAAATCTAGATTCAAAATCACTTCCCCTTAGAAGTTGAAAGGTATTACTGTATTTTCTTTCTTTTTAGTAGCCAGTGTTTCTGATGAGAACCATATGGCAATCCAATTCTTTTTCCTTCATTGGAAGCTTTTGGAATCTTCTCTTTATCTCTGTGCTCTGAAATTTGATGAACAAATCTCTAGGTGTGGGTATTTTTATTCATTTGCTTGACATTTAATAAGACCTTTTTAAAAAGAAAGATTTATCTTTCCTGAACTCTGAGAATTTTTGTGTGTTCTTTTCTTCATTTCTCTGTTGTCTTTTTCTGGAACTTTTATTAAATGAGGGTTTGATCTTCCCTGATTCTTAACTTTTCATCCAAATCTTACATCATTTTATCTTTTTCCTCCATGTACAAGGAGAATTTTAAAAACATTTTCCAGGGCTTTATTGAAATGCTTATTTAGTGTTCAGATTTTTAATTCCAATAATTCTTTCTTGTTTCTTAGTTTCTTTTTTTTTTTTTTTTGGAGCAACAGCTATGTTAAGAATATAATATGGTCTTGAATTCCTCTGAATATAACAACTAAAAAGAAAATTAAATCCTCTTCTCCAAATTATCCCTGTTTTCTCTGGGGGCAGTTCTCTTTGTTAGTTCTTCTCTTTTTTGCTTTACATTTTTTCCCCCAAATGCCTAGAGGTCATCTGGTGTCAGTCATAATTGTGAATTAAGAACTTATTTATACTTGTGAATAAAGATTGATTAATATAGATGGCTGGAAAAGGTTTCCTCTGTTATCATGTGTTTTTCCTATATGCCTCTCCCTGGATGAAAAGACTGATTACAAGCTATGAATATATGGGAAGGAAGGCAATTGGTTGTCTTTACAGGGTATGTGGGTGGGAACGTGGAAACAGGCTGGTCCCCAACCCATGCCCAATTATGAAAGGTTTTAGCTTGAGAGCCCAGGAGCCACACTAAGAGCCTTTTCTCATTCCAGACAGACCATCCACGTTTCTTTAGAGTACATGTATCAAATACTACTGCTGCTTATCACTCTGGAGGGAGTAGATATGATTTTTGTGAAAGAGTCAAAAGCAAATCATATCTAAATCTGATCAAAAAGGAAGATTAAAAAGATGTTTACAATAAAAAAAATGATGCGTGAAACCAAGTGATCAGCAGAATGTGGCAGGAGGGGATGGGACTAGTCAGACTTTGGGCGATGGAAACATGGTCAGATCAAGGATGAGGCTTCCTTTTTGAACTTCTTTGAAGGGGCAACATTCATCTGGTGGATCAGGCGGAATCAGAGTCATCCATTCACATTCACACTCCACAGAAGGAGGAAAGACCACCTGGCGAAAACTGACCAAGCTGCAAATAATGAAAGATAGTGGGAACTTGGGGAGCATGGGAGAGACTGACTTACCAAGAGAAGGGTCAAACTAAGAGAAATGAACACTTACTGACATTTGGGTCAAGAGACAAACTTTGATAGAGTAGTTACATTTTTAGAGTTCTGTCACTGAGCTAAGTAATCTACCCATGCTATGTCACATAACTGACAACAGCCCCATGAAGTAGGTACAATGATTACCACATTTTACATTTGAGAAGAAAAAGTAGATCATAGTGGCAAAGAAATCAGGGCCTGGAACCAAGTTCCAAGATTCAAATCCAGGCTCCTCTACCTCTAGCTGTGTGACCTGGGACAAGACATTTAATGTCTCTGTGCCTCAATTTTCTCATCTATAAAGTGAGAACAATAAGTGTACACACCTCAAGTGAAGATTAAATTAAGTAAAGCCCTCAAAACAGTGCTTGCACATAGTAGCTGCTCAATAAATGCTAGAATTTTTATTATTATCAGGGGGACTACCTAGCTTGCTAGTGGTAGAGCCACAGTGTAAACTCCAGGTGTCTCTGATTCCTAAATCCATACTTTTACCTACACTCAGTGTGGCCCTTCTCATGTGGAATAGTAAATCCCAATCTATATGGTGAGTTACCAGGAGTGTCCAGAAGTGCTCCTGCCAAATAGTTCATTAACTGCCTCTTGACTGGGCATTCTATGGCAGAGCTGAAGGTGTTGCTTCCTATAAAAATATAAATACACTCCTTCATCCACCCCCTTCCAACGTTCTAAGTCATCAGCCAGTCACACTCCAGTGTGAATGAGCTCTAGATCCTTTCACAAAGGAAGATGGCATAGACAGGCAGATTATGGGTGTCTAAGAGAGCTAACACTAATGGAGGCATGCTGAGAAGACCAAAAGCATAGAAGTCAATGATCCGGAGCTTCAGAGATAAACTTTGGCCAATACACAGGATGGCATTTGATGGTTCTATAGTTTCTCTCCACAGTAACCCTGTGAGGAAGGGATACTATTACCCCCATCTGATATAATGAAGAAACTGAGGTTCAAACAAGCTAAGTGACTTCTCTGAGGTGATTCAACTGATGAAGGGCAGGGTCAGGACTGGAGTCCATGTCTCCCTAGCCAACACCTTGACTCTTTCCATGCCCTTCCTCGGCTCTCACCAACCACTGCACAGTTGTTTATTCCTGTCCACAGCCACACAGATGGAGGTCAGGCAGGGCTGATGGCCCTCGCAGCCCACATTTTCTCTCCATTCACTGGAAGCTCCCACAGTGGGCCCAGATTTGTCAAAATAGAGGAAAGAAGAGGAAAGGTCATTGTTCCCAACCATTTGCAAGAATATCTGAGTTAAAAATGGAAGATTTGTCATTTGCATGGTGAAGGGAGGCGGGGGAGAGGAAGCATTGTTAGGTGTTGGTAATGTAAAAACATAAGTATGCTGTTATTTATGTAATTAGTTATTGCTTTCATTATGGGTGCAGTCTTAATGGTTATAGTATTTATGTATAATTACCTTAATATTCACTGAAATTTCCAAGTAGCTCCCTAATTAACTGTCTCAAATATATAATTACATTGCATCTTTACGCAAGACTTGCCTAATTAATGTAGTTACACCACTTCTTTTGTGAATGTGCATTATTAAATGCTCTTTGCATCATTCTTCTGACTTCTTGTAATTCACGCTTTACAAAAATTAAGACCCCGAATTAGAAACCTTCACTAGCAGCCCAATCCAGCAGCAAAGCAGAGACTCATAGCTACTCTGGAAAAAAACAAGGACTTGCAAAGCCTCATAATGAGTTTTTCGTTATACAAGCTTCCTACTTGGAGGTGAGAGAAGCCCGGGCAGCAGGTTCATTAGAACAGGCAGCCTCGCAATGAGGTCCTCGGGTCTCAACTTCCTTTGTTTAACTCAGGCTGCCTTTGCCCTCAAGGTTAACCTGCCCTCGCAGGGAAGGTCACCTTGTGTTCTGGGAACCAACATGTGGCAGTGGACTGAGCACCAGGCCTACATCCTCTTGCAAGTAACACATCTGAGGTAACCTCTCTTAGCCTTGATTTTATAACCTGTAAAATAGGTACAATAACTGCCCTGTCCCCTTAAAAAATTCCACAAGAATTAAATGAGGTGGTGGACATGAAAGAGATCTGAAGAATATGATGAATTCATTACGTGAATGCAAGGATGATTTCTAGAACCACTCTACCTCTGTACCAGAGTGGCCGCTCATATGTAACAGTTACATGGTGCCATAGAGCTGACCACCCCAAAACTCAGTGGCTAGAAATAACCACCATATTATTTAAAGCTCATAAGTGTGTAGATCAACAATTTGTTGAAGGTCAGCTGGATGGTTCTTCTGGTCTGAATCAGGCTCAGCTCTTCTTAACTAGGGTCCCTCCCATATCCAGGGTCATAGCTCAATGACCAAGGCCTCTCTCCACGTGGTTTCTCATTCTGTACAAGGCTTCCCGGGGTGCGTTCAGTGTTGGAAGCATTTCCAGCCCAAGATCAAAGGCTACAAGGCTTCTTGAGACCCAGACCCAAAACATGCATGCCATTACCTCTAACACCTTCTATTGGTCAACTCGATTCACAAGGCCAGCCCAGATTCAAGGGGTGGGGAAAGAGACTCCACATCTTGATAGGAGGGGTCTGTGTCATTGTTTTCAATTTGCCCTACCAGGTTTACCTCCAATCTATTCTTTCTGAGAAGAAAATAATTCTTCAGTTAGTCAATAACCCAGTGTTTACTGCATGCCTGCTGTGGACTTACGATTGTTATCACTGCTGTAGGGGACACAGAAGAAGTTTAAGACATAGCTCACGCTTAAACTGATACTCCAGCTGAAGAGGTAGAGTCAACAAATACGAATGAAAAGAAACAAGTTATGTGCAAACTATGAGGTGCAGGCTATAAATACAACAAAAAGTCCAGAAAGGAGAGCCCAGCAGAGTTAACAAGAAAAGACTTCATAGAGCAGGTAGGATTGCAGAGGTCATGAGGAAGAGGCAGACTTGGGCCAGGCCGAAGCAAGCAAGGGAGAATGGGCTTGGCGTGTTGGAGGCAGTAAGACAATCTGATGAGAGGTGAGTGAGGTCCATTCTGCGAATGACCTTGGAGGTGTTTGGACTTGCTGTGGGGCTCAATGGGAAGGTAAAGTGGGGATTTGAATAGGGGAGGTTCACCATCCATGAAGAATTGTTTATTCAAAATTAAGCAAACATTTCCCTAGAACCTAGGAACGCAGCCCTTCCACCAGATAACCACATGGTTCACTCTACTCGAGTCAGATCACCATCTCAGGGGAGCCTTCTCAACCATCCCACATAGGCTCTCTCTCTCTCTCTCTCTCTCACACACACACACACACACACCATCCATACACATACACACAGCCTCACCCCTCCCAAACCCCTTATCATGCTTTATATTCTTCAGAGCACTTGTTACTACCTTACATTGTATTACAAACTTTTGTGTTTTTCTGTTTCCTGTCTCTCGAGCCTCCTTTCCCCCACAAGACTGACTGTAAGCTGTATGAGGGCAGGCACTTGATCCATTTTTGTGTGGAGCTCTATCATCCCCAGCCCCTTGAAAATATCTGGCACATAGGACTCTTAATACATATTTGTTGAATGAATGAGTAAATGAATGAGTCTTCACCAAGGACAACATCAAAATCAATAACCATAGTGGTCATGAGTTACCAGATGAAATGACATTGTATTTAATGATTGCTAACGGAGGGCAAATCAGCCACCTCCCTGACCCGCATCTCTCCCTCTCACCACCCCTACTACTGCTTGGTTGAGGATGGGAGGCAGGGCATATATACAATGCTGTCTAGAAACACAGAGCTGGGTATATGCATTTATAAATAGTTGCAGAGCATCTTCATCTTTTACAGAGGAAAAAACTCAAAGAGGCAAAGGGACTTATCCAAGGCCACACAGGTCATTAATGATGAAGGGAGACTCAATCCCAGGACTGCTGCCTTCAGATCAGAGCTTAGTCTACCCCTGCAATTGCTACCGCATTACACAAGCTGGCTGAGTGAGACCTCGGAGCACTGCCCTGTGTTAAGCCACAGGGAATGAAAATGGTGGGACTTAACAGGGGACGAGGTTTACCCTCTGTCCTTTGCAAGCCTATGGTCTGATTGAAGAGACAAGAGGAATACAAATGAAGTCAGTACTAAAGGACCATTTATTCTTTCAACAAAATAAATCACAGTACCTGCCCAATATAGAGAAAGACAATGTTTCCCCTTTACGCAACGCTAAGGACACCATTCACATTGTAGTCTATGTCCATAGACTGGAGCCTAAATCCACAGACTATAGTAGGAAGGGTGTTCCGCAGAGTTGTGCAACACAGAAAAAGACCAAATCTTGTATGAGCAACTCAATAAGCAGGGGGATAACAAGAAAGAGAGATCTGGATTTGAAAACAGAAAATATGGACTCAAGTCCTGGCTTCATCACACACTTGCCCCTGTGTCCACTCAACAACCTGCACTTCAGTTTCCTCATCTGTAAAATGGGAATAAGAATAATATCTGCTCCAACTGTTGGAAAGGTTTTTGAGAAGATCAAATGAGACAGGTATGTGAAAGCACTTGGTAAGTATGTAAAGAGTCAAACAAATGTTAGTTTTGTGGGTGTGGTTTTTTTTTAAAGATTCTTTTTTTTTCATTCCCCCCAATTCCACCCTTGTTTTTGTGCTCGCTGTCTGCTCTCTGTGTGTTCTTTGTGTCTGCTTGTATTCTCTTTAGGCAGCACCAGGAACCTCTCCTGGAAACTTCCAGAGTGGAGAGAGGCACTCAATCTCTTGCACCACCTCAGCTCCCTTCTCTGCTGCGTCTCTTATTGTCTCTCTTCTGTGTCTCTTTTTATTGCGTCATCTTCCTGCGCCAGTTCTCCTGCACAGGCCAGCACTCCGCGTGGGCCAGCTCTCCATGCAGCCCAGCTTGCCTTTCACCAGGAGGCCCCGGGAATCAAACTCTGGACCTCCTATATGGTAGACGGGAGCCCAATAGCTTGAGCCATATCCACTTCCCCAAATGTTAGTTTTTGTTATTCCCTCCATACCAATGACCCTGTGACCCTGAGAGCCTCTAGTTTTTTAATTAGACACACCCCATCTTTAGGAGAGGGCTTTCTTTTTTAATAAATATGTATATATAGAATATCCTCTTTATGTCAAACAGTCTCCTTGGCAATTGACAGGGATTTAATAAGACGTATTGGTATCTGGCACAATGTGTGATACTTATGTATTAGTCAGCCAAAGGGGTGCTAATGTAAAATACCAAAAATGGGTTGGTCTTTATAAAGGGTATTTATTTGGGGCAGAAGTCCACAGATACTAGGCCATAAAGCGTTAAGTTTCTTCTCTCACCACAGTCTATTGCCACGTGTTAGAGCAAGACAGCTGCTGGCGTTTGCCAGGGTTCAGGCTTCTGGGGTTCCTCTCTTCCCAGAGCTACGTTTCTCTCCGGGCTTAGCTCCTGTTTCCTCCACAAGGTCAGCTGTAGACGATCAGGCAAACGGCTTGCTTCTCTTCTCCTGGGGCCTTCTTTCCAACATCAAAACTTCTTCTCAAAAGACTGCTGCAACTGTCCTTTGCCTTGCCTTTTATATTGGATTCCCCACCCACCAAGGGGTAGGGCTCAACACCTAATCCTAACCTAATCATGCCCAGATTAACAGATCAGTTTACAAGCATGATTCAATTATATTTTTGGAATTCATAATTACATCAAACTGCCACAACTTAGCACATATTTGTTGACTTATAAACTTGATTTTAGGCTTTATTCTATGACTGCCTAGTTCTACAATTGCCTAGCTCTAGGATGTTGACCAAATCATTTTGCCTCTTTAAGTCTCACAATATTTGCTGTACAATGAAAAGTTTGGACCAGATCATTGGTTGTCCAGCTCAAGTTTGAAGGGGGTCTGAAAATATTTTATTGAATTTCATTTTTAAAAGTGAATTTTAAGCTATTAATAAACCAGCAGAAAACAGTATATTATGTATCAAAGGTATCATGTATCAAATATCAGCATGTAAGTTACTTTCAATAACCTTGAGTTATTGTTGATTTTAAATTAAGAAAACAAGTTTGAACTATGAAATTAATTTTAATACATTGCTTTTTTTAGGAGGTACCAGGGATAGAACCCGAGACCTTGTGCATGGGAAGCAGGTGCTCAACCACTGAGCTACATCTGCTCCCTAATATATTGCTTTTATGCTTTTCATATTAGGGTTCCATGAAGGATTTCATTTGAAAATGGGATATAGTACTTTAAAAAAATTGTGAAAATCTCTGAGCCTGATGATTTCTATGGCCGTTTCAAACTCTGAAATGTCTCTGATTCTGTGGTTAAATATAGAACAGGATCCCTGCCTTTAAGGAGATTCTGATATTCTTGAGAAGATCAAAAGCAAAATCTGATAAAATAGAGCACAAGACAATGGTGCTAGCTATTCCCTGATACCTATTCTGCCCTTTGTTCCACAATGTTTTCTGGGCACGTAGTTACAAATGACATTTCCCAGTCTCCCTTGTATCTTGGTGTGGCCATGTAACCAAGTTCTGGCCAATGGGATTATAGATGGGAGTGAAAGTTGTATGTATGTGTTTATACATGTACGCACACACATACACACTTCAGAAAGTATATTTTTAAAATAAGAGGCCTCTTTCCTTCTGCCCTTTTCTTCTTCCTACTGGCTAGAATACAGACCTCATGGTTGGAGCTGTAGCAGCCACCTTGGACCATGAGTTGGAAGTTACATGTTAAGGATGGCAGAGCAATAAAATAGAACTTGGCCACTGACAATGTTGGACTACCTGGATTTTTGTATGAATGAGAAATAAATAGCCATCTGATTTAAACCACTGTACTTAGGGATTTCTACCACTCACAGCCAACACTAATCCTAAGTAATACAACAGCCTCTCATTATGTACTTAACTTCCCCTAAGGAGCAATAAGCTTTCTGCCATTCTATCCTCTTGAAGCCATGAAATGTGATCTTTATTGATATTTTTTATCATATGAGTTAAAAATGACTGTTCAAGCCGATACTCTTCCCTTATGCCCTTCTCTGAGCCTCAGTTCCCACATGTGCAAAATGGGGATAATAATTCCTGTCTAACAAGGTTGTTGTGGGGGGAGGCGGGGTGGGGACGTCATTTGATCCAATCCTTAATATCACAAAGGGCTTCAAACGTGCCCTTTTCCCATTATCTCCAAGTGAGAATTTATATCCAATCACAGCAATCCCCAGCAGGATTGGCAACAGAAGACGTCCATCAGACACTCTTAGACACGCATCCTGTTACCAAGCACACACTCAGCAGTGCACCAAGGGTTTTTGTTTTTATAAATCCTGTAAACCTCTTATGACCAGGAGTGAATTTATTGTAAAGCTAATGAGCTTAAACTTCAGGGCCCCTCCCCTGCACAGACCCCTTCCAAAGCCCTGGAAAAAAAGGCTGTTGCAATGTGTACACATGGTCCAATTTTGTGAAATTGGCAAAAGTAAGCTATCTTAGCCAGAGTCAGTTAAGACCTCTTTTTTTCCACTCTTATTTCTACTTTGACTTTCACTCTGGTGGTAAAGGAATAGTTGCAGGCATACTGGGATTCAGCTAAGTGAGAGCTGAACTGGCCATACGTACAGGTTGGGGTTTGTGGGGTATACTGCATGTTTTTGCAGCCCCATGTTTAGTTACCACTAGTGGTCCGAATGAGGAATGGCTGCCAGGAGTCCTCCTAATATCATCAATTCAAAGAGTATTTAAGAAGAGTATATGAGAAAGACTTAAGAGAAGTCTTCCCAAATTTGACAACATTCAGAACCTCCTATGTGACCTCAGGGAAGCTAATCAGTCGTGCTTTGCCTCAGTTTCCTCATCCCTAAAATAAATTATACAGTCTACCTCATGGGGTCATTGGGAAGATTAAATGAGTTAATTCATATGAAGTACATTGAATAGGGCCTAGCCTCAGTAACTGTTAGTGCTATTATTATTATCACCCTGAGGTTGGAAGAGTTTTCTAGCTGCTTCCCATGTGAAGTCCAGGCGGTATCTAGTTATGCTTTTGAAGTTTTTCAGTGTCTCCCATGTATCATTAAAAAAGCCAGTCCTTGTTGCCAAGATGTCCTTGATCTGCAACATGGAGCATCACTAGGGATATAGGAAAAGATCTCAGGAGCCTTCCTACCATTAACCATACATGAAGCTGCAGAATCGCAAGCTACTGAAACACATACACACATGCAAAACAAAACCTCACCTGAGGCACCTCACAAGACAATTGAACACAGCTGGATAAAGCACTGGGGCAGCTTATCCTGCAGATCTGTGTATGTCCGCTGTTTATTTGGAGACTGATGGACATGGATGTTTTCACCATAATCATGAAATAATCACCACATGGGTGAGTAAGTCTCATATTCTTAACGCAGGAGAGTCACCAGGGTTTTCCTTACTTTATGACAATACCATCCACCAACTCAGCTCTTTATTTTTTAGAAAATATAGATCTTGCTGTAAGGAAAGAAACACCAGGAACTGTGGTATAAATATGATAAGAAAGGACTGGCTGGCAGGCTTCTTCCTATTGTAGAAGCTTGATGGTCTACACTCATTCACAAGGGAAATGCTGAAACAGCTAATTTTCTCTATTTATGTAACTATAGTCTGAGAGTCACCTATGATCATGGGGTGGAAAAAAAGAAATCGATTTGATTAATGGTTTGGGAAGTAGAATCAACAAGACTTTCCCACTGATTAGATGTGGGAGGTGGGACAAGGGTGCGGAGGGGGCTTAAGTACAAGAAGAGACAAGTTAGATCGGCCATGTTCTAACTTGCCACCCACTGATCTTTCAACTGTGCCATGTGGCCTCTTGCAGCCTCCTTTTCAATAAAGCAGGATAATAATGCCTCCTCTACATATTCCATATAGTAGAAGAAAAATCCAATGAGGGACTTTTGTTGTCAATTGTTATGCCTGAATCCATCCAATGGTGGGTATGAAACAGTGGTGTAAACCAAGTGAGTTGTCTTGCCAACACCATCCAAGGTCAGCTTTCTGGATAGGAGAGTGGCGGGTGGTCCAGGCAGTAGGAAGACAACTCCCCCACACGGGAGGACCCCACAGACCAGCTGCACAGCTGCCACAGCCACCAGCAGAGAAGCCGACTAAATGGTGTCTAAGGAAACAGTTTATTTACCTGCAGGATCTGGCCCATGCAGAATTAAACTAATGAGACTCTTCCTATAGGCCTCTCTCAGGCCAAATTCCCGGGTACTGCTGGCCGTCCCAGTGCCAGAGATCTATTAGAGTTCCCCATCGGAGCAACATATGTCTTCTGTGGCATTCCTTTGATTTTTCACATACAGACAGGAATGGCTTCCACTGTCATTTAATTTGATTGTTGTATTGGTAGGTTATTTTTTTTCCAAAATAAAACAAGTGGAGAAAAAGCATTTAGAAAAGATTGTCACATCTAAAAATATATTTCCAGGGAAGGTCCAGTGCATAATAAATGTCATTTAACCAACATTTCGTGAGAGCCAACTATTTGCAGGGCACTGTGCTGTACTCTGGAGAAGTGGCATAGTATGAAAGAATTGGAAGAGTTTTAACTGAATTTACTACATTTCCATTGGTTGGCTCTGTAATTGTAACAACACCCAAGATGTGCATTCAAAACATTGGGATAGTCCATTATCCAACATGGGACACATGTATGGAAATTTTTCTTCTAATATAGGATTTTTCCATTGTCTTTTTTTTTTTTTTTTTTTTTTTTAGATCTTGTGATACACAAATAGCTACCAAAATAACCAGTGGCTCAACATCTAAGAGACCAACAGACACAGGAAAAATACAGCAGAAGGGGAAGATCCATGAAAACAGGAAACATGGAAAGGAGAGTAAAAAGATGTCAAAACAAAGGTGGCCTGGGCAGGCAGTGAGGGAGGAGACCAGGAGAGAGGTCAGGAGGTTCATCCACCAGCACCAGTTCCTCAGGAGCCCCCACAAAATTACCACAGTCCTTTCACCTCCGATGTACATCAAAAGTCATGGCTTCCTTCAAAACTAAATAACATCTACAGCCAGCAGCTCACCCTGCCTGTCTGGGCATACCAGCCTCCAGGACAGTAACAAACCTGAGGGACAAGCAGCACCTTGGGGATGCTGGTGCAGAGGCCTGGTTCCAACTTAGCCCGCTTTCATCACCGAGGCCCTTGGCCTGCCTTTGTGAGAAGGGCTGAGAGCTCTTCTTTCCTGTGTCTCTGCACTAACACCGGGTCGGGCCTGTAATACATAGTCGCTCAATTAATAATTGCCTAAACTGAACTAAAAAAGACTTTGACCCCTCACTTCCCCCATCAGAGATTCTCACCACTTAGCTCTAATTCCCTGGACCTGGTTCCCACTAGAGATAAGGTCCCCTCTCCCCACCTACAACTGAGAGGGGCAAGGATTAATCCCCAGTCCCATGAATGAGACCCTTTTTGGAAATAGGACCTTGGAAGATGGAATTAGCTAAGATGAAGCCAAGCTGCATTAAGGTGGGCCTGAATCCAAAATGACAGGTGTCCTTATAAGAAAAGGAGAATTGTTCAAATTCAGACAAATACTTGAGAGATGACCATGTGATGACTGAGGCAGGGCTTGAAGGCCGAGGATTACAAGGAAACCACCAGAGGCTAGGAATTGGCAAGCAAGGATTTTCCCCTACAGATTCAGGACATCTATCATCCAGAACTAGAAGACAATAAATTTCTATTGTTTTGAGTCCTCCACTTGGTGGTACCTTGTTATGGTAACAGTAGGAAATGAAGACACTCATAGAAAAGTAGAACTTGAAGAGTTAGTTGGGGACCTCAAGTTCATCAAGTCCAAGTTTCTTCCTGAGCCTTGAATCCTCTAAATATCATTAAAGCAGCATATAAACAGAGAAACCATAGTACATGAGTCTCTTGTGCCACGTCACTGGTGCTCCAGAAAGAGACATTTGTTGACCTTCTACAAAGGACAATGCAGTAGCTAAATGCTTATTTCTTTATTTTTTCTTGAACAAAAGCCCAACCACCACCACATCTCTTCTTTCTTCCCCCTTCCATGTGCTAGGATAAAATGCCACCTTCTAATTCTGCTTTTCCAGCATTGCTGTTTTCCTGGCTTGGCAAACTGTTCAGCAGAAATCTGATCTCTTGCTTCAGTAAGAGCCTCTTCCAAGCATAGTCACTGATGCTATGCAGTTCTGCTAGGAGAAAATGAAAATATTCAAATCCAAGAGATGGACATTTAAACCATGGAGTCCTCACTGTTTGCCTTCTCAAGAAATGGAGGTGTGGCGCAGAGGAAGTAGACAGCACCCTGTGGTGCCTGGACTCTGTCCCCATGAGTTCATGGAAATTTCCTTCGCAACCCTCCAAACCGGTCACCACCCTGAATGAGTGAAATGAGAAAGGGTTCAGGGGTGGCTCTGTTTTTCCAATGGCCACACCAACTCAATCCTAACACCACCACTTCCCTTATCCTGAGCCCTCCCTCATCCTCTGTCCCAGGACTCCAGAGCCTTTATCAACCCTGATGCATATGGCTCTGCATGAGGCTCTCAACAAGGATAGCGTCTCTCCGAGAGCCTCCAGGATAAGCCACAGGCGCCCAGACACCTACGGCACTGCACTGCAAGTTCATTGTTTATACATCTCTCTTCCCTACTGGACTCCACCCGGGCAGGGCCAGTGCCTCATTTATCTGATTCCCCAGCGTCTGACTTTAAAATAAATGTGTATTTGTGCTAAAGAAACATTGGCCTGGGACGTGAACTGAGAACCCAGTTGGTTGTGGCATTTCCGGGTAGAGGGTGAGTGAATCACCTTGGGGCTGAGGGAAATGAAGCGTTTTGAGAAATCCCATATCCAGACCACAAATGGATGGGAAGGGGGAGTAGGTTTCTCCTATATCCCATGGGAATATTTCTCTTCAGTATGCTTCTAGTTAAAGTAGTGCTAAGGAGTCGGGGTGGACACAATATCCAGTCTGTGTGGGTTTCCATTTCTTCAGTGCCCCCACAGGAGGCCCTCAGCCAGGCTGGTAGAGAGGTTGGTGGCGGGAGCGTTTCTGCACAAAGCAACCTCTCTCTTGAACCCTTCTCACTTCAGGTTTCTTTGAGAGGATGCCAAGGGTTCACTTGCTGGCACCGAAATCAGTTCCTTCCCTCAGACACGGTGTGTGAAAGGCAAGGCAGGAGGGGCTTTTGTCGTCTGTGTGACTGGGAGGGGCCACGGGTCCAACGGTGAGACCCCAATAGAGGAAGGACCTCAGACAGCTGTCTGCCAAGGCACAGAAGAAATTTCTTTCTTACTTTATGAGAAAGAAAACAAATAAACAAACAAAAAGATCTAAGGAAAAGGGAAAGAAAGGTAACCATGGAGCTTAGTCCAAGGAGCCCAAGACAGCTCTCTCTGCCAGCCGGGGAGTGGGAAAGTTCAGTTTTGTTCTGATGAAGGGATATGAGGCTTATTTGGACCAGAAAAAAGCCCATCAGCTGAATAATCACATGCCTCTGGACTGGCTACAGAAGGCTCTATCTGGTGTTGTCCATTCTGCTTACTGGCTTCATGCAGAGATGAGAGCCTCTCTCAAGATGACCGCCATTCTCCCAAAGTCGAGTTCTTGGCATGGAGCTGCGGCCCTCACGATAAGGGATTACATGGTCTGGGGCTTCCTCTGGCTTCCAATCTGCCGGCTCCACATGGAATTAAAATGCCTGGAGCTGAGCTGCTCATACAGGAACTGCCCCCCACCCCACTCCCACTCCCAAGAGATCAGTGACTCCATGGGTTTCCTGAAGTTGGAAATGAGATAAGGTCATTGGGGGATGCCTTGCCGAGCTTCTTGGGTGAAAGGAGTTATTCCAATTTTAAGACAGAGAAAGAAAAATAAGCCCCACAATGAAATTAATTTCCCTTTTTTCAGTCATGGCATGGTCCAGAAAAGAATGTTTCATTTTGTTTTTAGTGGCCCAAGCAATACTCTAGCCAGCAGAAGAGGACTTCTCTCACTTCCCCGCAGAAAGGTACAATGAGCATCATGCCCTGGTTAGGGGACCCAGGGTTGGGGGACAGGAGCACTTAGCAGCTGGAATCGTCAGTCTAGGTAACATGAGCTTTAAAAGGCCATGGTCAAACCAGAGAAGCAAACACCTTTCCATGCGACTATTTTCTATCTCGATTTATTCGATTCCTGGAAAAAGTTATTTAGCCCATGTCCACTCCTTCCACATGGACCAACCCAGCCTTTCACTTGGCATTGTGGGGTCTGCTCACAGTGTCTCTAATGTTTGCAATAAGGTCAGTCACCAGACCACTGAGGGGACAGCTGTTAGTGTTCGTCTAACCCTCCCAAACTAGAGAGACTCTTTCTCTCTCATCTCCTTTTCTTTGCTTTGCTCTTTCCCTCTTCCCTTTTCTTGAGCTGGGAGGTAGCCCTCACAGCAATCCCCACCCACACCCAGAGGTATCTATAGAAATGTCTTTGTGACTAAAAGATATCAGTGGCTTACCTCCTCTCCTCCAGCAACAGTTGTTAGAATATCCCAGCATCTTAAATAATTTGAGCAGCCCCTTGGAGTTGATGGAAATGTGGTTCGACCTTTATGCAGCATTAGTTTTCAGAAGTAATTTGTTTAAACAGCCAATATTTATCCCAGGCCAACTGAAGGCTAGACAATTGACATGGTCTGGTCTAGATACCAGGGATATGGAGCGGAAGCAGACAGGCAATATTTTCACCTTCACAAAATTTTCTACAGGGACAACAGCTTATATGCATGTAAAATAAATAAATATTAATTAATTAATTAATTAAAAACACTTATATAAACAAACTTAACTTCAGATAATAGTAAAGGCTATAAAGAAAAGTAAAACATGGCTACAAGACAGCGATGGCGGTGGGAGGGTAGTCACTAATTGGCCTCTGGAGGACAAAGCTGAGCTCTCTGAAGTAGTGCTGAGACCAGAATGATGAGATGCCGGAAGATGGGGAAGGAATTGTCAGGCGGAGGGAGCAGCAAGTGCAAAGGGAGGGAAAAGTGTCAGAACAAACCTAAGGAAACCAGCTCAGCCAGTTACTTCTTCAACAGTACCAGTAAAGTTCCCTCTCTTTCTGAATGCTTTTTTGTTTGTTTTTGTTTTCAACAAGGTATCAGTCATAATTTCTCTCCCCATCTCTTCTCTGCCTGGGCCTCTTGATTTTCACCACCTCCTGCCTCCCTCCCCCACCCAGAGGCACCCAACTACTGGCAATGGCTGGGACTTCACAGAGAAAATGAAGTTCCTTCTTCAAGATCTTAAGACCACCCGCAAGCAGGGCACATGACCAAAAACCTGAGTGGAATGCGTGAGCCGGAGCCCCACGCCCAGGGAGCCCTGCCAGGGAAAAGAGAAGGAAGCTTTTGTGAGAAGGCATCCTGCATGGTTTTGTTTCTTCTTCCTTGGTCCTATATGAACACCGGTTAATATTGTGCTTTTTTTTTTAAATAGATTTTTAAGAGTTAGTCTGAGACAAGGAAGGTATCCAGGTGGTTGAAAAATAGAGCAACCTCTTTCTTTCCTTTCCTCATTTGAGCAACTGCCCCCTCCCCGTCGGTTCAGGCAGGGCTCACATCCTTCACTGCAGGCTTGTGCAATCTTCCCACTTCCTGCATTTCAGGCAAAGGAACATTCAGGAGTTGGACAACAAGGGTTTTATTCAACTTGATCATCTCCTCAAAAAAAAGAAAGAGAGAGAAAGAAAAAGAAAAAAGATGAAGAACAAAAGTTGGGAGAGGCCAGACTGACTAAATGGATATGATCTGAATGCATATTTGTGTTACAACTAATACAACCAGCGTCAGAGAGGGACCAAGATCAAATAAATGGTAAAACCTGACAAAGAGAAGAATAGATGGTATGTGGAGCCATCTGTTTTGGAGGACACCCAAATCTGTCTGAATCTGTGAGGCCAAACTACCAGCTATTCTAAGACGCCCCATTCCAAGAGTGGCCTAATGCGTATCTACACAATCAGTTTCTCTCACCATCACTTTGGCTGCAACTTTTTTGTGCAATTAAGTAATTTATTCCTTTCTTCAGCCTCCTGATTCTAATGAATCCAAGCCACAAACAAGCCTCAGTTGCTCCTATTCAAGGAGTCTGATTGCATCTGGCAGTAATTGCTGAAAATCCTGAAGAGGAAGCAGGGAAGGAAAGCATATTGTTTGGGGGGGGGTAATAGGTGAAGACCTGCCTCTCTTGACCTATAATACATTAGTGTCAGTGAACATTTGGCAGCCTTCAGATGATTAGCAATGAAGATGAATCAAGCAAAAAAGAGGTAGAAATCTGCCTCATCTGAATCACCAGAACTGCATACATTTGCATGCTGATTAGCTGTTCTTTTGTCTGTGTTCCTAATTATTATGACACATTATGTCTTCATCATGCAAGATTCTGATCTGTCTTGTTCAAAATGCATGTAGAAAAAAGTGCTGTTTATTGATTCAACATGTAACTTTTATTTTTATGTTTGCTTTAATTAAATACATATTTGATTGCCTTTGACTGCTGTCCTTTTTTTTTTTTTTTTTTTTTTTTTTTGGTCTTATTTATTTCATCTTGTTGACAAACACACAGGTAACCTTCTTTTATCATTTTCAGATCATTTGGTGCTCGCGGTCTCTTCCCCCTCTGCCTTCCTGTGTCTCTTTCACAGGTGCTCAGTTTCATTTTCTTGAAGAGGCAAAAGAAAACAAAACAGCATCCCTGGTAACAGCAGAGGGGGAAGCTGCAGGGGCGGCGGGGGGAGGGGGGGCTTGTTAGGACAGGCGATGCTGGGAGGAGTGAGGGAAAATAGCTCCAACCTCAACAAGAGCAAACAAATGTTTGTGACCCTGGAGAAGGGCTTTGCAGGGGAACGTGGGCAGCAGACCGGGGTTAAAGAGAACATGATCCTGCGAAAGAAAGAGACCCTCTGTCACTCCCAGTTGTCTTCACACGTTATTGCTTATAAAGATTTGTGAACAAGATGTGAAAATGTCTGGCCTCCGTGTCTCCCATAGAGCCCAGAAGCTCTGCTGGAGGTTCCAAGGAAGGAGGGCAAACTGTTTTCCCAATGGGCTCTCACAGGCAGATCTGGGGAGGGAAACTCGGCTTCTATCCATGCCAGACCCCACAGGGGGGAAACAGAGAGATGGGCACTGGACACTGAACTCAGAAATGAAGGGCCTGCAGCCCTCCCCTGAAAAGGTGCAAAATATACAAGCGTATACCCCATTGCCTGCTGAAGCCCCCTCCTTCCAAACTACTGGGGAGTCTTTGGCGGGGAGGGGCAAAAAGGAAAAGGTATTTGTTTCCTGCCAGTTACAGCCACCCCACCCTCTATGTCCTTAACACCCTCCACTGGGGATATGCTAAACAGCTGTCGTTAGCACGGAGCTATTTGGCGAATCCAATCAAGACACTTAGAAACCGAAAGAGCATTGCAGAGGAAGAGCCGGATGCAGGAGTAATTGAGTGTGCTGCGGGTCCATGGCTGATCCGAAAGAAAGCAGGGGCCCAACCACATGCAAATGGCTCCTCACTGAAGAGGCATAATGCCGGAGCTCTTCCCTGCTAATGGGCCATGATTGGCTGGAAATGTAATCAACAGCTCTGCCCCCAACATCTATCCCTACAGTGAGGGATGATGGCAATCCATATTCATGAGAAAGCAGACCCGCAGTGTTTACTGGGTGCAGAAAGGGGGCAGGGCTGGCCTGAGTGACACTGAGGTCCTCGGAGAGTGATAATGGGGCTGGGAGCAGGAAAAGCAGTGATGTTAGAGCCGCTGACCCAACCCCAACCCTCCCCGAACATACCTGCCCCCCGCGTGTCTATATGTCCACTGAACCTGGGCCCGGAAGGGACTCCCAAGGTGGCAAATTCATAATTTACCTGAGCAGAATTTCCCCAGTGAGACTCTCACAGCATCCCGTGTGAAAGCGTTCACCCATGCCCTCTAAGTGTGGGAAGTGCAATAGGAATGTACGTGGAGCAAAGGGTGAAAACAGGTACAGGTGCAGACCAGACATTTTGAAATCCATGTTGGAATCCCTCCATCAATGCACTGAGACAGTTTGAGATTATTTATGAATACGAAAAAAAGAAACGTTATGTTTGTAAACTATTCCTCTGGGTTTGATACTCTTTGATTGTATTAAATTCAGTGAGGGTCCTCTGATTAAGTTTACTTGATAAAATCAATTTAGGGCTTCTGATTGGGCTATGTCAGTAAGGCGTAACTCAGGTTGAGTCCCCGCCCCCTTGCTGGGCCATATAAAGAGATACTTGCACAAGAAGATGCCAGAAGAGAGAGAGGGCTCTATCAATTTTGATCCTGGGGTGCTGGGGAGAGATGAACCAGTTGCCTGATAGTTTGCAACTGGTTTTGGGAAAAGGGCTGAGACTGACATAGAAAGCCCAGAAAGACACAAGCCCTACGCCAAGAGACAGAGGAAGCCCTGAGAGACAAGCCCTGCGCCAACACAGCTGAGATTGGGGAGAAGCTGGGCCCATGGAGCCTCAAGGGGAAGAGGAAGCCCAGGAAGGAGAGACCAGGCAGAGACTACGCAGCATCTTGCTTCAACACGTGGCAACTGTCTTTGGTGAGAAAGCAATCTTGAGTTGGATTCTTTACAGCCTTGTAACTGTACGCTTTTACCCCAAATAAATACCCTTTATAAAAGCCAACAGATTTCTGGTACTTTGCATTGGCACCCCTTTGGCTGACTAATACATACACCAAGTTGTCTAAGCTAAAAAGATGTCAAGCATGACACTGAAATCCAAAGAAAAATCCCCAAATCTCAATGTAGAATTCAACCACCATTTGCTCACCACAAGATGACCACAGAGGTAGAAGGAGGGTCAGAGTCAGAGAAGGAGATGTGACGATGGAAGACATTGCAAGAGAGAGCTTGCAAAGCCGCTGGCTTTGAAGATGAAGGAAGGAGCCATGAGCCAAGGAACGCAGGCAGCCTTGAGAAGCTGGAAAAGGCAAGGAAATGGATTGTCCCCTAGAACCTCCCAAAGGAACCCAGTTCTCCCAACCCCTTGATATTAGGACTTCTTACCTCCAGAACTATAAGATAATAAATTTGTGTTGTTTGAAGCCACTGTTTGTGGTAATTTGTTATAGCAGCAAGAGGAAACTAATACACCCACCTAACTGGCCTTCCTACTTCTGCCCTTGTCCTTCTAGGGTCTGTTTCTAAACATAAAGACCAGTGATCCTTTTAAAACCTAAGTCCTATCCAATCCCTCCTCTGTTCAAGACCTTCCTATGCATTCCCCTCTCAGAGTAAAGCACAAAGTTCTTAAAATCACCCACAAGGTCCTACCTGATCTAGCCCCTGTGACCTCTGAGGCTGCCTCTCCTCCTCCCTCCTCCCTCCCTCCCTACTCTGGCCTTCTTGCTGCTCTAGCCATCTTCCTGTCCTGGGGTCTTCACATTTGCTGTGCCCTCTGCCCAGACCGCTCCTTCCCCCAGACACCCACGAACCAACTTCCTCACCTCCTTCCTGTCTCTGCTCAAACGTTACCCTTTCAGTGAGGCCTTCCCTGAGTGTCTATTTAAAGCTGAAACTTCAAACCTGAGAGCCCCCTCCACTTCCCCACTCCCTGTTCTTCTTCCCTACTTGACTTTTCCCTGTGACACTCAAACCCTCTGACAAGTTACATAGTTTGCCTATTTCTTGTTAATTGCCTGACCCCAGTAGAATGTATAAGTCAGTAGGGTCAGGATTTTTGTCTGCTTTATCTACAGCACCAAAATAGTGCCTGCCACGTAGTAGGTGCTCAGTAAATATCTGCTAAATGGGTGACCTCTCTCTGCCAACCTTACCCGATAGGAACAACAGCAAAGCTCTTATTGCAAAGGAGATGATTCAACCCACTCTGATAACAATGATGACACTAATCATGGCTAACAGTACTGGGTACTGACTAAGCGCCAGACATCATGGTGAGGGATTTATGTGTATTGACTCCGAGAATTAAATCACTGTGCTTCCTCACAAAGGGGCGTCAAGGGAACTCCTTGGGGAGCAACAAAATTCAAAGTGTAGGTTGGGAATTGCCGATTTCTGATTAAGATCCCAGGTGTTTCCAGGCTAAAAAGGGGAAACTCTTTACTGGGCAAAGGTGATGTCATCCCAAGGGTTTTACTAAAATGGAGTCTGATCCAGATCTGGAAAGTGGCTGGCAGTAGTAGGCACTGTGGGATGAACCGCATCCCCCAAAGAGAAATGCCAATGTCCTAATGCCTGGTACCTTAGGATGTGACCTTACTTGGAAATAGGGTCATTGTAGATGGAATTAGTTCACTTAAGAGGTCACCCTGGAATAAGGTGGGTCCCTAATCCAATATGGCTGGTGTCCTCCCTCATAAGAAGAGATGAGACAGACGTAGGGGAGGAGGCCACGTGATAAGGGAGACAGAGATTGGAGTGCTGCACTGCAGGCCAAGGATTGCCAAGGATTGCCAGCAAGCTACCAGAGGCCAGGAAGGGGCAAGGAAGGCTCCTTCCTGCAGCTTTAAGAGGAGGCATTGCCCTGTCAACACCTTGATTTCAGACTTCTGGCCTCCAGAACTGCGAGAGAATAAATTTCCTTTAAAAGCCACTTCGTTTGTGGCACTTTGTTACAGCAGCCCTTGCAAACTAAGACAGTCAGAAACGGCTCATTAATTTTTATTTTATTTTATTTTTTACAAAAATCTAATGTTACCTGCCAATATGGAGAGAGGGAGAGGACACAAGTTCAGAAATGTGGAAAACCTCACAGAAATTTGGGACTTCCACTCAACAGCCTGCCTTTGTTAAAACCCTGCTCACTTTCTCACGTTAGAGGACCACATGTCATGGGTTAGGAGGCTAAGAGAACAAATGAGAAAAAGAACAGAAAAAGGGAGTAGGGATAAAAAGATGAGATGAGGGCACCAAAAAGGAGGCTGTGCCATCTCCTGCTTCCCAAAGATTCACAAGTAGAGAAGCATGACTGACATGCCCCAGTGAGTGGCCTGTGATCAGCTAGATGACCATTCACCAGGTGATGGGGGAGGAGGTGTTCCAGGAGGGCCCCCCCTTTCTGACTCCACCTCTAGAGGCGGGTGGGTCTCATCTGGGAAAAGGCTTTCTGAAACACCTTGTCTGTGACAGACTGACTCTCAGACCTGATGATCCCTGAGGGGGAAAAGAAAGGAATCCCCCTTTGAGTCCACATTACAGGTTCCTTTGTTTGCAATTGTAATCTCGGTAGTCACTCTAATCAATAAACAAACAAGTGAAAAGATTCAGCGAGGTGTAAAAATAGATTTGCACAGGGCAGACAACTGCACATTCCATTTATTTACCTCTTCTAACAAACCGATACCTGGGGTGACATTTATTAATAAACGGCATTACCAGGTGCCTGATATCTGGCTCACAGAAATTAATTACCCAGCCCATGGTAAAACCATAACAAGCCTGCAGTGCTGTAACATTTGTGCTAATTGAAAATGAGATAAGTGCTGTGGGTGCAATTTGCATTCAATGCAGTGTATTAATTATCTTCAGTTCTCTTCATGATAAATATACCTGCCTGAATCACTCTCCTAATTTACCGGGTAATAGAGTCGTAAGTGGATTCCCTTAGGTAACCAATGGAAGGCGTTGAGTTGCGGGCAAGATGGAAGCCCTCGGCTTTCCCAAACCTTCAAGCAGGTTAGTGAATGATCTTTTATTTGCTTCCGGTGTTTCTGGGAATACAGTGGAGTGAGCCTGTTATAATCACCTCAACCCTGGGCTCTTCTTTCCTCCTCTTCTACCAATTGTTCTAGAAGCCCAGGCAGAGAGTGCTCAACAGCATGAAGTTAGAGGGGATCTATTTCAATCCATTAATGACTGTCCTGTACAGTGGACAGCATCTCTGCAAGGAAGGGCCTTCTGCTGATCATTGCCCCCACATTATTTCAGGATTTAATTGCATTCGATGCTGAATGGAATATGAATTGAATCTTGAGATACCATAAGAATCAGGAAAATATAGATTTAAAGATATTGGTCAGTTGCAGGAGATTCATGTTTGGGGATGTTGGTTTGGAGAGAGGGCTCAAATTACAAATGCAGTCTGAGTTCCTTAGCCCCAGCCAACAAGGAAGGCATGCCTTCAAGATGGAAAGACACATTAGTCAATGTGACCTGGCACTCCCCAACCGTCCAGTTCTGGCCTATTTGCAAAGCCTTCGTTTCTTCGAATTCTTGGCAATGTATTCCTCTTGCCTTCACACACTGGGCAGCATAAAATAAGGGAGAAGTGACAGTTAATAACAATAGCAGTTATTGTGCATTGAAAGCTTACCATGTGTCGGGCATCATGCTAAGGACTTAACTTACATTACCGAAATTAATTCTCTTCCCACAGACCTGCCCTATTTACTCTCCTGAAGAATCCCACCCCCACGTACACACACATAGTAACTCTGTGACATCACCTTGCTTACTTTCTGTATAGCACTTGTCCCACCTGTCACGCACTTAGCTGTTTACCTGAGAAATGCCTGTCTCCTCCCTAATTGGAACACAAGATCCTATGGGTAGAGCCCTAGACTGTCTTCTTCACCCCCAGAGCCCATAGTAGAATGCCCAGTAGCACATAGTAGAATACTCAATACATAGTGGGGGAATGAAAGTAAACTTAGAATACTTCTCTCCAGCAGACAGACCCAAATCACAATTTATGACCCAGTCCAATTGGCACATATAAAACATACTTTCAAATTAGTACATTTACAAGGTGTCCGGCCCCCAACCCACAGCACATAGAGGCCAGGAATCCTGTAGGATAAGGCCCTCGGCCTCTCAAAGCCCAAGCTGCCTGCAGTAATTATGACTCTAAAAGATATTATCTCTACTCCACAAATGAGGAAATTGAGGCTCAAAAAGTAAGGCATTTGTACAAGGTCACACCAAAAGCTAGGAATGGGGCCAGCCAGGATCTGAACCCAATCCTGCTAACTCTGAAGCCCAGGGCCCTTAAACTTTATAAAGGAGGCTCACAGAGGATAAGTAACTTGCTCAAGGGCACACAGCTAGTAAGTGGCAGATCTAGGTTTGCAATTCAGGTTTAATAACATTATTTCTGCAAGCTGCCAACCTCAGCTTAGATGGACAGGGCTTCCTTCCCCACTACTCCACTATTCCTAATCCTTGCCAAGAACGCTAGTGTCCTATCTCCCAAGCCAGTGGAACAATTGCCGGCCCCGATATCAGGGAGGCTTCCTTTGGCAATTTTAGTCTCAGTGACCCAAGAGCCAGTGGCTAAAGTAACCAGTTAGGCCAGCAGTCGCACGGAAATGCACAAAATTAAGCCAGTTGTAGATAAGGAAGACTACATCAGCTCACTAGAGGAAGAAACAGCTGATTATCAGAGTCACAGAATTCTTACTACATTTCTTCAAATCCCAGATGCAGATTTTGTGAAAAGGTGTTATCCATTTGTGGCCCTGGAAATAGCAGTGGGTATATTAGTCAAGTTGACAAGCATGCTGCAAAAAAATAAAAAATAAAAAAAATAAGCAAGCAGGTTGACCCTGCAAAACTGAGTCTGTTCCCATAGACCCCAGAGCATTCAGTCCAAGCTCCAAGCCAATCCTGGGCTCGATGGAGGAAAAGGTTATTAATTAGTCTGTTCACATATTTGTGCCCTGCCATTTCCCAAAACAGAATTGAGGCCATTTGTAAAGCAAAACGCAATAAATAAGAAATAAAATTTTGATAAAATATGGGTAAAAGAAACAGAAGCTGGGAATGAGGGGGCCTCCAGTTTGATTCTATGCTTTCTAATAGTCAGTGGGAAGAGGAAAGTGCAGTTCTAAATACCCATAGGAGAAAACTAACCGGTAGCTCAAGGGTAGCAAAATTATTTCTGATGCTGAAGCCAGAGAGAAATTTCTTCTGAGGACAGAGAGGACATTGTTCAGTATTCAATCACACCTGTGCAGTAAGAAAATTACTGCTGGCCCAGAGATACTTCCACATGATTTAGAAAAGGGCTCCCTTCTCCAGGTCCCTGCAGCCTGCATGAGGGAGCACACCTCGGAGAAAGAAGCACTGGCTGGCTCCAGCACACACTTGCCCCCTTGGGTGGGAGTCCTTGCTCAGGACACCACCTGCACAATTGTCTGGGGCAGCCCTGCCGAGGGACTGCAGGTGACTGCTTCCTATTAAAGCCCCTCGGGTGAAATTGCGGTCTGTTCCCAGCGCCCCGACCGCCTGGTTCAGTCCTCCGGTAGATTCACCATATCTGGTACAGCTATGCTGGGTCACACCTCAGGATCGCAACTGATGATGACTCCTGGGTTTCTCCTAAGAGAGGGGGGATGGATTTTATTTTAGCTGATGAGCATACCTTCCATGCTGGAAAGAAGAACTGAACGTCAGTGCTATTTGGATACCCAAGCCATCCCTTGGAAATGGTCAGTACCAAAAGGTGAGTGTACAATAGGGTATTGGAGACTAGGGCTGGGGGAAGGAGAAGAGAGGTAAGCCATGAATCAGGGAAAAGTTTCTTCGGAGAGTTTTGTTTAAGAGCCCATGATTTAAATGTACATGCACTGTGAGTTACACTGTATTTTAACATGATATATTCTCAAGATTGATCATTTTGAAAAATAAGCTAGACCTTATCACTCCTCTGCTCAAAATCTGCCAACGGCTCCATCTCCCTCAATCCTAAGTCCATGCCGTGTCCTGCAGGGTCCTCCCTAGCTTGGGCCTGGCTCCCCCTCTGACCTCACGCCACTCCCCTCCTCCCAGCACCCTGGGCTCCAGCTACAGTGGCTTCCTGCAGGCAAGCACACGCCTACCTCAGGGCCTTTGCATGTGCTGCTTCTTAAACCTGAAGGCTCTTTTCCTTTAGGTCTTTACTCAAATGTCGCCTTACTGGTGAGGCCTTCCCTAATAATTCTACAAGTCTATGTAAAATGACAACCTGCCACCTCTCTCCAACACACACACACTGCACACCCTGCCTACCTTATTTTAGTTTATTTTCTCCATAGCAATCTCAGCACCTGACAAACTATGCATTTGCTTCTTATTTTAATTGTCTGCCACTCGCTAAAACAAAAACTTCACAAGGGCAGGAACTTATTTGTTCTCTGTTATAACCCCAGCAATTTGAATAATGTCTGGCAAATAATAGACACTCAATAAGTATTTTGTAAATGAATGAAAAAATAGGAATGATTATAAATTAGCAGATAATATAGTAGCTACATTTATTGAGTGATGAGCTAAGCTTTTATATACATAAAAGCTTTTATGTATATATTGTCAAACATTAAGCTAAATTCTTCATATACAGGGAACAGAGTTTTAAATACATTATCTCATTTCATCCTCATAATAACCATTTGAGATAGGTATTGTTATTTCCACTTTACAGATAAGAAAACTGATGCTCAAAAAACAAATCATCTGCAGAAGTTCATAGGGATAGCAGGGAGTGAAGCCAGTCAGGTTTTGAACACAGATCTGTCTTACTTCAGAGCCTATTCTCTTAACAAGTTTACATATAAACAGATGAATACAGATCTGAAGGTGTGGAAATCAAATACTTGGAAATGAAATCTTGAAATATACTAGGAGTAACATGCAATGAATCTCAAGTTGTATATTTTTTAAAACAAATAAAATAATTAAAATAAAAAACAAATAATAAAATGTCCATAACATAGCCCTAATGTATCTATTTGTGATAAATGCGTCAGCTTTATCTTAAACCAGGACACACTTGTGATTGAAAATACAGTTTTATTTGGCTTTGCAATATAACAAAGGACCTTTTTGTCAGGAGATTGATCTTCCTAACTCGGTTTTGTCCAGGCTAGTACTGAAATTGGTTTGTACCCCAAAACACACCAATGGACAGACAGCTGAGTGGAAATAATAGGCACATGTTTGCTAATCCCACCTGGGATTAAATTTATGCCAAAAGACACATAAGGAAGAACTCACATGGTGCTGAAAGAGTCAAAAAGAGGAATTTTGTTATTGGCGGGAAATTATCATCATTATGTTCCTTGAAATATAAGCAGAAAAATCAAGTTTTCTCTGGGCAGCGTACTATTCTATCTCATCATTTAAAATCATTGTGATTGAAAGTACGGAATAGCACTAGGACTTACTGACTTCACTGCTTTTGCCAGTTGAATCACCAGGCTCAAATAGTAATTACACTCTGTACGTTTTTGAAAGATATGCTTATCCCCATTTTCAAATGAGGACGCACACCCTGCAGAGGTCAGCTGAGTAGGCTGAGCATGGGGGTGGGGACTCACAATCATTCTAGCTACTCTTGACCGAATTTGAGTACCACTCAGTATTGAGTCTTTTAAAAATCCCTCATACTCTTCAGTGCCTATTTCATGCTATACAAAAAAAAAAAAAAAAAAAAGCCGTTACTCAACTGAATGCCATGTTATTCTGCTTATCTCATTTGGGACACTTCACAGCATCCAAAGGGTCTATAGTCCCCCAAAGTACTTTCACGTCTGCCTTGAAGGCATCGTATAAATCCCAGTGAGTTCTCACAGACAACCTGAATACATTTTGGAAAATAAATGTATTTTCCATACTTGTGAGGTCTGCATTTCTGGGTCAGCTTGCATGTCATTAAAAGAACAGCTAAACAATCAACCATTCTAGATCAAACTAGCTGCACAACCATCCCATTTTCAATAGGGAGACCCGGGATAGGAAAAACTGCTCTGAAACTTTGGAGTAAAAATCTCCATTGAATAAAACAGCAGTTAAGGTTTGTGTGGGGGAAGGGAAAGGAATCCTGAGAACCTTAACTTTTAGCATGAAATGCATCTGTTAAATAGTCCTGCTAATGGTGTTATTGTACCTAAAAACAGCGACTTGAAAATGTTGTGTACATTATTACTGTCATTATCCACCAACTGTAAGAATGCTATGTTCAAACTAACTCAAAACACCTCGAGAAAGGTAATTGCTACTAATGGATCTGAAGTGTGCAAAATTGGACATCATTACCCTGTCCTCACTTTGTGGGGTTGGGGAAACTGCTCGAGATGGCAGTTAGTAGGCTCACTCATCTTTCAATCAGGACTGAGCTTTGAGGGAAGAGCCAAGCTTGCTTTCATTATACAGCGTAAGGGAAACTCCACACTGCAGAATATTATAGGCAAGTGTTTATGGGGCAATGCCAAGGACAGGAGATGGAGTTTCATCACCACTCTCAGAACTTTCTGAAGTCGTTTCCGCTGTGGGAGAAGGGACTGGAGAGAAGATAGACTCTTCCTATCCTGAAAATCCTTTTCCAGATGACAGTTTCTCAAATCAATTGCCACCAGCATCAGTTAAGTCTTCTGACCCTGAAATTAATGGAAATAGCCCAGAATCTAAGGGTTAGAAAAGCCAAACAGGCAACCTCAAGTGATCCTCTACTTTCAGACACAGAAACTCCCTGAGAATAGAGCTACCCAGCCTCTACCATGAAAAGCAATTGCTCAATGGCTCCGGGGTAACACACCCCAGCCTCTCCTGGGGTACAAAATCAGAAGCTTCTTCTTAATCCTTGGCCTGAGTTCCTTCAACTGTAATAATTCCTCTTACTCTGTACTTGGCTCCCCATATCTTCACGTCATATATCCCCCAAATTTTCCTTCTCCAGTTCTAATTAATAATAATAATAATAATAATAATAATAACTTCAGTCCTTAAATGTTTCTCAGATTTCCAAACCAAAACTAATGTGCCCAGACAGCACAATGCACCTTAGCATGGAAGCTTCCCCCTTTTGCTCAACTCTCCATTATACCTCCAACCCACCCTCCAGCCAAAAAACAAAACAAAACAAAAACAAAAAACCCTTATTTTGACCAGAAATTTCAACTTCTTTTCCCACTACAAAAGACAGGAGTACAAACAGAGGGGTTAAAAGCCCAGGAATCACACAAGTAACCTCTAACCAGGAGAGAGTTGCCTAAATTCTAAATGTAGAATTTTAAAAATATCAGTCCTTCATGCAGGTAAGAAATTTCTTCCCAATACTGGGTGACCAAGACTCACAGCACCCTTGCAAACCTGTGACCCCAAAGCTCTGAATGGGTGGCTTGGCCCCCACTGAATCACCAATGGGCAGAAAGACAGGGGCCTACATGATCTTGTGTTTCCCTGAGTGAGGCTTCATCAGGGCAAAAAGCAGAAGGAGGTGGTACACGGGACACACAGAGGTACAGCAAGAACAAGTGCTGCTGGGGGAGGAGGGCCAGAAACATTTGTGACTGGCCCACTTGGCAAAACATTCTGATTTTTATTATTTTTTTATTTTATTTTATTTTATTTTTTACTGGGAGGTCCCAGGGATCGAACCCGGGTCCCTCCATATGGGAGAGGGACGTCCAACCAGTTGAGCCACATCCGACCCCGATTCTGATTTTTAAAACAAATTCATACATGAAACACCAATATAGAAAACATTTTGTTCATTTCTTCATTAATTTTATTTATTTCTTCACTTATTCAAGAAGTACGTATTGAGCATCTACTCTGTACCAGGCACTGGTCTAACAGGGCATGCAAACCAAAGAGATTTTGGAACTCATATTCTGATATGGGGAGGCAGATAATAAACATGTAAATAGATGTGATGTCAAGTGTTGGTCATTTTTCTTAAAAGAAAAATTAAGTAAGGAAGAGTGATAAGGTAGAGTGTTATTTTTAATAGGTGCTCAGGGGCATCTGAAACAAGACATGAAGGAAATGAGATATCTGGGAGAAGAGCCTTCTCAGGAGAGGGAAAAGGAAGTGGGGGTTGAGGAACAGTGAAAAAGCCAGATTGCTGGAGCACAGGCAGCCAGGAGCAAGGTAGTCTGGAACTAGACCTGGCTTGGCTTTATAACCTTGGCGAGAATTTGGAGTTTTATTCTGAGGGAATGAGAAGCCGCTGGAAGGGTGGAGCAGAAGAGTAATAAGATCTGACCTGTCTTAAAAGGATCTCAATGACTGCTGCGGGGAGAATGGACAATAAAGGGGCCAGAATAGGAGTGGAGAGACCAGTTAGGAGGCTACTGCAGCAACAGTCCAGGGGGAGGGATGTGAGAAGATGGGCTTGGGGATGGTGAGCATGAGCAGAAAGGGTCAGATGTTGGGTACATTTTGAAAGAAAGGCCAGCAGGCTTTGCTGGTGGGCTGGGAATGGGGTTTGAGAAGAAGAAAGGAGTGATGCACAAATTTGGTGGGAGCAACTGGAAGAATGAGTAAAGTGAGTGAGCCCGAGATCCAGTCCCTGTGCCATCACCAGTACTGTGACCTTGTATAACACTGTCAGACTCTCTCGGTCTCAGTTTCTCCATCTCCAAAGTGAAATGGTTGGACTAAAAGATTTCTAAGGTTCCTGTGAACGCTGACATTTTTCACTTCATTTTTGACATGAAGTAAGATTATAAAGCAGATCATCTTTTTCTTTTTTAAAACGTTTTATCATGGTAGCATATATATATATATAATATAAAATCTGCCATTTTAACCATTTTCAAGTGGCAATTCAATGTCATTAATTACAGTTATAATATTGTGCTACCATCACTACCACCCCTTACCAAAACTTTTGCACCTTCCCAAATAGAAACTCTATACCCATTAAGCAATAACTCCCCATCTCCCCCATCCCCAGCCCAGAGTATTCGCTAATCTATGTTTCTGACTCTATGAATTTTAAAGCAGATTATTTTTTAAACGCTCAATTTCAAGTAATTCTCTTTTGAAACACCTATAATGTTAAAATCCATTTCCATTTCCCAATCTCAATTTTCAGTTAATCCATCTCTGCCAGATCTCCAGCTATCAAAGGCTTTGCCTGTGAGTGGAGCAGTTCTCCAATAGCAGTTATCAACAACTTTATGAAAACTTGGATCTTTTGCAAGATTTACGATTTCATTTTGTAATCTGTTGATATTTCACTTGCATTAGCATTGTTAAATGCTACTCACATGCTGAAATTAGCTGAGAGACAGACTGATAGGGCTAAAACTCTAGTCTTAAGCAGGGAGGGATATTTGAGTTGTGACTGATTTTATAAGTGGTCACATTACTACTGAGTATTTTCTTGTTATGATGACTTTTCTTTCCATATGCAACTGGGTGCTCAGGTAATGAATACTCAGATCATAAAAGGATCCTTACACCAATGAAGCAGTCAGCTTGAAAAAATTTCCCATAATGGGTCTGAAATGTCTCCGCCCCGCACCCCCCCACCCCCATTGTTTTGCCCTCGCTGTCTGCTTTCGGTGTGTTCTTCTGTGTCTGCTTGTCTTCTTTCTCTTCAGGCAGCACTGGAAACCAATCCTGGGATCTTCCGGAGTGGAGAGAGGCGCTCAATCTCTTGCACCACCTCAGCTCCCTGGTCTGCTGCATCTCTTATTGTCTCTCTTCTGTGTCTCTTTTTTAGTTGCATCATCTTACTGGGCCAGCTCTCCGTGCGTGCCAGCACTCCTGCGTGGGCCAGCACTCCACATGGGCCAGCTCTACACACGGGCCAGCTCACCACACGGGCCAGCTTACCTTTCACCAGGAGGCCCCAGGAATCAAACCCTGGACCTCCTATATGGTAGATGGGAGCCCAATTGCTGGAGCCACATCTGCTTCCCTAGGCAAGGTGTTTTAACATCTAGTTTCAAATTTGTTTGTATATATTATTATAATTATGAATACTAAATATTCACTGAGTCCTAATTGGGAAAATGTTTGGAAAAGCTGTTCCTAGACTTATTACATTTATTATATAGACACAGAGATAATGAAGAATAAGGAAAATGTGTAAGCATGTATTTCCTATTTTTCTTTAGAAATAAATTCACTTTTCCTCTTTCTTTTTAATTTTGGCAATAACCAATATTAACACAGCCCTGTTAACACTTGTATTAGTTTCTCAGTTGCCGAAACAAATACCGTACAATGGGTTAGCTTTGTACAGGAATTTATTGGCTCATGGTTTCAGAGGCTGGAAGTGTCTTCTGCCCGGCCAGCAATCTTGGGGTTCCTTGGCTTTTCCGTCACATGGCAGTGTACATGGTGGTGTCTCCTCCTTCCCCCTCCAGGTTCTGTTGACTTCCAGGTTCTGGCTGCTCCCCATGGCTTCTCTTTCTGTGTTCAATTTCCTTTGCTTATAAGGACTTCAGCCATAAGGATTAAGACCCATGCTCATTCAGTTCGAGCACCTTAACTAATAACGTCTTCAAAGGTCCTATTTACAAATGGATGCACACCCACTGGACCAGGGGTTGGGATCTGAACATATCTTTTGTGGGGTACATGATTTAATCCCCAACTTGAGGCTGGCACAATAGTTGACTTGCTGTCCACTGAAAGCCATGAGAAGGTTCTGAGCTAGTAAAGTACTCTCCAGAAGGAAAGAGCCTGGACAGTCAGCAGAGTCATGCCGATGAGAGCAAAGGGAGGTAAGAAACCAGTGAGTTGACAAGTCGGTCCTGCTGTGGCTCTATTTGTGCTGTTTGTCATTTCACTTGAGTGTCATGGTACAGATTCTGTGGAGTGGCCATCCCAGAGCCCAGGCTGAACACGAGCCCCTCTGGAGATCCTTCTGCTGACGTAATGGAAGAAGAGAGGTTGCACTTCTCCCACACCCATCCTGAGTAGATTTTAAAAGAATACTTGGAGGAAGGGAGGAGGAGAACTAATAACATTCCTATAGGCTATCTTAAGCTTTTTGAGAAAAAAAAGAAGGTCCATGTAAGAGCATAGAGCCTAGGGTCTAAGAAAAATAAGCCAAGCTTTACATAGCAGCCAAAGGAATGAGCTAGAGAAAGAGAAACATAAAAGGAGATGGTATTCCCTTAACATCTTCAGTTTCCTTGAAAACACATGTCACAGGGAAGAAGCATATGGTTAGTTCTGCAGGACTCATCACAACTAGGGAAAAATACTTCAAAACATATATCCTTCTTATGGAGTACATGTGAAAGACAGCAGATTAGCAATTACTTTTATTACTTGGATTAATCTGGCACTATGTGGCCATTGCACAGTCACATTAGCTCAGGAATGGAAATATGAAGACAATAATATGTCTCCATTTCCTTCCCCCACCACACACACATGCACACGTACACAAACATACACATTCTCATCCAATGGTATTGATACTTGAAGTTCTATGTGGATTGGAACTTGGTACAGTGCCTAGTACACAATAAGTGCTTTATAAATATTTGCTGAATGAATGAATTACTACACCCTTTGCCACTGAGCCTAGATGTTGCCTTACAATCCTTCTCAACACAGCCTTCCAAGCAATTTATTGCCAACCAAGAAGAGGTACACACAAACTAAAACCCCCTTGGCTCCCTTCCCAATGAGCTAAATCATAACTATCATCCTTTAAGTGATAAAATTTTCATCTGAAAATATAAATATATATGCATATATGTGCATTTGCTTACAAAAATGTTATTTATATATATATATATTTTAAAGGTGCTTAGATTACCTAAATATTACACAGAAACTACAGGGATTCCCATGTTCCTCACCTCCCACACCTCCCACCACATCCCACACAAACATCTCCCACAAGTGTGGCCCATCACCCTCAATGGACTTACACATCCTGGGGCCTTGCCATCAACCATAGACCACAGTTCACATCGTAGACCACACTCTCTCCCACAAAGTTCTGAATGGTGTGTGCTGATTTAAAATGGCCTACATCCGTCCCCACAACGGCACTCAGGACAACCCCCAAGTCCCGAAAAAGCCCCTGTATTTCAACTGCACATCCCCTCCCTGCCCCAAAAGTGTCCAGTGGCCACCAGCTCCACCTCACTGTTATAATTTCTTCCATTGCTAGAATCACCATATGTGTACAATAGAATATCATCAAGTCCACTCTAGTCCATAGTTCTTCCCCCAACCCTGATGGGACTGAGATGGTGATGTCTACTCCACCTCCAAGTGAGAGAGGGCTTATATCCCATGGATATGGTGGGTGGGATTATCCTGCCTGCAGATGCAGGCCCTCTCCATTCCCTGGGATAGCTGTTGCCCATCGTTGTCTCCTCTCCAGGTGACTTGGATGAGTCCATTGAGCTGTAGGGTAGGAGTTGCAACTCCACCGAGATTCCACGCATACCTGGCACATAGATAGGCCGGAGGCTCCAGTCTCTGGAAGTATACCTAAAAACTCCAGCATCACATATAGGTTTGAATAGAAGGGACTGATGAACCATGTGCAGGGAGGACTTATTTGAGTTTTATGTGTTACCACAGCATTACCTAACTTATCCTAATACAGTAATGAGTGAGGTTTGTGAGCTGTGATAGAATACCTGTCCCTTGAATTTGGCCCAGTGTGATTTAGGAGTTATAACTAGATTCTCAGAAGATTTGAGATTTTTAAAAAGTTGATAGAGCAAATATAATACATTTGGTCAGGGGGATCTGTCCTTATCAGAAGCAGGAATTGCTGGCTATAGGACATATAGCACTGTGAACAACCATGGGGAAACTGTTTCCTAGGTGTGATGGTTTGGAGCTGCATGTACCCCAGAAAAACATGTTCTTAAAGTTAAAATCAATCCATTCCTGTGGGTTTGAACCCATTGTAAGTAGGACATTTTGATAAGGCTACTTCAGTTAAGTTGTGACACACCTCATTCAGGATGCTTCTTAATCCTATTACAGGAGTCCTTTATGAAGGGAAGAAGGACAAAGAGAGAAAGCCACAGAAGCAATAAGCTGAAATCAATGAAACCCGGAAGGGAAGGGAAATACCAGGAGATACAACTGTGCACCTTGCCATGTGGCAGAGGAGCCAAGGCTCACCAGCAGCTGGTCTTTGGGAAGAAAGCATCATGCGATGATTCCTTGATTTGAACACTTTCTCTGCTTCAAAACTATAAGCTAATAAATTCCCATTGTTTAAGCCAAGCCAGTTCAGGAAGTGAGAGCCCAGGCAAAGGAGAATACTAAAGCATTAAAAACCATCTTCAAAAGGATCAGACCTGGGACATAGCAGACAAAGACTTTTTTAAAAAATGGTCTTAAATATGTTCAAAGAGCTAAAGTAAAACATGGACAAAGAAAAAAAGGACATCAGGAAAACAATAGATGGACACAAAGAGAATATCAATAGAGAGATGGAAATTATGAAAAGGAACCAAACAAAGCTGATGTCCACAGAAACTTTTGTTTTCAATTTCCTAGGGAACTAACAGCATATTGGAGTTGGCAGAAGAAAGAATCAGTGAACTTGATGATAAGACAATTGAAATCATTTGGTCTGAGGAGCAGAAAGAAAAAAAGAATGAAGAAAAGTGAACAGAGTCCAAGGAACCTGTGAAACACCATCAAGTGTACCAATATATGCATTGTGGGATCCCAGAAGGAGAAGAAAGAGAAAGGGGGGCAGGGAGAATATTTGAAGTAATAATGGGCTGAAAATTTCCCATATTTAATGAAAGACATGGATACATGTAAGGCACTCCATGAATTCCAAACAGGAAAATCCCAAATAGACCCACACCATGGCATATTATAATCACACTGTCAAATGCCAAAAATAGAGAATTCTGAAAGCTGCAAGGGAGAAGCAATATGTCACATACAAGGGAGCTTCAATAAGATTAAGTGCCAATTTCTCATCAGAATCATAGAGGCAAGAAGGCAGTGGGAAGACATAGTTAAAGAGATGATAGCAAAAAATAAATAAATAAATAAAAAATTATCAACCCAGAATTCTACACCTGGCAAAGGTATCTTTCAAAAATGAGGGACAGATTAAGACATTCCCAGGTAAACTGAAGGAATTAATCACTGCTAGACCAGCCCTACAGGAGATGATAAAGAGAGTTCTACAAGTTAAAGAGGAAAGGACACTAGCCAATATGAAGAAATAAAAATCTCCAATGATAATAACAACATGTGTAAATTAAAATGTCAGAACTGTTGCATTTTTGGTTTGTACCTCCACTTTTTACTTCCTTTAGGATCTAGAAGGTAAATGCATAAAATGTAATGAGAAATCAGTGATTTTAGACTCATAATGTATAAAACTGTAATTTGTGACAAGTTCTACATAAAGGTGGGGGGCCAAGGGGAATAGGAACATAGTTTGTATATGTTATTGAAGTTAATTTGGTACCAAAGCAAACAAGATATTTAAAAATTTATGATGTTGAATTTAAGCCTCATGTTAACTACAAAGGTAATATTGGAGAGTATGCAAACTCATAAAAACAGAAATTAGAATACAGGTTTCCAGGAGCATGGGGTAGGGGGAATGGGGAATTAATGCATAATGGGTATAAGTTTTCTCTTTGGGGAAATGGAGATGTTTTAGTAAGGAAAGGTGGTAAAAGTACTGCAATACTGTGAATGTGATTAATCCCATAGAATAGTATGCTTGGGAAGGGTTGAAATAAGAAAGTTTATGTTGCATATATGTTCCCACAACTAAAAAAATATTAGTAAATAAGCAACTAAAGAGTCAATGACAATTAAATGCAATACATGACCCTGGATGGAATCCAGCAAGGGAGAAAAAAAGACTCAAAGGGACATTACTGGAACATATAGAAAAAATGGAATATAGACTGTAAGCTTTATTTCGATGTTAAATTTCTTGAATTTGATAACTGCACCTAAAGTGGTTACATAAGTGAATATCCTTGTCCTTAGGAGATGCACATGGCAGTATCAAGTGCTCAAGGAGCATGATGTATACAGCCTACACTCAAGTGTTCAGAAATAGATTGATAAATAGAAAGAAAGATGGAGAAGATGATAGATGGTAGAAAGAGAGAGGGAGGAAGGAAGGAAAGGAAAGGGAAGGGAAGAGAAGGGAAAGGAAAGGAAAAGAAAAGAAAAGAAAGGGAGCAAGCAAATATGGCAAAATGTTAAAATTGGTGGATTTGGGTATCTGGAAATAGGGATATGTTGGAGTTCTCTGTATGGGCTTTGTATATTTTTGTACTGTAACTTTGACAGTATTTCAAAATAAAAAGTTAAAAACAAACAAAAAAACCTATGGGATATCCATGTAGGAGGATATTACAGGTAGAGTAAAATGGTCTTTTCAAAGAATAGTTAGTGGCATATGAAAATGTTTATAATATAATGTAAGGTAAACAAAAACTGCAACATTTTCTATAAAGAATAATTTAAATTTTATATAACAACACATATTATGCATAAAAAGATTAGGAGGAAATATATTTAAGATGTTACCAGTGATTATGTCTGAGTGGAGGGTCATTGTGATTTTTATTTCTTCTCTGAAAGTTTCTACATTTTTCAAATTCCCTGTAGTGAATATATATTTCTTAAAATCAGGGGAAATTTTGTACTTTAATTAAAACATTTATATCAGGGCTTCAGTGATTTTAATTAACCCAGACTATGTCCTGGGGTGAGTAAATCTTTGGCTCAATCATCTATATTTTTTAAATACAATTCTAGACAATGGTCATTAATGTTTGGTATAATGGACCTATTGAAGGGATGTTTTATTTTTCTTTTTCTCAGTTGATATATTATTAATTAAATAAAATATTATTATAACACTATTCAGTGCCTCAATGCTAAATTATTTATAAAAACTTTTAGTAATATAAGGCTATCCTCAAGTTAGCTAATTTGAATTCCTGATGAGAAGAAAACCACAGAGATTCTTAAAATAATTCAGCATGGCTGTGAAGAAGGTGCTGGACTCCCTAGGGTTTTGGCACATCCTACACTTGCCTTTGTCAGGAGAAACACAGCCAGAGTGTGGGCTGTGCTTAGGGAACAGCCATGCTCTACTTTCCAGTCCTCCAAGCCTCTCATGTGCCACTGGAGAGAACAGATTATCACAGGCTCTGGATTCCAGGTACCCAAGGAGGCATAGAATCTGCTCTGATGTCCAAGTCACCTCAGAAAAGTCTGGTGGTGTCAAGTTTCCAGGATCGCCTAGAGAATGAGGATATCTTAAGAGGTCAATTTCGGGCTTGGAAATCCTAAGATGAATCTTGAAGGGAACACTAGAACTGGGGCCATTCACAATTCCAAATAGGTTTAAAGATCCCAGACACAAAGCAAGGACTCCTTTGTCTTCTCCTCTCGCCTTCCATCTTGAAACTGCTTTGAGTTCATTTCATGGACACCCTCTATTCATGCCACAGCCTGGCTTGCTATGGACGCCAGGCAATGATCAGCCAACAAATATCCACGCAGCATCTAGTATATGTCAAGCATTGTCATGCAACTGGCAAAGTTTTGAGGTAAACGAAGCAGAAAAGGCCTATAGTCTGGTATTTCTTCAGCTTTTATGTGCATGTGCATCACCTGGTCATCCTGCTAAAAATGCAAGCTCTGTTCAGTAGATCTGGGATAGGGCCTGCAATTCTAACAAGCTTCCAGGTAATATGGATGCTTTTGGTACATGGACCACATTTTCAGTATCAAAGGTTTATGGGGAAAATTTATATATAAAAAAATAAGTTGCTATTATTGAATACTTATAATGTGCCAAGTATACTTACAATGTGAGAAGCACATTACATGAGTCCTGTTCCTGGGTTTCTCCCGGCCTTGACCTTAGTGAAAGATGTCTGGAGGGACACTGAAGCCACTCAGTCTGAAAGGCCAAGTGGGTGGGCTACAGTTATACAAGTTTGCACTTTAATATCCCACCACATCTCAACCCCGCCTTTGAGCTCTCAGTATGAAGACAATGATCAATAACCTCAAGGAAACCACAAGAGGAATGTGAGTATTACAATGGGACTTTGGACTAGATAACTTCTTAAGTTCTTTCCAATCCTAAGATTCTAGGAACCTATGAAACACAGCAAATGCAGAAACCTACCAACAGCCTTTAACCAACGTCTGGCTAGGCGAAGACATTGTCAAAGTATAGACAGGCAGAGTGTGTTACTCTTATGCAAGGTTTATAATGAAAGTACACATCTTTCATATTAGACTTGCCTCAAATGTCTGTTCACATTGAGAGTGAAGTGCACAGAAGTTGATTGGAAGGTCTATGTGTAGGGGTGAGGCTTATCTATTGGTGGAATCTTAGGCCCTACTCCAGATCTACTGAAACAGAATTTGCCTTTTTAACAAGATGTCCACATGACGTGCATGTGCACTGATGTTTGAGAAGCACTAGACTCTGTCCATTTTCTTTCATGTTTCCCACTGTGTTCCCAGAGCCGTGGCAATGCTTGGCATATACTAGCTTCTGAGTATTTATTGACAGCCTGACTGTTGCCATTGTTTACAACGTGCAATGGGTAATGTATAAGGAAATTACACACTAAATTTTAATTTTAAAAGCAGCACAATTGTTGACCCCTAAAATGATGTTCTAAGGTACCAAATGGCCCCAACATTAGTTCTGGAGAGCATTGTCCTTTTAGCAGGATATGGAACTTTCATCCTTCCTTAAGACTATCCCTGCTTCCTCCCAAAATCCCACTAAAATAATAAGCAATGGAATATACAAGGGACAAACAGGTGAGGAGAAGACAGTAGGCAGGAGATGTCTCCAAATATTTAGGGGATAGAAAGTAGGTTCATGAGTGATAACTGGCTTAGTAGAGTAGAAAATATGAAATCTAAGAGCTTGTACAGCATGCTGGCCTTGAGACATGATCACTTCCCAGCAGAGAGCCCCAGAGGGCTCAGGAAACTTCCTCAGGAGGCAGTTGAGCAGGGAGCTGGAAAAGAAGAATCAGGAGATTACTCTTCCTCAAAACCAGCAAGCCCTGAGAGGTTTATTCATTGGGTAATTAAATCAGAGCAGCTCTGGTAGAGACGCCTGACACCACAGAAGGTATAGGTGAGATGCTTTACTGAAATGAGGGCATTAGGTAAACATTTACCCCTCCCTCCTTCCACTGCCTCCAGGACACTGACAGCCAGGCTTATGTGCCCTGAGGAGACTGATGATTCTTCTCTGAAGAATCTGCCCTATGCTTCCCTAACAAAAGACCTGGTCCCTGTCAGACACTCTTCAGTGATGTCTATCCATAGACGAGCCTTACCCCACCCACACAGAGCTTCAGTCTTAATGTGAACAAAGGTTAGAGAAACGTCTCTAATGTGAGATAGAGAGGCCAAAGCAAACAATTCAAGGGAAAAGGGAACTTGGATGGCGTGGCAAATTGTATTTTCCAAAAACAGCTACAACAATATTTCTGGTCCCACGTACTCTTTAAAACTTGGCCACTTCTCACACCGCGAGGTGGGGTCTACATTCTCTCCCCTTAAATCTGGGTGGGGGGGGGGTGGATGTGGCTCAAATGGCTGGGCATCCGTCTCCCATATGGAGGGACCTGGGTTTGATCCCCGGGCCCTCCCGGTAAAATTTTAAAAAAAAGAAAGGAAAAAAAAAATCATATTATATCAATTCAATAAAATGTTCAATTAAAAAAAAAAAATTTGGGTGGGATTTCAATCAACAGAGCTGCACTGTCTACCCTAGCCACATGTAGCTATTGCGCACGTGAAATATGGCTACTGCAACTGAAATTAAAATTTAATTCCATTTTAGTTAAATTTTTAAAAATGAAGCAGTGTGAAATATTTTTCCATTAACTTCATTATTATGGTAGGACTATATTTCACTTTATTGAGAATTTAGCATCCAAACTGAGATGTGCTATAAGTATCAAATACATACTGGATTTTGAAGACAGTATGATAAAAGAATGTAAAATATCTCAATAGTAGCTTTATATAGATTACATGTTGAAATGGAAATATTTTTAATATACCAGGTTAAGTAAAATATCTTCTTGAAATTAATTTCACCAATTTGTTTTTACTTTTTTAATGTGAGTAACGGAAAATTTAAAATTACACATGTGGCTCACATTATATTTTGATTGGACAGCACTGCAATAAAGTGGCAATGACACTATGTGACTTCTGAGGCTAGGTGATAAAAAGGATGCAGCTTCCACCCAGATCACTCTCTCTCTCCCAGAACACGTGCTTTAGTAGCCCGGAGTCAACATGTGGCAGTCTGACATTCCTGAAGCTGCCATGTTGGAAAGAGACCACATGTTGCTAGAAAGAGATGCCCCAGCTGCTTCAGTACCCAGCTGTTTGTGTCTTCCCAATCCAGGCATTGGACCAATGAGTTAGCAAGAGTTCAGGTGGTCCCAAGCCAGCTAGCACTGAATGGAAGAAAGATAAGCTGTACATGCTGAACACTACTCATATTGAAGATTTATGAGAAAATAAATATCGTTATTTTAAACTACTAAGTTTGGGAGTAATTTGTTATGCAGCATTAGATAACCAGAACATTAGGAATAATGCAGTTAATGAGAAAAATAAAACCAAAAAAAGAGAGCAACAACTCTAATTCCTCTCTCCTTAGAGAAATAAGAAAATATATTGCTGTAATAAAACAAGAATAGCAAACTAAAAAATAGGTACATTCAGAACTTCAAGAATTCTTGAAAATTAAAAGGTGATTTCTGAAAGAAAACTCAATGTTTGAAGTTTATCTTCACAATAAAATGAAGATAAAGTTGAAGAAATTTCCAAGAAAGGAGAATAAAAAAAGAAAGAGAAAAAAATATCAAGGGGAAAAAAATCACTCAAAAAGGCCTAACCTCAGCTAACAGGAATTCCTGAAATAAAAGCAAACTTAAGAAATAATATAAGAATTTATCTATAAATTGAAGGACATGAGTTTCCAGATTGCAGTCTTGCCAAAGGCACAGAACTGGGAAATTCAGAATAATGGGGCTTGAGAAAAGATCCTAAAAATTTTCAAAGATTTGAAAAAAAAAAGTTGCCCAAAGGGTCAGGAATAAAAATAAAGTCCAAGAGAATTGCCTTTACAATTCAGAGGGAAATGGTTTCCAGCTTAAAACTCTATACTTAGATGTTTTAGTTTGCCAGGCTGCTGAAAGCACATACCATGAAATGCATTGGCTTTAACAATGGGAATTTATTAGCCTACAAGCTTACAGTTTTTAGGCTGAGAAAAATGTCCAAACCAAGGCATCATTAGGCAATGCTTTCTTCCCAAAGACTGGCTGCTGATGTTCCCAGACTCCTCTGTCACATGGCAAGACACATGGCAGTGTCTGCTTGTCTCTCCTTTCTTTTCCAGGTTTCGTTGCTTTCAGCTTCTTGCTTCTGTGGCTTTCTTTCTCTGTGTTCATCCTGTTTATGAAAGACTCTAATAAGAAGATTAAGACCCACCCTGAGCCAACCTTAATTGAAGTAACCTCATGAAAACCTATTTACAATAGGTTTATACCCACAGGAATGAACTAACTTTTATTTATTTATTTATTTATTTATTTATTTATTTATTTATTTATTTATTTTTAACTTTATTTTGTACATTTAATAATTGAAAACATAAACAATTAAAAACTAAAAAGTAAACACAGATGAATAAATATATACATTTCTCAATTAAATGTAATGGATACATGTAAATTATTATTATTATTTTTTAATCAAACAATATATTACACAATATATTTGGTTCATAGTAATGCATTCATACAGTATTTGTCCTTTTGTGTCTGGCTTGCTTCACTCAACATAATGTCCTCCAGGTTCATCCATGTTGTCATATGCTTTATGACTTCATTTCTTCTTACAGCTGCATAATATTCCATCGTGTGAATAGACCGCAGTTTGTTCATCCATTCATCTGTTGATGGACACCTGGGTTGTTTCCAACTTTTGGCAATGGTGAATAATGTGGCTATGAACATCGGTGTGCAGATGTCTGTTCGTGTCACTGCTCTCAGTTCTTCTGGGTATATACCCAGTAGTGGTATTGCAGGGTCACATGGCAAGTCTATATTCAACTTCTTTAGGAACTGCCAAACAGTCCTCCATAGTGGGTGTACCATCCTGCATTCCCACCAACAATGAAGAAGTGTTCCTATCTCTCCACATCCTCTCCAACACTTGTAGTTCTCTGTCTTTTTAATAGTGGCCATTCTGATAGGTGTGAAATGATATCTCATTGTAGTTTTGATTTGCATTTCCCTAATCATGAGTGATGTTGAGCATTTCTTCATGTGTTTTTTTGCAATTTGTATTTCTTCTTCAGAGAAATGTCTATTCAAGTCTTTGGCCCATTTTTTAATTGGGTCATTTGTCTTTTTATTGTTGAGTTGTAACATCTCTTTATATATCCTGGATATTAAACCCTTATCAGATATGTGATTTCCAAATATTTTTTCCCATTGAGTCGGCTGCCTTTTCACCCTTCTGACAAAGTCCTATGAGGTGCAAAAGTGTTTAATTTTGAGGAGGTCCCATTTATCTACTTTTTCTTTTGTTGCACGTGCTTTGGGTTTGAGGTCCAAGAAACCACCACCTACTACAAGGTCTTGAAGATGTTTCCCTACATTTTCTTCTAGTAGTTTTATGGTCCTGGCTTTTATATTTAGATCTTTGATCCATTTTGAGTTGATTCTTGTATAGGGGGTGAGATAGGGGTCCTCTTTCATTCTTTTGGTTATAGATATCCAGTTCTCCCAACACCATTTATTGAAGAGACTGTTTTTTCCCATCAGCGTGGGCTTGGTAGGTTTGTCAAAAACCAGTTGACTGTATAGGTGAGGGTTTATTTCTGGATTCTCAATTCTATTCCACTGATCGATGTGTCTATCTTTATGCCAGTACCATGCTGTTTTGACCACTGTAGCTTTGTAATATGTTTCAAGGTCAGGCAGTGAAATTCCTCCCACATTGCTCTTCTTTTTTAGAATACTTTTGGCTATTCAGGTGCACTTACCCTTCCAGATGAATTTGGCAATTGCCTTCTCTAATTCTGTAAAGTAAGCTGTTGGGATTTTGATTGGTATTGCATTGAAGCTATAAATCAGTTTGGGCAAGATTGACATCTTCACGATATTTATTCTTCCAATCCCTGAACACGGAATGTCTTTCCATTTGTTTAGGTCTTTTTAAATCTCTTTTAGCATTGTTTTGTAGTTTTCTGCATATAGGTCCTGTACTTTCTTGGTTAAATTAACTCCTAGGTATTTGAGTCTTTTTGTTGCTATTGAAAAGGGAATTTTCCTCCTGATTTCCTCCTCAGATTGTTCAGTACTAGTGTACAAAAATATTACTGAGGGAAGCGGCTGTGGCTCAATCAGTAGGGCTCCCGTTTACCATATGGGGGGCCCCGGGTTCGGTTCCCGGGGCCTCCTGGTGAGGGCAGGCCCGCCCGCGCGGCGTGGTTGGCTGACCCAGCGAGCACAAGCAGCAAGGGGGGGATAAATGAATAAATAAATAAAATCTTTAAAAAAAAAAAAAAAATATATATATTACTGATTTTTGCGTGTTGATCGTATATCCTGCCACTTTGCTGAACTCATTTATTAGTTCAAGTAGCTTTGTTGTGGATACTTCAGAATTTTCTAAATACAGGATCATGTCATCCGCAAACAGTGAGAGTTTTACTTCCTTTTTTCCTATTTGGATGCCTTTAATTTTTTTGTCTTGTCTAATTGCCCTCGCTAGAACTTCTAGTACAATGTTGAATAACAATGGTGACAGTGGGCATCCTTGTCTTGTTCCTGATCTTAGGGCGAAAGCTTTCAACTTTTCCCCATTGAGTATGATGTTGGCTGTGGGTTTTTCATATATGTCTTTTATCATATTGAGGAATTTTCCTTTTATTCCTATCTTTTGAAGTATTTTTATCAAAAAAGGATGTTGGATTTTGTCGAATGCTTTTTCTGCATCTATTGAGATGATCATGTGGTTTTTTTCCTTCAATTTGTTAATGTGGTGTATTACATTGATTGATTTTCTTATGTTGAACCAGCCTTGCATGCCAGGAATAAATCCCACTTGGTTGTGATGTATAAGTTTTTTGATATGCTGTTGGATTCGATTTGCAAGTATTTTGTTGAGAATTTTTGCATCTATGTTCATGAGAGAGATTGGTCTGTAATTTTCTTTTCTTGCGGAATCTTTATCTGGCTTTGGTATTAAGGTGATGTTGGCTTCATAAAACGTGTTGGGTAATTTTCCCTCCTCTTCAATTTTTTGGAAGAGTTTAAAGAGGATTGGTGTTAATTCTTTTAGAAATGCTTGTTAGAACTCACCTGTGAAGCCATCTGGTTCTGGACTTTTCTTTGCTGGGAGATTTTTGATGACGGATTCAATCTCCTTAATTGTGATTGGTTTGTTAAGTTCTTGTATTTCTTGTTGTGTCAGTGTAGGTTGGTTATGAGTTTCTAGAAATTTGTCCATTTCATCCAGGTTGTCTAGTTTGTGGGCATAGAGTTTCTCATAATATCCTCTTATGATTCTTTTATTTCTGTGAGGTCATTTGTAATTTCCCCCCTTTCATTTCTGATTGTATTTATTTGCATCTTCTCTCTTTTTTTCTTTGTTAGTCTAGCGAGGGGTTTGTCAATTTTATTGATCTTCTCAAAGAACCAGCTTTTGGTTTTGTTGATTTTCTCTATTGCTTTTCTGTTTTCATTTATTTCCGCTCTAATCTTTATAATTTCTTTCCTTCTTTTTGCTTTGGGATTGGTTTGCTGTTCTTTTTCTAGTTTCTCAAGTTGTTCAGTTAAATCCTTGAGTTTAGCTCTTTCTTGTTTCTTAATATAGGCATTTAGGGCTATAAATTTCCCTCTCAAGACTGCCTTTGCTGTATCCCATAAGTTTTGATATGTTATGTTCTCATTTTCATTTGTCTCAATACATTTACTGATTTCACTTGCAATTTCTTCTTTGACCCACTGAATATTTAGGAGTGTGTTGTTTAGTCTCCACACATTTGCAAATTTACTTTTTTCCTGTCTGTTATTGATTTCTAGTTTCATTCTTATGATCTGAGAAGGTGCTTTGTATAATTTCAATCTTTTTATATTTATTGAGAGCTGTATTGTGGCCTAACATGTGGTCTATCCTGGAGAAAGATCCATGGGCACTTGAGAAGAATGTATAACCCACTGAGTTTGGATGCAGTGTTCTGTATATGTCTGTTAGGTCTAACTTGTTTATCATATTGTTCAAGTTCTCTGTTTCCTTGTTGATCTTCTGTCTAGTTGTTCTATCTAATGATGTGAGAGGGGTGTTGAAGTCTCCGACAATTATTGTAGAAGTGTCTATTTCTCCCTTCAGTTTTGCCAGAGTTTGTCTCATATATTTTGGGGCACCCTGGTTAGGTGCGTAGATATTTATGACTGTTATATCTTCCTGGAAATAAATGTCCCTTTTATTAATATATAATGGCCTTCTGCATCTCTTATCACTTTTTTGCATTTGAAGCCTGTTTTGTCTGATATTAGTATAGCTACCCCTGCTCTCTTCTGTTTACTATTCACGTGGAGTATCTTTTCCCAACCTTTTACTTTCAGCCGGCTTGTATCCTTGGGTCTGAGGTGAGTTTCTTGTAAGCAGCATATGGATGGCTCATGTTTTTTTTATCCATTCTGTCAGCCTGTATCTTTTGATTGGGGAATTTAATCCATTCACATTCAATGATATTACTGAAAATGCACTATTTATTTCCTCCATTGTATTCTTTGGTTTTCATATGTCATCTTGTTTTTGTCTCTCTTTTTACTCTTTTGGTTATCCTTTCTGCTTTTCTTTCTTCTATACTCTCCTCCAAGCCTCTCTCTCCTGTCTTTTTCTTTCAGGTTCTAAGGCTTCCTTTAATATTTCTTGCAAAGGTGGATTCTTTTTTGCAAACTCTCTTAGTTTCTGTTTGTTTGTGAATACTTTATATTCACCTTCATATTTGAATGACAGTTTTGCTGGGTAAAGAATTCTTGGCTGGCAATTTTTCTCTTTCAGTTTCCTAATTGTATCATACCACTGTCTTCTTTCCTCCATGGTTTCTGAAGAGAAATCTGCACTAAGTCTTACTGGACGTCCTTTGTACGTGATCTTTTGCTTCTATCTTGCTGCTCTGAGAATTTTCTCTTTATCGTTTACATTTGACATTCTGAATAATAATATGTGTCTTGATGTAGGTCTATTTGGATTTATTCTTGTTGGGGTACGGTGTGCTTCTTGGACATGTAAGTTCATTTCTTTCATGAGAGTTGGGAAATTTTCAGCTATTATTTCCTCAAATACTCTTTCTGCCCCTTTTCCTTTCTCTTCTCCTTCTGGAACTCCCATGACACGTATGTTCTTGCGTTTTGTGTTGTCATTCAACTCTCTGAGCCCCTGCTCAATTTTTTCCATTCTTTTCTCTCTCTGTTCTTTTCTCTCTTCAATTTTAGCTGCTCTGTCTTCAGTATCACTTATTCTTGCTTCTGTCATTTTGAGTCTGCTGTTGTATGCTTCAAATGTATTTTTGACTTCACCTATTGTGTCTTTCATTCCCATGAACTCCGTTACTTTTCTGTTCAGTGTTTCAAATTCTTCTTTGCATTCGCTCAATGACTTCTTGATGTCATTGATCTCTTTAACTATATTCTCTTTCATCTCATTAATTTGATTTTGGAAATTTGTGCTCATCTCACTGATTAGTTCTCTCAAATTCTGCATCTCTTCTGGGACTTTGCTGTATTCCTTTTCTTGGGCCATGTCTTCTATTTTCTTAGTATGGTTCGTAATCTTTTGCTGGTGCTTAGGCATCTGGTTAGTTTGTATTTTACTTAGATGCTCTCTTTCTCTTTTATGGGGTTTTAGTGGCAGAAGGCTGTGAGTTTCCACAGCTCTTTGATTTTGGGCTCAACCTTGATTGTTAGGATTGTTCTGCTGGTTGCTCAAAACTGGGCACTGGATCCAGTAATTGGTTGTAGAGTCGTTTCCTAAGGCCTTGGGCAGGGAGGCTATAGAGGCCAGGAAAAGCCTCTCTTACTTATTACTTATTAATTTTCTTATGTGCACTTCCTTGGTCTGCCAGGAGATGGTGCTTGTTGGCAGCTCTCAATTCAATGTCTGGTCGGAGCGTATTTGTTGTGACACAGGCCAGATCAATGTGATAGAGCTTCCTGTCTGGGGGCTAAGAGCCCTGTGATTCAAACTTTCTGAGACAGTTCTCCAGACTTCTCTCATATTGCCCCCCTTTTCCCAGCTAGGAAATATTTCCACTTCCTTCTGAATCCTCAACAATCAGTCCCTGTTAGTAGAGGAGGAGATTGGGAGGTTTGTATATCTTTAGCCCCTTGCAGGCTCCAAGGCAAATAATGGCGCAGCCCCACCCAGCCTGGAAGGGCTCTCAGGACAGGGCAGACCAAACCTGGGAGTCAAAAGCAGGGTCAGCCCCAGGCTCTCTCTCCCCTCTCCCATGGAGTCCTCAACAATTAGTCCAGGCTAGAAGAGAGGGAGGTTGGGAGGGTCGGATTTCTCCTGTTCTTTCTAGGCTCCCAGGGCAATCCGCCGTGTGGAAGGGTCCGTGGGGCTCCGCAGCCCAAATTTCAGGTCAGAACCTGAGTCAGCCTAAGGCTGTGTCCCTCTCTCTCCCCTTTCCAGGAGTGGCAGGTCCCTGAAGCCCCCTTTGTCTGTGGTCGCAGGCCCAGAGGCCCGAGAATTCTGAAGAGTGTGGGGGAGGGTGCCGGCAGCAGCAGAAGCTGCTACTTGCAACTCACGGTTCTGTTGTTGCGATTTCCCTCTTCTGTCCCTCTTTCCTCTGGGTGGTGTGCAGCCTTCACCTGCTGTCCTAAACCCTAGAAGATCTTTTTCAGGGCTGTTTCCGCTTGTCCTCTAGCTATTTTTCTGGAGAAGAGATTCCTGTGCCTTACTAGTCCGCCATCTTTCCGGAAGTCTCTGAACTAACTTTAAGAAGATGATTTTCTGGGGTACATACAGTTCCAAACAACCACACTCCACTCTCTGGACCCCAAAAAGACATGTTCTTTCCATGTGCAAAATGCATTCATTCCACCACAATATCCCAAAGCCTTAAATCATTGCAGAACAATACTAAACACAAAGTCTCATTAAAATCAGTTACAGGCATGGTTTGTCCCGGGACACAATTCCCCTCTGTCTGTGTTTCTGTGAAACAAGTTACCTGCTTCCAATATACAATGGAGGAACAGTCACAGGATAAACATTCCCATTCCCATAGGAAGAAATTGGAAGGGAAACAGGGGTCACAGAACACAAACAATTCTGAAACTCTACAGGGCACACTCCATTAGATTTCAAAGTCTAAGAGTTATCTATAGAACGATGCTTTGTCCCCTGGGCTTGATGAAGCAGCAGCCCCATCCTTTCCAAGGGCTTTCACAGCAGCCAAACTCTCCCCAAACACTGGGATGAAGGTTCCAACATCTTTAAGCATTGGTGTGATGGCCAGGCTCTCTGCAATCCCCCAAACATCTGAGAAACCTGGGGTGGTAATATTCTTCCTGAACAACGGGTGGATGAGGAAGAAGGCCTGCCTTCTCCAATTACCAGGGCATACTCACCCTTTCCAAGCACATTAGTAGTTTCGTTCCTTGGCCCAAGAAGATGTTTTCAGTCCTGACTCAGCTTCCATGATCCTGCTTTCAAAGTAATTTTTTTCCTTCAATCTGTCCCTTTTCTGTTCCTTTTAGTCTAGACTGGCAGTGGTTCCATTGATTCAAATTTCACCAAAAAAAGTGTTGGTTTTTCATGTAGTACACAGGGGTCCAAATCATGAGACAAAAGAACTTTCCACAAACCCTTTCTAGGTAGCTGCATTTCCAATCCTGACTTACATTGAAATGACTGACTGGTTCAGTTAAACCTTCACATGGAGCACTTTTTCTAGGTACTCACTTTCTAGAAGCTCAGAATTTTCCAAGCCATCAATTTCTGGTTTCTTTGTGCCCAGGAGTTCAGTTCTCACTCAGCTTATCCTTTTCCTCTTGCATTTTACTATAAGCTGCACAGAGAAGCCAGGCAGCCTGTTCCACATTTAGTTTAGAAATCTCCCAGCTTAATATCCAAGCTCATCACTTTCAAATTCTGCCTTCCATCTGATATCAGGACTCAATTTTGCCAAGTTCTCTGCTACTTAAAGCAAGGGTCTAAACTTCATAGAAAGTGCCTTTAGCATCCATATTTCTACCAACAGTCTCTTCAAAGCAATCCATGCCTTTTCTATCAAGCAACTCATAATTCTTCCCACCATTCTTCATTACCCAATTACAAAGCCTTTTTTTTTTAACCTTTTTGGTATTTGCAATAGCTGCACCCCACTCTTCTGGTACCAAATTCTGTTTTGTAAATAGTAGGATTATACTTACAGAATGGATTCGATTTAAGAACATGATTTTCTGGGGTACATACAGTTCCAAACCACCACACTAGCCAAACTAGCAATCAAATATGAAGGAAGTATATAGTCCCAGAAAAAAGGGTCAAAAAAAAGTTTCTCCTATGCAACCTTACTCAGGAAGTTACTAGAACAACAACAACAAAAAAGTGGTAGACATGGGATTCAGGAATTCAGGGTCTAACACAGGAAAGAGGTAAAAAGAATAGGAATTCCCAGAATGATGTTGAAGGAAAGTCTCAAGAAGCAGTAAGTTCTTGTAGCCAAGCTGAGGATCATTGCAAATTGGTTCTCACCCTGTGGAAATCTTGGGAGGCTCAGCAATGGCAGTGTCTGGGGGTGCTCAGAGGAGGAGATCAGTGTATAATTCAAAACCAGAGAAAGAAGTTCCTTAGTCAAGAGTTTAATGAGGAAGAATGAGAAATTAAAATAAAAACCAAACCAAATATAGTTATTCCTAGGCATGCACATTTATGCTTAAATTACCCATTAATTAAATGGCATGCAGTTCATTCCAAAATGTGGGTTCAGATATTCTCAGATAATCTTTCTCATTGACTATAAAGTGCTCAGATGAAAGTTCTGTTTTCAGACACTATCAAGCAGAGATATCTGGACTGGGTAGTTAAGTTCTTAAGTTAAGAACTTAGAATCTTAAGATGTGACCCACCTCATTCTGGGTGGATCTTAAGTCTCTTACTGGAGTCCTTTATAAGAGAATGAAATTCAGACACACAGAGAGAAAGCCATGGAAGCAAGAAGCTGAAAGCAACAAAACCTGGAAGAGAAGAAGAAACCAGCATACACTGCCATGTACCTTGCCATGTGACAGGGGAGTCCAGTATCACCAGCAGCCAGTCTTCAGGAAGAAAGCATTGCCTGATGATGCCTTGATTTTGACATTTTTCTCAGCCTTAGAACTGTAAGCTTGTAAGTTAATAAACTCCCATTGTAAAAGCCAACACATTTCTGGTATGTTGCTTTTGGCAGTGTAGCAAACCAGAATAGATATTGGTACCAGGAAAGTAGGATGCTGCTATAGCAAATACAAAAATGTGACAAGAGCTTTATAAATGGGTAAGGGGAAGATTCTGGAAGAATTGTGAGATGCTTGATAGAAAAGTCTAGATTGCTTTGAACAGATTGTTCTTAGAAATATGGATGCTAAAGCTACTTCTGATGAGGCAATAGACATAAATGATAAGCATGTCATTGCAAACTGGAAGAAAGGTGATTCTGCTTTTAAAGTGGCAGAGAACTTGGCAAAATTGGGTTCTAATGTCAGATGGAAGGCAGAATTTGAAAGTGATGAGCCTGAATATCAAGCTGAGGAGATTATCAAACTAAATATGGAACAGGATGCCTGACTACTCCTTGCAGCTTATAGTAAAATGCAAGAGAAAAGGGATAAGCTAAGAACTGAACTCCTGGGCACAAAGAAACCAGAAATTGATGGTTTGGAAAATTCTGAGTTTCCAGAAAGTAAGTCCCTAGAAAAAGTGCTCCGTGTGAAGTTTTAAATGAACATGGAAATAGCGAGCCATTTCAATGCAAGTCAGAACTGGAAATGCAGTTACCCAGAAAGGGTCTGTGGAAAGTTCTTTTGTCTGATGGTTTGGATCTTTGTGTACTACATGCAAAACTGACAAGTTTTTTTGTGAGATCTGTATGAACGGAACCACTGCCAGCCCAGACTAAAAGGGACAGGTTGAAGGAAAAATCACTTTGAAAGCAGGACCATGGAAGCTGAGTCTAGACTGAAAACATCTTCTTGGGCCAAGAGAACGAAACTACTAATGTGCTTGGAAAGGGTGAGTATGCCCTGGTAATTGGAGAAGGCAGACCTTCTTCTCTATCCACCTCATTGTTCAGGAAAAGCATTACCACTCCAGGTTTCTCAGATGCCTAGCCACCACCCAAATGCTTGAAGATGTTGGAACCTCCACCCCAGTGTTTGAGGAGCACTTGGCTGCTGTGCAAGCCCTTGCAAAGGGTGGGGGTTACCACTTCACCAAGCCCAGAGGACAAAGCATCATTCTATAGATAACTCTTGGACTTTGAAATCTAATTGAGTGTGCCCTGCACGGTTTCAGAATTGTTCATGTTCTGTGACCCCTGTTTCCCTTCCAATATCTCCCTATGGAAATGGGAATGTGTGGCAGTTTGATATTACTTTTGGATTCCAAAAAGAGATTGATTATGTTTGTCTACTTGTCTGTTCCTCTGGAAATGATACCCTTTGACTGTATTAAACTCAAAGGTTTTACATTTACTTGATTATGTTAAAATTAGGGCATTTATTCAACTTCGTCATTAGAGTGTGCAGGGTTGAGTCACTGTACCCTAGGTGGGCTATCTAAATGGACACTCATTCAAGGAGAACACAGAATAAGATACATATGTGAAGAGAGAGCTCTACAGACACAAAGAGGAGAGGGCTTTGATCCTGCGGCCCCAGGAAGAGAGGTGAGCCATTCACCTGATCGTTTACAGCTGACCTTGTGAAGAGTACAGAGCCGCTGAGCCGGGAAAGAGATGAGCCCTGGGAAGAGAGACGAGCTCTATGCCAGCCTACAGCCAAGATCAGAAGAAGCTGGACCCACAGACTCTTAAGACGGAAGAAGAAGGCTGAACCTTCGCACATGTCGCCCGCCATCTTGCTTCAGTGAAATATTATTCAACAATAAAAAGGCATGAAATACTGAAAAAAAATAATAATAATAAATAAATAAATAAATAAATAAATAAATAAATAAATAAATAAAATACGTGGCAACAGAGTTTGATAAGGAAGTAACCTTGAATTGGACTCTTTAGGGCTTTGTAATTGTAAGATTTTACCCCAAATAAATACCCTTTATAAAATTCAACAGATTTCTAGTATTTTGCATCAGCACCCCTTTGGCTAATAGAGATATTTATCCTATGACTGTTCCTCCATTGTATATTGGAAGCAGGTAACTTGTTAAGTTTCACAGGAACACAGATAGAGGGGAATTACACCTGTAACTGATTTTAATGGGACTTCATGTTTAGCATTGTTACTGAAATGATTTAAGGCTCTGGGGTCTTTTTGGGGTCCAGAGAGTGTAGTTGTTTGGAAGTTGTTTTGGGGTCCAGAGAGTATAGTTGTTTGGAACTGTATGTACCCCAGAAAATCATCTTCTTAAAGTTAGTTTATTCCTGTGGGTGTATGACAAGAGTAGAGCCTAGAGTCTAGCCACCACCCCAATATTTGACAAGGGTAGAGCCAAGAATATAGCTGCCACCCAGATGCTTGACAAGGGTGGAGCTGAGAGCCTGGCCATCACTCCCAATGCTTGAAGATACTGGAACCTTCACCCCAGTGTTTGGGGAGAGCATGGCCACTGTGCAAGTCTGTGGAAAGGGTGGGACTGCTACGTCATCAAGCCCAGAGGACAAAATATCATTCTATAGAGAACTCTTAGAACTTGAAATCTAATGGGGTGTCCCTTGCAGGGTTTTAGAATTGTTGGGATCTGTGATCCCTGTTTTCCTTCCAATTTCTTCCTATGGAAATGGGAATGTTTATCCTATGGCTGTTCCTCCATTGTATATTGGAAGTTGATAAGTTGTTCTCTAGGTTTCACAGGTTAACAGACTGAAGGGAATTGTGCCCCAAGATGAACCATACCTTTAAATGATTTTTGATGAGACTTTCTACTTAATATTGTTACTGAAATAACTTAAGGCTTTTGGGATGTTGTGATGGAATTAATATATTTAGCATATGGAAAGAACATATCTTTTGGGGTCCAGAGGGTGGAGTCTGATGGTTTAATGCTGTATGGGCCCAGAAAATTATGTTCTTAAAGTCAGTCCATTCCTGTAGGTGTGGACCATTGAAACTAGGACCTTTGGTGAGTAGGATCAAGTTAACATGTGACCCACCTCAGTTAGGGTGGGTATTAATCCTCTTACTGGAGTCCTTTATAAGAGAATGAAATTCAGACAAAGAGAGAGAAAGCAATTGAAGCAAGAAGATGAAAGCAACAAAACCCAGAGGAAAAGAGAGACCAGCCAATACCGCCATGTGCATTACCATATGACAGAGAAGTCCAGGATCGCAGGTAGCCGTCTTGGGAAGAAAGCATCACCTAATGACGCCTTGATTTGGACATTTTTTCCTCAGCCTCCAAACCATAAGCTTGTAAGTTAATAAATTCCCATTGTAAAAGCCAACCCATTTCCAATATATTGCTTTCAGGAGCCTGGCAGACTAGAACACTCCTTCAGGATTCTCCTGAAGCAAATAGCATCGAAAAGGAGAAAGATTTCCCAAGAATCTTGGATCAAGCAACAGACAGCAGGACATGAATGGCTTTTGCCCATGACCTTCAGATCAAGACCCTAGAACACAGGGAGCTACTGTCTGCAAACCCTTATTTGTCTCCTTCCTTCTTCTTTTCATAACTACCTTTCCCCCTCTCTGTTGGTTTAAAGCATTACTTGTTAAAATAAGATTCTTAAAATTCATTCCCCAAATCTTATTATTTTGGATCCCAGAGATTAAACCATGATGAATCAAGAGGATGAATAAAGTGTTAGGCAAACCTACTGATACCAAATTCCCTTCTCCTTAGGATGAGGATGGGACTGTTCTCCTGGCCAATCCTAGGTGAACAGGATCTTGGCTAATAGGCATTATCCAAGGCCTTTTGATAATTCTTTTTAATAGTTGTCTTCACAGTCATTCATTGTGTTCTCTCTAAAGTCTTAAATGCTTCTGATCTGCCCTACACTCAAAAAATGGTCGAAATTCAACTACAATAGCAAAAGTCACAAGAAACCCTGATAGCAGTCTTTGCCAATGAGTCCGACATGGCAGTCGATACAAGTTATGGAATTTGGAGAAATGAACAAATAAGATGATCAAGTGATAAGACTCAGCCTCCATGTGAACAATAAGAGACCATGAATGATGGAAAATTTTCCCATGTGGCTCTCTCATGACTTAAGCCTTGCAGCTGTTTCTCCCACCCTTCTTGATAAAATCCAAATTTCCCAACAAATGGACTGTTAAACCACAGAACAATTCCTTCTCTTCTGAGAACCACCTTTGACCAACTATTACCAAAACTAGTTATGCATTGGGTGAGTTTTCTGTTAAAGGTCCATAAAAACAGTGCCTTTCTTCCCCAAGGCAGAACATTCTTATCAGGTCTTCTCAGGTTTTGGCATGCTAAATAAAGGCTTACACTTTTATTTATGCTTGTGCTCTGGTTGATTTCCTTCTACACTTGCTGAGCAGGGTCTTACTGTTTAACAATTTTATGCCCAATATGGACACAGAATGCAAGGGAATTATTGTTTTTAAATGTTATTGTTTTAGTGTAGAGGGATTATTAAGAATTATTTCTTGTTTTCCAAATGTTCTCTCTAAGGTCCTTATATTATGTTAATAATAATTGTGTCTCCTGATGAAAAATGGGAAGGATACATTATTCAGTTCTGACACAATTATAACCAACTCCAAGAAAAGATTTCCAAAATATTTTTTTAAATCTGAGGTTTTCCATGAAGATACTCAAAATAAACTTTGAGTCATATGGAGTATTAATTTATTTAAACTTTACTTAAAAAAAAAAAATAGCCTGTTCCCTAGTAGACATACGAATATTTGGTTTAGAACTGACCAACATCTCAAAAGCCTTTGATTTCTTGCCACCTACTCAATCTCCAAAATGCCAAAGTATAGCATCTGATCCTAACAAAATGAGGCATCCACAGCTAAAAATGTCTTTATAATGGGGGTAGGAAGAAAGGAGGAAAAAGCAGGGGTAATTTTTTCCCAATATGTTTGTCATTATTATAGGTTATATATACAGAAGGAAAGTTAATTAAGCTTTAAAAAAAATCCATCACACATCAATGGCTGCATTTTAATGAGTACAAAAAGTTGAGGTGTTTACTACCAATTAAAGTGGTTTTTAAATAAGCATTAATTAACACAGAAATTCAGAAGAAAGTTATACCTTGTCAAAGAAAGGCCAGTGCAGGCTATGCCCACTTCTGCTCCCATTCATATTCAGATAGTAATTACCACCAACCCTATATTTTCCATAATAATGAGGAGATGCTGTCATGTCTATCAAACAACAACATACACACAAAAGTGGTAGAATTAGAAATTCTCAACCTGAAGTAAACTTTTCAAATTTTTCCCTTCTGGGTTTTTTCCTCATCCATGTCAGAGTATTTCAAGAGAAGTCTGGCTGGATTTTCATGAGTTTCTTTCCTTTTTTCCCCTTTTATAGAGAGCATTGAGGGGATGCAGTCATTGGTCAGAGAGGGGTTATTCAAGTCCACATCAGCAAATCAGAACGAGGACCTAATCATGATTTAAGAAGGTCTGCAATTCTTCCTTGGTTTCTAAAGAATCATGTTAGTTTTCATAATCCTAGCTCCCCCCACCCCACTTCCTTTTAGAAAGTTATTGTCTGTCATGAGGAGAAAGATACAAAATCTTTAAAACCCACAACCTAACTAGCACACAGTCTGATGGATGGTCTTTTACCTGTCTGAAAAATTATGGAGAATGGGCTGGAATTTGGGGAGGCACCTATGAAGATGCCATGCAGGATGGTCCCAGAGAAGGGAACTCAAGGCAACAAGCTCCAGAGACGGATCGTCGACCTTACAAATCAGACACTAGAATTTCTTAGTGAGGAGCTTATTTTAATCAAATTCACACACAAGTGACTAATAAGTCAGCATATTAATTTACTGCTTTAAAATGGAGAGATCCAGATAATCCTCTTCCAGAGCCTGGGCCTCTCGTGCTCCCTCCCTAGGTTATCCTCTTTCTAGCATCAGTGTGGTTAGGAAAGGTAGCTGGGTTACCAGTGAGAAGGTGTCTTGGAAAGCACAAAACCAGAAGAGGGAAGCACAATGGGGTGGGAAGATTGTGCCTGATGGAGTGTCACCTCTGCCAAACAGGGAACGTCCTTCCTGTGGCCACAACCCCTCGTTTGCAGTTCCTCTCTTCCTTATGCTGTGCTGCAGACATGCTGACTTGTCTCTTTGGACTGAGATTTTCTATCCAGATTCCTACCCCATTTCACTGATACATATTTTTCTTTACATGGCAGTAAAGTTCCTCCTGTTGTAGTGATTTGATTAGTCACTACACAATAGCAGTCCTTATCCCAGGATAGAACATCAAAGAGGAAATACCAATGCCAGGATTCTGCATTGGAAATGTTTTAAAGAATCAAGTTGGCCACGTTGATGCTAAGAGAGGAAGCAGTGCATCTTGCAGGGGTGGTTTCTCCTCAAAGTATAAAAAGGTTGCAGGATGATTCTAGACCCTCACACAAAGAAGTGGGAGGGAATCTATCCTTCTTATTACCCTCAGTTTAAGCCCCACATTATGCATAGAAAAAGGAGCTAGATGAAGAAATGGATTGATTACGTGGCCTTTTAACTGCCACGGTGCATTTTCAGTGTACATTTGTCAGGCTGTGATAGATTCAGAATTTCTATTTAAGACATGTTTAGGGAGCAAACTAGTGGGAAGGGGCTTAGAGAACTTTGTCTGGAAGCACATTGCATAGCAAACATGCCATTTTTACCTAAATCGACTGCTTCCAGGGGTAGCCTGGGAGTGCTGATGGAAACTGAGGGAGGAAGTAAAGACTGCTATTTGCTGTGGGTGGGGCCCAGGTCTAATTTATCTTTCTTTTTTTTTCTTTAAATTTATTACTTTGAAATAATTTCAAACTTAAAGGACAGTTGCAAAAATAATCCTAACCTCATACAGAGAGCTCTGACATACCCTCATATCCTGTTACCCAGACCCACCAATTTTAACATTTTGCCACATTTGCCCTATCATTCTTTCTATCCATCTTTCATCTCTCCATCTGTGTCTATCTATCAATCTATTTTCTGAATATCTGAGAGAGGCTGTATACATCCTGTTCCTTGAATACTTAGCACTCCCGTGCACATTTGCTAACAAGGATAGTGACTTATAACTTATGTTACTACCTTAAAGTGCAGTTATCAAGTTCAAGCAATTTGACATTGATCTATCTTCCAATTTTTTCATATGTCCTAATAATGTCCTTTTGAGCCTTTTCTCCTACATTATTAGATCCCATCCAGGATCACGCATTGCATTTAATTGTCTGCCACTTTTGTTGCTTGTTAATTCTTTTATTGTAATTGTGGAAACATAGGTACAACATAAACTTTCCCATCTCAGCCATTCCCAAGCATATCATTCAGTGTGATTACTCACATTGACAGTATTGTGATACTTTCCCCACCTTCCATGACTAAAACTTTCCCATCACCCCAACAGAAACCCTAAACTCATTGTGCATTAACTCCCCATTCCCCTTCCCCTTGTCCCTGCTAATCTGTACTCTACTTTCTGTCTCTATGAGTTTTCATATTCTCCAATATTTTCTTTGTAGTTACCACGGGGCTTAAATTTAACATTCTAAATCTATAACAGTCTTGTTTGGTTTAATAACTTAACTTCAATGAACATACAAATGAACTGTACTCTTCTCTCTTCCCACCCTTATGTAGTTCTTGTCATAAATTACATATTTATACATTTTGAGTCCAAAACCATTGATTTATCAAGGCATTATATGCATTTGCCTTTTAGATCCTGTAGGAAGTAAAAAGTGGAGTTACACATCACAAATAAAATAGTACTGGCATTTTTATTTACCTATGTTTTTACTATGACCAGAGATCTTTATTTCTTCATGTGACTTCAATCTATTTTCTATTGGCCCTTCCTTTTAACCTTAGAACTCTCTTTAGCATCTCCTGTAGGGCCAGTCTAGTGGTAAGGAACTCCCTCAGCTTTTGTCTATCTGGGATGTCTTAATCTCTCCTTCATTTTTGAAAGACAGCTTTGCCAGATGTAGAATTCTTTGATGGCAATTTTTTGCTGTCAGCTTTTTAAATATGTCATCCTACTGCCTTCTTGCCTTCATGGTTTCAGATGAGAAATCAGTTCTTAATATTATTAAGGCCCCCTTGTATGTGACATGTTTTGCTTCTCTCTTATGGCTTTCAGAATTCTCTCTTCATCTTTGGCATTTGACTGTTTGATATTTTGCAGTCTATTTGGGTTTAACCTGTTTGAAGTTCATTGAGCATTATGGATGTGTATATTCATATCTTTCATAAAATTTGGTAAGTTTTCAGTCATTATTTCTTCAAATATTCTCTCTGCCCCTTTCTTTCTTTTCCTTCTTAACTCCCACAATGCATATATATGGTGTTCCACAGATTCCTCAGCCTCTGTCATTTTTCTTCATTCTTTTTTTTCTTTCTGTTCCTCAGATTGAATGATTTCAATGGTCTTATCTTCAAGTTCACTGATTCTTTCTTCTACCAGATCCAATATGCTGTTCATTCCCCCTAGGGGATTTTTTATTTAAAAATTTCTGTGGACATCAGCTTTGTTTGGTTTCTTTTTGCAATTTCCATCTCTCTACTGATATTCTCTTTGTGTTCATCAATTGTTTTCCTCATGTCCTTTAGTTCTTTGTTCATGTTTTAATTTAGCCCTTTGAACATACTTAGGAACATTTTTTTAGGACGTACCAGGGATCGAACCTGGGACCTCGTACATGGGAAGCAGGCACTCAACCACTTGAGCTACATCCACTCCCCTAGGACCACTTTTTTTTTTTTAAAGATTTTATTTATTTATTCATTTATCCCCCGCCCCCCTGCTGCTTGTGTTCGCTGGGTCAGCCAACCACGCCATACGGGCGGGCCTGCCTTCACCAGGAGGCCCCGGGAACCAAACCCGGGGCCTCCCATATGGTAAACGGGAGCCCTACCGATCGAGCCACAGCTGCTTCCCCTAGGACCACTTTTTTAAAAAGTCTTTGTCTGGTATGTCCCAGGTCTGAGCTTCCTCGATGATGGTTTCTAATGCTTTAATATTTTCCTTTGCCTGGGCTGTTGCTTCCTGCTTCTCTGTATGTTTTATAATCTTTTGTTGAAAGCTGGACATTTTTATATTTTAATATGTTATCACTGGGATTTAAATGCTGAGGCATCTTAAGTTTGCACCCAGCTAATGTTATGACGAACTTTCCTTGAATGAAGGGAGCTAACCAAAAAAAAAAAAAAAAAAAAAGGAGAAGGAGAAAGAAAGAAAGAAAACACCTGTCCCGGTCTTTATGGGTTGGTATAAGTGAGTGTTCTCCTTCAGAGCTTAGCCATACAATGGGTTTAGACTATAACTTGAGGCAAAAGCATAGTGTCCTCCCCAGAATGCATATGCATTCTGTTCTGGGCATGCACAAGTGGCCCTAGGAATTCCCCCACTTGCATGGATCTGAATGTCCTTTCTTCCCTAGGAAACAGGGTTTCCTCTTGGTGGCAGGCATTGCACCATATATCCCAAATCCAGCAAACCTTTGCCCCAGGCAGCTGCAATTTGACTGTTCTTCTAAAATTTTCTCTAGAAGAGCATCGTGAGCTGCCTTGCACGTGAAGGGCAAGTTCTGGGATGGCAAGCATACCACAAGTGTCCTGGTTCAGTCCTTCAGGCTGTCACCAAACAGAATGTCTCAGACATATATACTCCCATTATATGCAGAAGGATTATCCTGCTCCCTCTGGAACTAGGACCAGGGATCCACACTCAAAGTGCAGGCCAGTTCTGCACTGAGCTGATGACTGAATGGGGGAGGGACCGGTAAGAGCATGAAGATATCTTACTGCTTTACCTTGCCTTTTCCCTGATTCAGTGTTCACACTGTTACTAAAAACTTTAGCAGTTTTCTGGAGCTTTGAGAAAGATATATGTGCCAGTTTTTCTGGTTGTTCAGAGGTTATGTTGGAGGAAAGAATACTGGAGCTTCTCACTCTACCATCTTGATCAGAGCAGGGCAAAAGCTCTTCTAATTTATCTTCAAATCATGTACAATACCTAACAGGATGAGTAGCACAAAATAGGTGGTCAAATGTTTATTAAATAAATGACAAGATAAATTTTAGTTTCATGTCAAAAATGATAAGGTCATGACTGGGTGATTCCCTGGTAAATTTTCTGGCTTTCATCTGTTTTCATAACCAGTGACTGCACTCTTAATTTGTGCCAATGAACTTCATATCTGCCCTTGAAATCCATCCCAAACACTGGAAAAAGAACTTTCACCTACTCCTACTCATGATGGAACTATACATAAGGTAGAGAGAGTCTGATGATATTCCTGATATTCCTTTCCCTATAATTTCAATTTCCCTTGAGTCTTTTATAATTTTTTTTTTTTTTTTTTTTTTGAGGTACCTGGGGCCGGGGACTCAACCTAGGACCTTGAATGTGGGTAGCCGGCACTCAACCACTGAGCTACATCAGCTTCCCTGAATTAATTTTATTGTTTGTTTTGCTTGTTTTTTGTTTGTTTGTTTGTTTCAGAAGGCACCGGGAACTGAACCCAGGACCTCCCATGTGGTAGGCGGGCACTCAACTGCTTGAGCCACATCCGCTCCCTTTTTAGAATTTCTTTTGGCTTCAGTCTATGATCCTTGGTCTCCAAGAAGTTTCAAGAGATTCCTTCAATGGTCTAAAAAATAATTTTGCTTACTGTTTAAAACAATAAAGATAATACTGAAAAATAGAAGCTTTAATTATTTGCATATAAGATATTAATGTATGAAATTGAAATAGTCACCTGGCAGGTTGGAAACAGTTGGTGGATCATTTTTTCTGACTCCAATTTTTGGGTATATTTCATCATTTAGCTACAACAATCTAAGTAAGATTTTAAGGACAATGTCTACTTAAGAAAACCAAGTCCATTTAAACACATAAAAATACTTTCTTTTATATGGTAAAATATATATAATGCACTTCAGTTAATTTAATTTAGAATTCCTAAGAGCATCACAAGGGAGAATAAGCACATTCCATCCTTTTAAAAAAAAAAAAAAAAAAAACAATTCATCATATATCAAGTATCTGCTATGTTCTAGGGATAGTGCTAGAATCTGAAAATATATCGATAGTGTGACATAGTTCTTGCCCTTTAAGAGATAACAATATGGCAGGAAAAGCAGATGTATTTATATTTATTCATTCATTTAAAGGTCTGGCCCAGATTTGGTCACTGAGACACACTGGTGAATAAGAAAGACAAGACTCCTGTACTTATATGCTAGTAGGGTGGAGACAGAAAAAAGACAAGTTAACCTATAAAGAAACATAACAATGTCAGATGTAGCAAGTGCTATAGAGAAATAAAACAGAGTGCTGGATAGAAATTACTTTAATGGGTGGTCAAGAAGGCCTCTCTGGAGTGGTGATATTTGAGCTATAAGCTATACTGGTTGGATAGCCAAAGTGACAGGGTACTCTAAAAATGACAAAGATCATTTCTAATGATAGAAAATAGAGCCTCCAAGAGATTAAGTAGGTAGCCCACGATCAAATAGCTCTTCCTAGAATCAAGTAAATGACTCAGTCCAGGAAGCATTTTATTCTCCTCATTCACATGAAAGCAATCAGTCAACTATAAATTATCTTTCCATTCAGCACACCCAGTAGGATCTTTATTTGAAAATACCTGGGTACCAAGAGCAGATTATTCTAGATCTTTGTACTAAAATGCCATTTATTTTCAAAAATTAGTCTCTGGTTCAGGCATTTTACTAATTCAGACTAGCCTTTCTCTTCCCAAATTGGAGTGAAACTGGCAAAGTTTTCTAGTATCAGCAGGCAAGTGGCATAGACTTGTTATTAGTCCTCAAATAGTTTCAGACATCACAACCCAAGAAACCCAAAGAAAAGTAAAAGAAGTACTTGGGAGAGCTAAAGGATATCTTTTCAAGGACAAATCAAGAAAGGTGTATCAAAGAAATTGATTCCCCACTAGAGAGCCCCAACTGAAACACATTCATGACCTAGAAAGAAAATGGAAAGAGAAATCTAAGTGACTAATTGCTGACATCAGATTGTAACAGAATAATGACCATAACCGGATACAGCATAGAATTGTTAAAAAAACCCATCCATAGTGTTCCACCAAGGAAGGACTAAGAAACTCAATATGCCTAACTCTGTTCAGTTTTTAAAAATACTCTGATAACAAATGAGAAAGGATGGATAATCAACCCTGGAAACTGAGATTTCTAAGAGAAGCTAAGTGTTTTAGTTTGCTACGGCAGATACCATGCAATGAGTTAACTGTTTTTAAACAATGGGAATTTATTGGTACACAGTTTTCAGGCTAGGAGAAGTCCAAATCAAGGCATTATCAAAGCAATGCTTTCTTCCCCAAGACTGGTGTTATAGGCTGGTTATTGGTAGTCTTTGGTCCTTGGCTCCTCTATCATATGGCAATGCACATGGCGGCCACTCCTGGCTTCTCCCGTCTCTTCCAGTTCCTTTGACTTTCAGCTTCTGGCTGCTCCCTCTGGCTTTTCCTTTATTTATTTCACTCTGCTTATAAAGGATTCCAGTAATCCAGATTAAAGCCCAGCCTTATTTATTTGAGTCACACCTTAACTGATATAACATCTTAAAGAGATCTCATTTACAATGGCTCCACACCCACAGGAATGAATTAAGTTTAGGAACATGTTTTTCTGGGGTACATAACTCCAAACCACTATACTGAGGAATTTAGTTTAGAGAGAGAACTGGCTGAATTGACATACCAGAGAAGGAAAAGCCAGAGATCAATGTGGAATCAGAAGCACAGAGGCCCAAACCTCTCTGAGGAGCCACAGAGCACAAAACTCCTGCCATTCAAGTTCTGTACACTCCACAGCATCCTGCTTTTAATATAGTTGGTCATTCTAGGCAGTCACCTCAATCCATTTCCACAGAAATAAACAGGCTTCAAGGAACTGCATGCTTGAAGTACTAATGTGTTTCTTAGGCATGAACAGTAAAAGGTTGGCATCTCTCCAAACTCCAGAAGTATGAAAATCCACAGCCTCGTGTGACTGCCTCCATGGCCTTTGCATCTCCTTCCTTTCATTGCTCTACCCTTACGGGGAAATGATTATTTTGGCATGGTTTTAATATGCAGTCAAATACACTTCTTTTTGGAAAAGTGTGCTCCCCCTCTTCCATAAAATAGATATGGACAACATGCCTCCATGGCAAAATGAAATGTTTCTTTTTCTGAAATCCCTCGGTTATATTACACCCACTATCTTGTCTTATTAAAATGGAAAGAATTTTCCCCGATATGTGTCCCATCCTGCCATTTATCGGAATTGGGATAGATTGTGCCTTTCCACTCAATTTGGACAATGAAATGAGTTTCGTTTTTATTTATGGGCTTTATAAATCCATTTCACTTGCAGTTTTTCATGCCCCAGTTCCACACTGTTGTGTTGGGATTTCCTACCCTGCCAGGCAATTAAACCAAATACTCGTGGAAAAAAAAAAATTCTTTACAAAACTCTTTTAAACCCTCAATATACATAATCATCTACATTTCAGGTCCAATATGTTTCAGGGATGGCATCTTTAAGTCTTCTTTTAGGACATTCAACTCCCCAGATTAATTCTTTCACTGTTATCTGCAAGTCCTCATTTGAGTTGTAAAGGTTAGTTCAAAATTCCAGGATGGAAAGAATTCTTTAATTTTAGACACTATGTTTCCAGAACTGGTGCCAGGCATGTGAGGAGATAATACAGAGGCTCACGGCAGCTGAAAGGCTGGAGCAACAGCCCAAGGCTCACGAAGCCATGATCACCTGAGCTCAGAGCAGGTTGAGGCTCAAGCAATCCGAGTCATAAGCCAGATTATAAAAAACAAAAACAAACAAACAAAAAAACCCACCACTTTTTGCCATACAGTTTTATAGGGCAAACCTTAATGTAACCAATGATTTTGATTAATAGCAATGCTTCAATAATGGTTCATCAACTGTAACAAATGTCCCACACTAATGTAAGATGTTAATAATAGGGGAAACTATGTGGTGGGGAGTGGAGAAGGTAGGTTATATGGGAACTCTGTACTTTCTGTGTAATTTTTCTGTAAATCTAATACTTCTCTAAAAATAAAAAAGACAAAAGCCAACCCATCCCAATCATACAGATTTACATCATTAAAGGAAGGGTGGAGACAGTCTCTCAATACTTTTGTCACCTCACAGGAAGTTGCTGCTATTTCTCTAAATACAAACTAAACAGCCAGCTTTGACTTGATAAGGCTGCATTCTTATTAATCTAATAAAATCTATGGGCTGGGTTCAGGATGGATAGTTAAGTCCTTATACAAAAATCCAAGAAAAGAAACCCAATAAAGATTTATTCAAATAGAAATCCAATAGTCTCAATTTTGTGATAGCTCAGACACAGGCTGAGCTGCAGTTTGCTTTTTCTAATTCACTCACTCTATATATCAACTAGTGGAAGTGGGCTAGGAATGTTTAAATCTGTCCCTACATGTTGTAAGCTACTTGAGATCAGGAACCTTTGCTGCTTCCTCTGTTTCTTGTCCATGGAAGGTGAACCATGTTCGTAGATTGATTTACCTGAATTTTTTTGTATGTGAGTTGAGCTGGCTGCTTCAATTGTCATGCCACTAATCATCAGGGCTGGCCCAGATGCTCTGGCTAACTGGGAAGATGTTCTCTCCCGCTCTCTATGTGGAGCCTGGAAAAGGATAAGCTAGAAAGCAAGAATTTGTAAGTGTGTGTATTGTACTATGCTGACACGGTTGACACAAGTGTTTTGGTCCAGCTGGCAGGTATCTCCCTGGGGTGGAGATGGGTAGATCAGCATGTGATGAGAATGTCACCAGCCATTAGTATCATCCACCTCCCCTTGCAAACCAAGCAACCTTCTGGCTTCAGGGTACTTGCCTAGTAGGGAGAGAATGGAGCTAACATGAGTATTCTGGTTCATTTTGCAGTTACTGTTATTATGGAAAATTAATAAACCAACATTCTGATTTAATTAACGATCTCTTTTAACTTTTGCTAATGTAAGACTATCTCCCTGAACCTGAAGAATTGTGGTAAATGAAGTTCTAGACCTGGCCAAGATGGAGCCCAAATTCTGCTACACACAGCAGGGGAATGGTACCATATTAACTTCCTGCCTCAACAAGCCAGTCAGTCCTCTTAAATATTTTTAATACTATGTAACATCTCAGGAAGCACTTAATTCTACTTAAGGGATATTGCATGTTAAAATGAATCAGAGAAATATTAGCTAAAATAGCACTTTATCCCATTAGATTGCAAAATTGCATTGAAATAAAATTCCTCAAAGAACCAAATAGTGCTTGCAAAAAAAAAAAAAAAAAAAAAATCCATCTCCTTAATAACACTGTACCAGAGTTGAGCTTGAACCAACAAAGGGATTCAGGGCCACTTCATAAAGTTGTACAGGTTGTACACTGCATGAGGGCATAGTCTAAGGGACACTTTTCACAACACAGGCATTGTAAAATTTTTATATTTACTGGCCAATAGCAATAAATATCTTGAGGAAAGGCCACCTTTACCTAAATTGCACAAAGATACCAATAAAAGTTAGCAGTAGCCCCGTTGAAACCCATGTCTGGCAAAAAGGACAAGGTATCCAGGAACCTCTTTTATATTTTCTACTTAAAAATATATGGGTACCCACACACATATACACACACACAAATAAAACAAAGATACAGGCAAAAAAATAAAACCTTGCTACCCTCCCCCAAAGCCCCTCCGTGTAACCCTCCCTTTCTCTGAAGTAACAATTTTGCTTTTATAGTAATCACTTCATTGCATTTTATGTGGTTTTATCATTCAAGTATACATCGTTTAATCTTGCCCATCTTAAAAAAAATACTGTTCTTTTAATTCTCTTTTATTCTGTAAGTTTCTCCTCCATCCCTTTAATTTCTTTACAAACTATCTGTTGAAGAACTCAGTCTATTTGGCCTTTATAGAGTTTCCCACTCTGGATGCAGTTGCACAGTGAGTTCAACATGTTCCTGTGTCCTCTGCATTTCTCCAAATTGGCAGCTCAATCCAGTTCAAGATCATACTCAAGTTTGGACTCCTTTAGCAAAGTTATGGTATCTGGCAAGACTAGAGGAGGTATGTAATGTCTAGTTATCCTTCTTTTTGTGATTTCAGCAGCCATTGATGCTTTTTGCCTATGTTCATTCATGAGGGTTGCAAAATGGCGATATTCTAATACTACCACTTCTTTTTCATTCTGAAGCTGGAAAATATTTATAAAGATACTGCTCATTTACTATTTGGATACAGAGTGCTACAGTTCATATATACTTGATATCATCTTTCCCCTTTTCCCAGTTTTCAAGATAATGAATTAGTTCCCTATAATTCTCCCAAGGTGACCAATTATTTTTAACATTATCAAATCATGGATTTAAACATATTTGAAAAGTTTCAATTCTACAATTATTGAAGGTCAAATTGTTCCATCTTTGGTCAGTTGGAGGCTCTTTAATGTGACTCCTGTGTCTTTTTGACATGGCCTTAATAGTTGTTGATAACTTCCTTGTTAACTGTTATGACAAGATGTTCCAGCTCATTTTGTAAACTTCCTGTCCCAGATCTATTTTTCCAAAAAAACCCTAATTTCTCTTAGAAAGAAATGGTTATTTTAAGACAAAAATCTGAGTTCTAGAGATGCTCTTTGTCATTAAGTTGGACATTGTAAAGGACTTTTCAGTGGATCAAAGTAGGAAATATTATTGGTTTAAAGATAACACTTTATAAATTTATATTGATACTTCCTATTCACATTTAGAACTACAGAGCTTTTATTTTTACTCTTCTCTACAACATCGTTATCTCCTCTCTTCCATTCTGAGAATCCTATTACTAGGATTAAACAAATATGTTTAAATCCATGATTTGATAATGTTAAAAATAATTGGTCACCTTGGGAGAATTATAGGGAACTAATTCATTATCTTGAAAACTGGGAAAAGGGGAAAGATGATATCAAGTATATATGTCAGAGAGGGGATAAAACAGCCCCAAATTACTTGTTTTATCCTACATTACACGAAAAACCATATCAGAATAACATTAATGTCACCACCAGTATGATTAACATAAACATTTAAGTGCACATGATCTTCCTTTTTGCCACTTAAAAAAAAAATAGTACTAGATGGACACTGTCAGAGCACATGGCCATTACACTCTATACTCTCTCCCTCTTAATCCTTCTTTAGTCTTAGTTCTATGGTAACAATTCCTTTAATGCTTAAGTCCTTATGTTGATATCTCTTTCATTTCAGTTATCTGAAAAACATTCTCTTAGATTTTCAGGAAGAGCTCACGGGAACAATTCTCCCTGGGTTTTTGCACATTGATAACTGTTTATGACCTTTATACTTAAAAGTCAGTTTTGCTGGATATAAGGTATTTCATTTTTTAAAATAAGGTTCCCCCCCCCCCCGGGGGGATAAAGAGCTGCTGTTGAGAAATATGATGATTTAACTTTTCCCTTATAATTCATGTGCTTTTATTGCTGGATGCTCAAAATGTTTACTTTTCTTGGCGTTGATCTTACTGTAAGTCTCAGGTATGCAATGTGCCCCTTCCATAGGTAGCTTCAAAAATTTTTAATGGCAGGAAAGTTTTCTTGAATTAATTTTTATTAGTTCAGATCCTTTGCTTTTTCTTCAAGATCTCCTACAAACCGTTTGACCTTCTTTACCTACTTCAATATTTAGCACTTTCTCTTGACTCATTTTTGTCTAATTTTAAAAATTTTCCATTTCATCTTATATTTCTCTTAAGACATTATCTGTTGCATTTATTCATACTTTTCAGTTTTCTTTTATTTCTAATTCTTTCCTGAGTTCCATTTCCTCGTTTCTGAGTTTCTCTATGATTTCTGCTGTTCCCTCATGTTTTATATATATTAATGTCTTTCAGTTCATTTTGAAACAGTAAATTACAGTTTTCATCTGTTTTGTGAGCACATCTTTCTAGAGTGCCTTCATTGTCTGCAGGGATATTATTTTACTCCTAATTCTCTTTTTTTCTTATAACTTCATATGGACATTGACATTGATTCATTTGTTGTGCATTTTTACATGGAATGAGTTTCCTGAACTATTAGCCTGGAACCGGTTTCTTAAAAAGTTTCTAACTTTACGTAGCTCCCATTTGTTGTTTTTGCAGTGTTAAAAAAAAAAAAAAAGTGAGGCTATCTTGCTTTCTGAGATTTCCTGTCTGTTCTTCCCCAACTTTGAGCTGCATCTCTCTCTGGTCCCTATCCTGCTCGATTTTGATTCCATCTCTAGCAGTTTCTCCGGCAGATTTGGCAGGTCAAATTTTTTTTTTTTTTTTTTAAGGATTTATTCATTTTACTTTATCCATTTTAACCCACTCCCCCCCCCCCCCATTTTGCCGTTTGTATCCATTCACTGGGCAATTCTCTGTCTGCCTCCTGCCCTCTCATCTCATCCCTCTCCTCCTGTCCTCACTGGGATTGGGGCCTGGGGGTGCACCCGCACGCGGGGCCAGGTGGCCCGCATGCTCTCCACATTCTATTTTACCGGGAGGTCCCGGAGATCGAACCCAGGTCCCTCCACGTGGGAGATGGATGTCCAACCTTCCGAGCCACATCCGTCCCCCTGGCAGGTCAATTTTGAGAGTTCAAAGGGTCAGTCCCTTGAGCCCCTGAGCCCCTTATCGCGAGCCCTTTGCACTCACCAGGTATTAGAGAGGCAAAACCCCTTTCACCTTCAGCCACTGTTCTCAAATTGGCCCACGAGCTATATAGTGAATACCAGATGGTTAATATGGGATTCTACTCTCCTCAGGTCCAGTCAGAAGCTACACTGTAGCTTTCTTTTTTTCTTCCACACAGCTGCCCATACAAGTCTTGGGGCTGGAGTTTTGTTCCCAACTGCTTGCATTTGGGGATATTGGTGATATCTTGTCATCTAGCTTTGTAGTAAGTATTGCCTATGAATTTTTGGTTTTGCTGATTACTCTGTACATTTTTATGTGGAATTCAGAGAGACTAAAAAAGTATGCTGTTACCACAACCACCACCCTCCCAGAATTATCACAACCTTCTATACCGTGCTAATTTTTGCTGTGTACATCCCCCCGATTCTTTCCCTCAGCCTGTCACAAGGAAGAACTTGGCCTCAGTTTTGTGGAAAAGCCTCTGTGTTTATGAGTGTTTGTGTGTATGTGTGTCTGGGAGGTGAAATGCGTGGAAAAGGAGCCAGGGCTAAGTAGAGTTTGCTAATTTAGGGGTTGGGGAATGAGTTGCAAAAACTTAAGGACATAGTTCCTGCCCTTAGGAGTTTATAATTTAAGAATCCAACACATATCCACTAAGTGAAGAAGAACTATAACGACCTATCTTACAATCACAGTTCATACTGGCTTGCCATACCACTTGGGGTGAGTTACTTAACTTCTCTGAACTTTCCTTTCTCCATTTGTAAAATACAGAGCATATCACTTGCCCTGTCTAATTGTAAAGGTTGTGGGGAAGAAATGAAATGATGAAAGCATAGGAAATCTGGTCACCAGCAACAACCTGAGTCCTTGGGGACAGGAACCATGTGTTCTTCACCTCTGTCCCGGCCCCTCAATGCCTAGGACAGTGCTTGACACATTCTGAGTACTCAGTGTTTGCACCTTGAAGAATGTATTAAAAGCTCTACTATGTGAGAATTAATTTAAACACCAGGCCCTCAGCTTCATCAGTGATGACCAGTTAATTATGCCTGTGTTTGGGGGCTGGAGAGGCTAGCCTCAAAAAGGCCCTTCACATCGAAGAAATGGCCTTCACTCCGAAAGTCAACCATCAGAAGACACAGAACTGAGTTTTTAAAATGCATTTTTTATTATTCAGCCTTCAGCAGAAATGTCACCTTTCTAAAGCAAGCTGTTATCATGTGCTCCCTGTGCCAAACAGGCGCCTCTGAGGAGCAGGATTTTATCTCAACATTTTTAGTGATTTGTGTTTCTCTTTCAAGGAGCTCCATGCCTTAAGGCACCTGAAACACCAACAGCACAAGAAGGTAAGGTTACATGACGAGCCATCTCCAACAACATGAAATAAGAGATTTTTGCAAAGCAGGTCCTGAATCAGCATCAAAGCTATAGTGTGCAGTCGCCCTGCCCAATAATTCATGTCCTCTCAGTGCAGCTCATTGTTTTCTGGTGGGCTCCTTGGTTGAAACCATATTCTCAAAGAAACTCCATTTTGTGACAGGGCCCCCATCAGCAGGCTCAGCCACATGACAGGCCTAGAAGCAGCCAGCACAACTGTCGGCAACGCTTGCCAATAAGCCAGATGCTGCCACATATTGGCATCTGGGCCCTGGAATAGCAACCATGTTCTCAGTCTGGCTAGGGATTCTGACCCCAGCTACTGAAGGAGACAAAGGAAGGAAGAAAAGAGATGGAGAAGGGGAGGGAGGGCAGACTATGGAAAGGGCTCTTGGTAGTTTCCCTACCATGGATTTAGAGCTTCCACAACAAAAGACTTGTCAGAAAGCTGCTACCAATGCTGCAATGGGCAGGAGAGGTAGAGATGGGGAGCATTCTAAACCCAGCAAGTTGTTCTGGCACCTGGGGAGTGGGGCTAGTTGATTCAAAAGGAGACAGCTGCAGCGGGCAGCAACTGCTCTCCCCTCCTCTTCCTCAAACCATGATAGCCCACAATGGATTTAGTGACAGGATATAGCTTAAATCTGCTGCAGGGGGACAGAGTGGCAACATCAGGGTGACTGTCGCTCTGCTTTCTGGGTGCCAAGATTTACCAGCGCCAGCAAGGCAACTAAACAGTGAAGGTAAGATCCATAACTGGAGGCTTAGAGGGGATCCTTACAATCAAGAAAAGTGTGCTCGGAGTGTTTTGATCACAGGAATAGAGGGCAGGCAAAAGGAAGCCCAGTGCATTGTGGTGGCTTTGGACATCAAGGTGATACCAGCCTGAGAGAGGCTTTGGTTCTGCTGTCAGCATATTTGGTAGGGGTATGGCCAAGAAGGGGTGGGCTGAACTGAGAAAATAGGTTTGATGGCTAGAATTAAAAGGTGAGAGAGTATAAAAAACAGGCAGCAATTCTTCTTGCTCCAAATATCAAATTCGATGCAGCCTCTCCTTTACCTCAATATCCTAAGCTTGTCAAATGCTGCCACATCTTTAAAGACAGGTTATATGAGCAAGCAAGACTAACAGACAGACTCCAGGGTGGAAAGAGTCCTAGCCTTTGCAGCCAGACTATTGGTGGAAGTAGCCCCAAAGGTCATTTACCAGCTGTCAGGTTTCACTCTCATGGGCTAACTGGCTTCTCTCTCTGTTCACCAGATACTACATTCCCTAACCAGAACCATGACTGGGGGCGAAAAAAAAAAATTTGCTAAGTGTACTACCAATAGTGTCATTTTTTAAAAAGAAGGACAGCTTTTTCACTTTTAAACTGAGGCCAGGCATAGCAAGAGCATAGAGAAAGATGAAGCAACTGCTGACATGGAAATCCCACTGTACTGAAAACACAAAATTATCTAAACATTTTGTAGACACTCGTGGTTAGGTCAAATATATATTGGTCAAAATACACCTTAATAATCTCATCTAATAATTTGGCATCTTATGAACAAAAGATCATATTTTAAAGTGAAAAGTAAAATGATAGCAGATGACCCACATTCTCCAACCCCCACCCCACATACATTTAACTTTCAGGGAACATCTCATAAATTTTCCTGTGAAGCATTTAATGCCCATATGCAAAAAGTAAAACGAAGCCTACCCAGAGAACATCCCCAGCTGAGTCCCTGAGTTCTTTACAGAGCACAGAGCAGCTCCTCTCTCCTGTCAAAATCCAATGAGAACAGGTGTCTTCTCCAAACTTGGTTTAGATTCTTAACATTCAGATTTTGGAAGATGCAGGGACTAAATACTACATTTCCCCAGAGCGCTGCTTAAGAAGGAGCAAATACTACAAGGAATCAAAAGAATTATAATTTGATTATAATTCCATCTACCTCCAAAATGGATGTGAGATAAAAGGAGCTGTTTTAAAAGAGTGGGTAATTTGACTACGGGTAATTATGACAGAAGCGGCTGAGTCTCTTTGGAGGAACTGAGGCACTCTCCACCATGTGCTCCTCTTTTTCTCTCTTCTCTGATTTTCTTTTCTCCAAATGCCTATTCCCCTGGTCTTTTCCTTTTCTTCTTATCTATTTTTCTCCTGTCATCCAATCCCATTGTCACAAGGACTACGAGGGCCAGCCTCCTGGAAAATATGCCAAGTGTAGGTGGGTTGGGGTTGGCGCTATATACCCCAGAAAAACAGGTTCTTAAACGTAATCCATTTCTGTCAGTGTGGGTCATTGTAAGAAGTACCTTTTGATGAGGTTTCTTGAGTTAAGATGTGGCCCAACTCAATCGGTATGGATCTTAATCCTATTACTGGAGTCCTTTATAAGCAGAATGAAATTCAGACAGATAGAAAGCCACAGAGGGAGAAGCCAGAAGCTGGAAGAGAAGGGAGAGGCCAGGAGAAGACACCATTGCTATGTGACAGAGGAGCCAAGGATCAAGGACCACTGGCAGCCAGCCCCAGAATGCCAATCTTTAGGAAGAAAGCATCACCTTGATGCCTTGATTTGTACTTGTCCTAGCCTCAAAACTGTGAGCCAAATAAATTACCATGGTTAAGCCAACCTATTGCATGGTAGTTGCTTTAGCAATGAGAAAACGAAATCAGTTGGGAAATGTTTTCAAGTTCAAAATACAACCCAAAGGGAAGGACGCTCATGATCCTACAGGGCAAAGGTGATATCCTGTAGTTAGGTTACGCCAGTGGTTCTGAACTTGAGCATGCATCAAAATCACCTGGAATGCTTGTTCAAACACAGATTGCTGCGTCCTGCTCCCAGTTTCTGACTCAGTAGGTTTGGGATGGTGCCCAAGAACTTGAATTTCTAACGAATTCCCAGGTGATGCTAATGTTGATGGTCTGGGGACCATTTTTTCCTTTTTCTTTTTCCCTTTTCTTAAAACTTTTCATTTGGCAAAAATTTCAACTTTAAAGAAAAGCTGCAAGAAGAGTAAAGATCATCCCTAGCTCCTTGATCCAGATTGGAGACGACTACTTTGAGAACCGCTGAACCAAGCTAAATGTCTACCAGCAGGTACAAAGAAAAATCACCTAGCAGGATGTAATGCCTTCTAAGAGCAAAGACCAGAATACTATCTAAATAGAAAACAAACTCACTATTTAAAGGTAAAAAGCAAGAAGTGCCACAAAATGATGAAAGAAAGTGAATTGAGACCCAAGGGTTTTAAGCTCCACATAGTGAATATCCTTATCAACAAATGGGGGGAGAGGGGAGTGTATAAGTTCTCTTGGACTGTCACTCTGGTGATTCCTTGGGGGTGATTTTACAAACAACAAATCCATAATCTCTTAATATAAACAAGCTTCCAAAAAAAAAAGAAAAGCAATTATTTGACAGGGAAGCTATATTGTTTTCTTGAGAGACACAGAAGAGAGATTGATTATGTACTCCTCCTTTATATTCTACCACCATAACTCTGAAGCTCATCTCTTGCCTGAATTTCCTGGCTGATCTCTCTGCCTCTGATCTTTCTCCCTCCAATTTATTCTCCATTCTAACCCAAAAATTATCTTTTTAACAGCAGGCTATAATAATGGCAGCTCCCTAAGAACCTTCACTAGTTCCCTACAACTTAAGAGAATAAAGTCCAAACGTCTTAGCATGGCATTTAATCTGATCCCAAATGACCGTTCCAATTCATGCACACTACACAACAGCCAAAACAGAACATGCAGTTTCACATTTTCTCATTTCCATGCTTTGTACACACTGTTGTGTTCCTGGAAATTTTCCTTCTCCCCAAATCTTTTTTTTTTTTAAATATCCTTATATTTATAAACACTACTCAAATTTCAAGGTCCTGCTCCAATACAGGAAGTCTCCCCTGCAGCTCCTCAGATCTCCCCTTTGTATGCCACCATACTCTATTTATACCTTATGACACTTGCCACATTCTGCCTTACTTGTTGTTTATGCTTCTTTCTCTCCCCTGTGTTTCATAAAGTCATTAAAGGCAGGTACAAAGTCTTGTTCAGTGACCAGAGAAGCCCACAATGGGGGAAAAGAGAGAGAGATAAAGAAGAGATAAGGAAAGGAAGAAAGAGAAGAGGACAGGAGAAAGGAGGAAGAGAGATGAAGGGGGGGAAGAGTTCAGTTTTAAGTTTTTTCAGTCATCCAGAAGCTTTTTGTTAAAGGTACACCCTTCAAATATCTAACACATTTTCTTTCTAGAAACATCCTGAGAGGCTGAATAGTTGTATAAATTCTTTTTTGAAGCTTTCCCAGTACTACCTCCTTTTCTTCTACATTGCTATCCATGTGTCCCTATTGAATGAATTTTACATAGCCTATGTGATAAAGGCAGTATCACATTATAACCATTATTTTGGCACACAAACAGGCTCAAATCCCTTTACATGTCCCTCTTTTGGTGGGGTTGGTCAAACTCCTACCTTATGAATGCCTAACACTATCAATTGCCCAAGCTTTTGGAGGAATTTGATCAATATTCCTAGAAAAACATATTACATAATCCTTTCCAAAAAGGCAGTTCAGCCATCTCTTTTCCTGGGGTGGTGGTGGATGGTTTCACTTTCTGCCCAACTCTTCCTGAGGGAAGAGCAGAGAATCTGCACTTTAAATCCAGCTCAACAAAGGCGGCTCTCTATTGCTCCAGACACATGGGCCAATACGCCTGCTGAGTGCCCTGCTTCATTTCCTTAGACAACCTCACTTGGATTACTTTCTCTCTTATACCTCCACAAATTTTCTCTACCTTTATTTCTCTCTGAGGCAAGTCAGGGGAAGAAGTCATGTGACAGGAACAGATTTTTGGTCCAAAAGGATCGGAAATATACAGCAATACCATATGACTACATATCACTATTGTAAATTCTCACCAAAAAGGAAGCTTGTTCTCTGATTTCCTATTTACTGTCCTTCAGAGAACAACTGATGCCAACTCACAAAAACCTTCCCATTTCCCTACTGCTATTATGTTTACAACTTTATTTAGAAAAAGCTGACTTCACAGCTTTTGCCATTCAGTAACCCCTCAATATGAGGGCTTAAAATGAGCTGAGTAGACATGAAATACTCAAAAATCCAAATTATCTAGACTGGTAGAGGTTAACGTTCTGCATTAAATACAACAGAAAGTAATCATCAATGCACTCTGATTATGCCTGCCTAAGGAATGAGTGAAATAAACATATAAAATATGCTAGATGAGGGCAATAGGAGAAGGATACCACCACAGTTAGTGAGAAAAGTCTATAAAGTAAGCAAATGTAGATGTGTCCTAATCTCCTTTCATCTTTATGTACTTATATCTGGACCTTCAACTCTCCTTTTCCAGTTTAGAACTAACTGCAAAACAACCTTTTAATATTTCATTCTATTTATAACTTTCATAGCCTTATCACCACTAAGAGATGTGCTACTGACAGGGTATGTGGCAGCAACCCAAGTACCTAGTATCTGGTATTACTAGAAAAATAATTAAAACAGCTAAGTACTAATTTAAGATTTTCATGAAATTTGTCTTTCCCTGTAATTGGTTTATCAAATTAATTCACTCTGAAGAACTGAGTGGAGCTAGAAGGAATCTTAGAACTCACCTATACTTTCATCCTACAGGTAAGGGAGCAGGTCTAGAAAAGTTATCTGACCAAGGTGATAAAGGTTAGTTAGATAGAGAATACCACTCTAAGACTTTCCATTATATTCCACAATCTCAAAGAGCTTCAAATACCAGGCTTCATTACCCAGAGCATTTAATATATCATAGGTTAAATCAACTCCCCTTTTCTGCCTTATGCCTCAGCTTTCATTATAAATAACCCATGAATCAATAAAGATGCTATACCTTTGGGAAACAAAGAGCCTTTCAGACTTCTTTGTATTTGGATTCATAATTTATGGGCAAGTGAATTCAACCAAGACCTACTATGTGTAGGCCCTAACATAGTGTTACTGGTCATAGCATGAGTATTATTTATAAATTTTATATTCTTCAGTACATGAATTATATCAAAGCAAACCTCAATCTTGGTTCATAATGACTCTGAAATAAGCTAGGATAGGAAATGCTTGGGGATAAAAATACAACAGGAATTGTAGCTGCTTAAGAGGTTAAAAGAAAAGTTTATTATCAAGAGTTCAGTTATAACAGTTAAATAGAAAAAAATCCATGTCTCACATAGTATTAACTCATGTCATAGTTAAAGCAAACTGCTAAAATGATGGCATTCTTTTTGGGTCTTAGAAAGCTTAACTTACCTATCTGTGAAATAGAAATCGTAGGTTTTCATAACATATCCTAAGATAAGGGGGATTACATCAGAACGTTCTTTGGAACTTGTTTGGAAAAGCCCTTTATAAAGAGCATTGTAAAATAATAATCAATGGCGTTGATAACTTCATATAGAAATAAAATATAAACTCCAATGAGAAACACTACATGGCAATTTTCTTTCATGACTTTTGACCCATATCTCACTCCTCTGCTTGAAAAAAATAACAGTATCACCCACAGCATTAGACCTTAAAATAATTGTGCATCATCAAACAAAATCAGACTTGAGTTTATCACCCCAAAGCAATTTATCCTGTGTTTATAAAATAATCAAATAATTCATGTCAGCCATGATTATGAATGATATATTTACATTATGCAAAAGTTCCAATCAAACATAGAGAAAGAAATTGAAGCAATGGAATTGTGTTAACAGACTGACACAGCAACCATCTGCTGACATTACTGTCCTTTGAACCCAAGGGACCAAAATCATGTGGAAGGGCTGGGAGTTTGCCCTCAGTTGTGAAGCCCTACTTTCATGTCATAGGGCACTTCTGGAAGGAAGCTCTGTAATGGCTAGCTCTAAGAATTTGCAGATTTCCTACTCGTCCTACACAGGAAGTTATCCTTGTGTCTCACCTGCATGAGTTCCTGTTTTGAGGCCAGGGGTTGTTGAGTTGATATCCAGTTCCAGGGAGTGATGTCATCTTGTTTGAGCTATGATCCTGGTGACCTGGTTCCCAACCTGGTGTTGTTGCAGTCTTTCAAGCTGGGGTTCAGGTTATAAGAAGGGGGGCCAAAAAGGAAAAAGGGGGAGTAGAATAATAGAAAAAGGAAAAATGCTTGCATGTTTCCTTTCTTTCACTAAAGCATTTTCTGCTTCCATTTTAATGTTGATGGCAGATGGAAAGTTCTTGTAGTAAGGGTAGGCTCCTACACAGATTTCAAAATTATAAGGAAGGCTAAAATATACAGAAAACTGACTATCTCTGGTGGCTGCTAATTTGGAAACAGTGACTTATTGTGTCTTCTCTGGACGTTTAAAAAATAGCCATTAAGATTTTTAAAACACTCGTAAATGTGAGAAATAAAATGTAATGTCATTCAACAATGCAGGACTACAGAGCTATCTTAGCAACATAAGTGAAAATACAAATGTTTGGCGATGTATGAACGAACACTCATATTCTTTCTACATAATGTCAAGTATATTAGGATGTCAAAGCTAGAAGTCCCATCAATTTAAGTAATAAAATAGGGTTGCCAGTCAATTCCATTTAGATTAGATTCTTTGGTTCTTATTATACCAAGTAAAAAGTAAATTGGAGTCAAGCATAAGAAGCAGCAGAAATTTACATTATTCAAAAAGGAAAAGAACAGAGGCCTTTCTTAAAATAATAAAAAAAAAAAAGGCAATAAAATGAAAGAGATTTAAATTTTTACCACATTTATTTGACATCATGATTTCTTAGTCCTTACTATATTAGTTGATACAATTTGGGGAAATAAATACTCCCTTCCCTTTTTTGTTGCTTGTGTGTTAGTAAGGGTGGGAAGAATGGAATATGAGAGAATAAGTAAAGGGTCTAAGAAATGGAAAGATGGAGAAAGGAGACGAGGTTGAAGATAGAGTGTTGAATTGAATGCCTTCTCTAAATAAGCAGTATTAAGCAACAAAGTACAAGATTGACAGCATCAGTGTTTTCTTCTCACCTGGATTTCTGAAAGTATGAAACAATATCTGACACACTGAAGATACATTAATTATTCAGCATCATGGTACAAGTTTCCTATTAGACATATGTATATTCTTTTTTTTTTTTTTTTCACTTTTCAAGTTCCATAGATGACATTATTCATGAAGCATTTTTAGTATATTATTTAGCAAATATTAATTTGCTCATATAAACCAATATTAGCAGAAAACACTGCAAGTTGCCATGTGAAGGTCCTTCTTTCTAGTAACGCTTAATTTTACATTTAGAACTTCCTATCAGAGGAATATCTTGAAGGGCACTCCTCTTTCAGCTGGGTTTACAACTCACCTGCAAAATTAAATGCACATTAAATAACAATCACACCTTAGTTAAAGGTTTGTATATAACAGCCCCTTACTATTATAAATCAATGTCTTGTCCAAATAGTAACTGTAAATAAATTGTTCTTGTTTAGCCTTTTTCTTCTCCCATTTCCTTTAATGTTTTTATCCAAATGATTTGGTGCTTCATAAATGACTGTAAAGCAAAGTTGCCTCAGTGCTGGAGATGCCTTCACAAAGACAAGAATGTATGCAGATAATCCTGCATTGTGTTCATCTCATCAGTTCTGCCCAATCCACAGGGGTAAAAAATGGATGAGATTTGATGTCTTCAACCCCAGCAACACCAGCACCAAGACGCTCCACAGGATTGAACTGTAAGAGCTACAAAAAAGAAGGATCTGGTAAGTAACAGGAATCCAACTGGTGAATCAAGAAATATATGAAAAGAAAGAACTAAATTCAACCCCAGTGACAAATGGACTTCATTAACAGCCAGCTGGTTATGTTTTCTTGAAAGGGATCTATGTCTAACAACACTCTAGCTACAAGTTGGCGGGGAACAGTTGAACTGAATTTATGCCTTTGCAATTGATTTGAGACAAGACCTTGAGTAACTCACCTTGTTACTCTCATCCTCATGGTAAAGGAAGATACTTAAAACTATCAATTTCCTATTTCTCTATATTTTTTATATAATATAATAAAAATATTATGTAATATTTTATAATAAATAAATTTTATTATAGTTTTACATTTTCTAAATCTTCTTTAAAAGTAAAAAAAAAATTTTTTAAGTATCTGGGGACATTAATTAGATATTGCACACCGAATTCTGAGAGAGCAAATTACTCCTTGCATGATTAAGAAATGTGGGAGGAACAATAAGTCTTTCAAGCCCTAATGAACTACATTTGCACTGGAAATAAACTTTATCTAAACTTGAATAAGCTAATTCATATTTTAAAACCACTTTCTATGGAATAGCTGACTCAAATGAAATAATGTGATCTAATGAGTGAAATGTGTTTTGACTTCTTCAGAAATAGGAATCATGTATAAAATTAGTTAATAATGTTATATGCAACAGAACTGTTAAAAGCATGGGAAAATAGAAGCAGTCATATACAATTATAGTAGACCCTGGACATGCTGGAGGACTATGTCTTGAGATGTTCATGAATCCTAAAATTTTTGTTTTAATGGCTTAACTGAGAGATAATTTATATATAGCAAAATTTATCTATTTTAAGTGTACGATTCAATGACTTTTAGTAAAAATTATAGTTGTGCAACCATCACCACAATCCAGTTTTAAAACATTTTGACTATCCCAAAAGTTTCTTTGAATTATTTGCAGTTAATCCTCACACCCATTTCCAGCCTTACGCAACCAATGATCTGCTTCCTATGTCTTTAATGAAAATCAATTAACCATAAATTAAGGGTTAATTTCTGGGCTTTCAATTCCAAATGTAAAGATTTATTTCTGGATTCTCAATTTCATTCAGTTGATAAATATGCCTACCTTTGTTCCAAAACCCATGGTTGTTTTAATTATTGTGGTTTAATAGCAAGTTTGGAAATCAGAGTGTGCTAAGACCTCCAATTCTGTTCTTCTCTTTCAAAATTGTTTTGGATAATCTAGGTCCTTTCCTTTCTCAAAAACATTTTATAGTCAGCTAAAGGTTTGTTAATTTTGTTGATCTTTTCAAAGAACCAACTTGTGATCTCCTTGATTTTTTTCTATTCTTTTTCTATTTTCTTTCTGACTGACTTCTACTTCCTTTCTTTTGCTTAGTTTGGGTTTACTTTACATTTTCTAGTTTCTTAAGGTGTAAACCTAGGTTATTGACTTGAAACTTTTCTTCTTTTTTTGAACTAGGAATTTAAAGTCATACCTTTTCCTAAGCACTGAAATCCAGCTACATCCCATAAATCTTGATATACTGTGCTTTTGTTTTCATTCAGTTAAATATATTTTCTAACTTCTCTTGGGATTTCTTCTAACTTGACCAACAGGATATTTAGAAGTATGTGGTATAATTTCCAACTATTTATAGATTTAACAGATCTTTTTCTGTAGTTGATTTTTAATTTAATTCTGTTATGATCAGAGCACATACATTATAGAATTTCAGTCCTTTTAAATATTGAAACTTGTTTTATGGCCTTACATTGACCTATCCTGAAGAATATTCCCTATGCCTTGATATACATTCTGCAGATAATGGGTGAAGTGTTTTATACATGTCAGCTACAGTTATTTGATAATGTTCAAGTCTTCTATATCATTGCTGATTTTCTATGAATAATTGAGAATGGGGCATTAAAGCCTCCAATTTTTATTATTGAATTATCTATTTCTCCCCTCAATTCTGTCAGATTTTGCATCATATATTTTTGAGACAATACATACACTTTTTTTTTTTACATATACTTTTATAATTGTTTTATCTCCCGTGTATGAATCCTTTTATCTTTATGAAACATCTGTCTTACTTTCTAGTAACATTTCTTGTTTTAATGTCTATTTTGTCTGATATTTATACAGCTACCCCAGCTCTCTTATGGTTACTATTTGCATGGTTTATCTTTTTCCACACTTTTTCTTTCCACTTATTTGTGTCTTTGAATTTAAGATATGTCTTTTATAGATAGCAGATAGTTGGGTCTTACTTTTCTATCCAGTCTAATAATCTCTGCCTTTTATTTGGGACATTTAGACATTAATATTGAATGAAATTATTGATATGGTACATTTACATACACCATTTTGCTACTTGTTTTCTACATTTACTCTCCTTTTTGTTTCTCTATTACTGCCTTCTTTTGTATTAAATACTTTTTATATATCATTTTAGTTCCTCTTAAATTTTTTACTATATTTTTAAGGGTTTTTTATTTTTATTTTTTAGTGATTGCTCTAAGGATTACAATATGCATCTTAACTTACCACATTCTATTTCAGATTAATATTAACTCAGAAAAATGTAGAAACACTGATCCACTATAGCCCCATTCCCTCCCCAATCCTTTAACTATTGTTGCCAGGTATATATACCTGTATATTATAAATCAAATAGCACAGTGTTATAATTATTGCTTTATACAATATTATGTCTTTTAAAAAGAAGTTGAGAAGAGAAATATGAAAAATATATTTGCAGTCTTTTCTATTAACCCATATTTACCATTTCCAGTGTTCTTCATATGGATTCGAGTTAGTATATGGTGTCATTTCCTTTAAACCTGAAGGACTTTCTGTACTTTTTCTTGCAAGGCAGATCTGCCAGCAACAAATTCTCTTGGTCTTCTTTATATGGGAATGCCATTATTGCACCTTCATTTTTGAAGGACAGTTTCACTGGATTGAGAATTCTTGGTTGACAGTTCATTTCTTACAGCACTATGAATATGTAATTCCACTGTCTTCTGGACTCCATTGTTTCTGATGACAAGTCAGACATTAATGCTTTCTTATACATGATAAGGTTTTTTGGTTTTGTTTTGCTTTTTGTTGTGCTTAGGATTTCTTCTTTGTTTTTGTCTTTCAACAGTTTGACTACGATATGTCAAGGTATGAATCTCTTTGTATTTCTCCTATTGGGGTTTATGGAGCTTCTTGGATTTATGTTTTTCATCATATTTTGGGAGTCTGCAGCCATTATTTCTTCAAATATTTTTGTTGCCCCTCACCTTCCTTCCTCTCTTCTCAGGACTGCAATTACACGTATGTTAGTGTACTTGATATTGTCTCACATGTCTCTGTGGATTTGTTCATTTTTCTTCAATCTTTATTCTCTTTGTTTTTCAGATTGGATCATTTCTATTGGTCTGTCTTCAAGTTCATTGATTCTTTTTTTCCTCTCTCTCAAATTTGCTGTTGAGCTGCTCTAGTATATTTTTTCCCTTTAGTGAATTTTTCATTTCAATTGTACTTTTCAACTCCAGAATTTCCATTTGGTTATTTTTATTATTATTATTTCTATCTCCTTACTGATAATCTCAACTTGTTGATTCATTGTTGTCATACTTTCCTTTAATTCTTTAAATATAGTTTCCTTTAGTTCTTTGAATATATTTATAATACTTGCTTGCAGAGACAGTTTTATTGACTGTTTTTTCCCTGAGTATGAGTTACACTTTTAAAAAAATCTTTGCATGTCTTATAATTTTTTGCTAAAAACCAGATATTTTAAATAATATGCTTTAGCATATTTAGAGTCTGATTTTTCTTCATGAAGATTACTGTTCTTGCTGTTGGTTGGTTTGTTCTGTTTGGCAACCTGCTACCACTAAATCTGTAAATCTGCTCCCTTTACACCATTATACTGTGCAGCTACTGTCTCTGTTCATTTTTTTCTTGTTTTTACTTTTAAAACAAAACAAGGGGTTGCTCCTGTGTCTGCACAGCTTAGTGTCAGCCAGTGACTGGACAGTTTGTGTTCAAACATCTCAAGTTCACTATGGCCAACTGTTTTTGACAAGGGTGCCAAGTCCACTCAATGGGGAAAGAATAGTCTCAAAAGAGCCGCTGCCAAACTCCTTTCTCCTGAAGAACAGCAAAAAGTCTGTGCGTGAGTGTAGAGAAATTTGTTTTAAAGGTCTTCTTATATAATACCTCTCAACTGACAAAACAACTGGGTATAATTAACTAAATGCACACTGAAAAGCACAAACGTGTGCTCTGAGGATCTATAAAATGTAAGTATCTTTAAAAGAAAGATTGCATTTAAAATGTAACTATGTTTACATCAGCACCATTCACTTGACTGAGACAGATCAATGAACCATAGGTAGAGGGGATTATGAAATCTAGGGAGAAAGCAAGGACCTGAAAGACTGAAGAGGAGAAAATTGCCCCAAAGTAGAATAATTATTCCCATATAAGCCATTGTGTGATTGTTTAAATGGCTCCTAAGGGAACAGAAGAAATTCACCCTGGGGAAGACTTATCCAAGTCAGTGTCTCCGAGCCAAAATAGGGCCAGGGATCCATGAAGGGGGTGCAGAGTGGTTCCAAAGTACCCTGTGGAAGGTGTCAGGAAGGTCACCAAAAACATTTTCTGATGGCTCCCCAAAGCTGAACTTTGCTATTCTGTGCAGCAAATGCAGCTCTTTAGCTAACTTTCCCCCATACCTTTGAGGAAGCCCTGAATATTTAACTCTCCATTGACTCTGCCCCTTGCCTCCCAGGGTTGAAACAATGAATGCCACCTTTGTCCAAAGTATCAATGGCTGCCACTGCCTTTGTCTGGAATGGGTTAAATCTACAGTGGACTTCAGAGCCAGGACCTAATGATCTGAATTTGCTAATCAAAAGCTGTGATCCATGATTGGCCATGCACAACCCTGTTCTTAGGAAAAAGGATTTTTACACCTTTCTGTCAACAGCAGCTAGCCAGGGACTGGACCCCTGGGTGGCCTGCCAGAAAAACGAGGGATGGGCACCTGTAGCTCCCAGTGGAGTAAAGCAATTACAGTTTTTTTTATCATAATTTATTAGTATCTTCCTCCTTCCCTTCCCTAGATGCTGTACAATATGTTCTTCTGCCCTATGGAGTTTCAAAATAGTTGTTTCAGATGGTTCCTGCTCGTTTAATAGTTTTTTTGGTGGAAGGAGTCAGTCCTGGAGCTCTCTATTCTCTCCTCTCCCCAGAAGTAGCCCTCCTATAGTTAGTTTGTTTATTTTTTAGGAGGTACCAGGGATTAAACACAGGTCCTCTTACATGGGAAGCAGGCGCTCAACCCCTGAGCTATACCTGCTTCCCCCTCCTTTGCTTTTGCATAGTGGGTTTTCCTGCACACACAGGGAGCTGTTACTGTTGTGGTATGATGGGCTCACAGCAAATCAGTAAGATTTATCAGACGTGGGATCCTTAGAACTTTTATGAAAAACAAAATGGAAAAGGTTATTTACTAAAAGGTCAAGAAATAAAATTCTTGTTCAATGTAACAGGAAATACTTTAATCACAGGAAGTAGACTTTTTTTTGAAGAAAAAGGTGTAGAGAAGAATATATTAAGAAGAGAATAGGGAAACGGATGTGGCTTAAGCAATTGAGCTCCCGTCTACCATATAGGAGGTCCAGGGTTCGATTCCTGGGGTCTCCTGGTATAAGGCAAGCTGGCCCATGCAGTGATCTGGCCCGAGTGGAAAGCTGGCCCACATGGAATGCTGGCCCACAGGGAATGCTGGCCCGTGCAGGAGTGCTGGCCCGCACAGGAGTGTTGGCCTGCGCAGGAGTACTGGCCTGCACAGAGAGCTGGCACTGCAAGATGATGCAACAAAAAGAGACACAGAGGACAGACAATAAGAGACAAAGCAGACCAAGGAGCTGAAGTAGTACAAGAGACTGAGTGCCTCTCTCCCACTCCAGAAGGCCCCAGGATCGGTTCCTGCTGCCATCTAAAGAGAAGACAAGCAGACACAGAAAAACACACAGAGCAGACAGCGAGCACAAAACAATGGGGCGAGGGGGGGGGGAATCTTAAAAAAAATAAAATAAAAGAAGAAGAGAATAATCTTTGGGAGTGTGATTTTAGTTCCATTCACAAACATGATATGTGAAGCACAGTGCTATAAAATACAAAGATAAGACTCACAAATAGCTGTACCGTAAGATGGAATTTTATAAGGGCTGTCAAAAGAGGTTTAAAAAAATTTCTTAGCAAGTCAAGAAAAGGAGAGATTATAGTCCATATGGTGGTAGTATCAGGAAAGTTTTTGTGGAGTGAATGCACTGTGCAGGGTTTTCCTTGTCTTACTAGGCCTCTGTTTTTTCCTGAACTTTTGCTGTTTAGTTGTTTTGGAGTTCCCCTGTTTATAGGAGTTTGTTTGTCCCCTCTGTTTCCCAGGGAACAATCCTCACTCTTTTGGGTGTCTGAAGCTGGCAGGCCTTTGTCCCAGACTGTCCCCCTCTATAGGTCTTTTTTTTTTTTTTTACCGGGAGGTACCGGGGATCGAACCCTGGTCTCTCCATATGGTAGACGGAGCCACGTCCGTTTCCCACTATAGGTCTTTATATTCCTTTCATTCTCTCATACTGCTTTTGCCTAGAGGGCAAATTCTGGACAAAAGATTGAAGATGAGGGAACACTCCCTAATTCATTCTATGAGGCCAACACCAGCCTTATACCAGTGCCATATAAAGATGCCACAAAGAAGACTACAGACCAATACCTCTCATGAATATAGATGCAAAAATCCTCAAGAAAATACTAGAAAATGGAATCTAGAATATAGGTTACCAAGGGACGGGGTGGGGATAGGGAATGGGAAGTTAAGGCTTAAAATGCACAGGGTTCCTATTTGGAATGATGGTAATGCTTTGGTAAGGGATCATGGTGATGGTAGCACAACATTATGAATACAATCAATAGCACTAAAACATATATCTGAATATGATTAAAAGGGGAAATGTTAGATTGTATATATGGTAACACAATAAAAAAATTTTTTTAAACTCCATGGAACTACATTACAGAAACAATAAACCCTAATTTTAACCATGGACTTTAATTAATAGTACAATTATAAAAATGTGCTATCATCAACAGTGGCTCCATCCCCATCTCCCGATAGGGACACAAGGGGGGAGGTGTTTCCCCAGCCTCTCTGGACAACTGCAGGTGCTTTGCGCCCACAAAGACTAGATTGTTGGACACCTGTGGCTCCATCTCTGCCCTTGATAGGACAGGTGGGAGGCAGTGTCTCCTCAGCCTCTCTGGGTAGCTACAGGCGCCTTCAGCCCGCATGGACTAGATAGTCGAGCAGTCCTGTGGTTCCACCAGTGGTTCCATCTCCACCCAACAGGGCAAGAGGAGGGATCATGCTCCCTTGGCCTCTTTGGGCAACTGTAGCCACTTTTGGCCCATAGGAACCAGACTGTTGGATACATCTGTGCCTCCATCCCCACCCCTGACAGAGCAGGAGGAGGGACAGTGCTCCCCGACCCTCTCTGGCAACTGCAGTTGCATTCAGCCTACACAGGCTGGATAGCTGGACATGCCAGGGGCTCCATCCCTGCCCCTGGCAGGGGAGAAAGGTAGCCAGTGCTTTATCAGTCTACCTGGGCAACTGTGGTCAGTTATGATCTATGTGGCTTAAATTGCTGCCCGTACCTGTGGCTCCATCCCCAACCCAGGCAGGGGAGGAAGGGGCGTGGAGCTTCATCAGTCTCTCTGGGCAACTAAAGATGGCCTTGGCCTGCACATGGCTGCAGCTCCATCCCTACCCCTGGCAGGGGACAAAGGTGGGAAAAGTTTCATTGGTTCCTGGGGCAGCGCGGGCAGCATCAGACTCCACAACTTATAATACCAATTGCATCTACGGTTCCTACTCTGCCACCAGCAAGGGAGAAAGGGCAAGAAACACATGAAAAAGAGCAGAAAAATTTCAGATTGGCTAAACACGAGCCATTATAAAGTTCCAAATTAAGTTTAACCAAGTTTCAAAGAGGGGCTGCAGCACAAAGCCAAACAAATAGAAAGCCCTAGACTAAAGAGAGAAACTGTGCTCCGAATAAATATATCTAGTAAATCAGATGCTGAGACACCAACAAAAAATTATAATCCATACCAAGAAATAGGAAGATACGGCCCAGTCAAAGGAACAAGCTAAACCTCCAGATGACATAAAGGAGTTGAGACAACTAATTACAAATGTTCAAACAAATCTCTTTAATAAATCCAATGAGATGGCTAAAGAGATTAAGGATATTAAGACACTGGGTGAGGGGAAGCGGCTGTGGCTCAATCAGTAGGGCTCCCGTTTACCATATGGGAGGCCCCGGGTTCGGTTCCCGGGGCCTCCTGGTGAAGGCAAGCCCGCCCGCACGGCGTGGTTAGCTGACCCAGCGAGCACAAGCAGCAAGGGGGGGATGAATGAATAAATAAAATAAAACCTTTAAAAAAAAAAAAAAAAAAAGACACTGGGTGAGCACAAGAAGAATTTGAAAGGATACATAGAAAAATAACATCTTACGGGAATGAAAAGCATCATAAATGAAATTAAAAATACACTGGAGGTATGTAAAAATTCATTAACCTGTACACCTAAGATCTGTGGACTTAACTGTATCTAAATTATATGTCAATAAAAAAATTAATTTTAAAAAGCAAAAAAAAAAAAAAAAAAAAAAAATACACTGGAGGCATATAACAGCCAATTTGAAGAGGCAGAAGAAAGGATCAGTTAACTTGAAGAAATGGTCTCTCAAAGCAAACATTCAAAAGAACAGATAAAGAAAAGAATGGAAAAAATTGAATAGGGTCTCAGGGAACTAAATGATGGCAGCAAGAAACATGCAAACTTACATGCCATGGGGTCTTAGAAGGGGAAGAGAAAGAAAAAGGCACAGAAGGAATATTTGAGGAAATAATGGTAGAAAATTTCCCAGCCCTACATATGGACATAGATATCCATGTCCAAGAAGCACAACATACTCCCGCCTGAATAAATCTGAATAGACCTACTCAGAGATACATACTAATCAGAATGTCAAATGCCAAAATAAGCAGAATCCTGAAAGCAGCAAGAGAAAAGCATTTTATCACATGCAAGGGAGGCCCAATAAGATTAAGTGCCAATTTCTCATCAGAAACCATGTAGGCATATATTTAAAATACTAAAAAAGAAAAACTGCCAGCAAAGAATCTTATATCCAGCAAGACTGTCTTTCAACAATAAGAGCAAATTTAGAATATTTACAGATAGACCAAAATTGAGAGTTTGTAACCAAGAGACCAGCTTTGTAGGAAATACTAAGGGTAGTGCTATAGCCTGAAAAGAAAAGACAGGAGAGAGAGGTTTGGAATACAGTCTAGAAATGAAGATTAAATCAGTAAAAGTAACTAAAAGTATAAAAAGAGTGGCGAAAATAAGATATGGCAAATTAAACCTGAAGGTTAAAATGGGTGAAGTAATAAGAACTGCCTTTACAGTAATAACATTGAATGTTAATGGATTAAACTCCCCAATCAAAAGACAGACTGGTGGAATAGATTTAAAAAATATCAGCCATCTATATGCTGTCCAAAAGAGAATCACCTTAGACCCAAAAATACAAAGAGATTAAAAGTGAAAGGCTAGAAAAAGATATTCCACACATGCAATAACCAAAAAAAAAAAAAACAAAACACAAAACTATACTTGGATGAAATAGACTTTAAAAAATCAAAGTTGTTATTAGAGACAAGGAAGGACAGTATATATTAATAAAAGGGACAATTCACCAGGAAGAAATAACAATCATAAATGTATATGCACCTAACCAGGATGCCCCAAATTACATGAGGTAAACACCTGCAAAACTGAACAGAGAAACAGATGTTTCTACAATAATAGTTAGAGACTTCAATACACCACTGTCATTATTGGATAGAACATCTGGGCAGAGGATCAATAAAAAAACAGAGCTTGAATAATACGATAAATGACTAAACCTAATAGACATATACAGAACATTGCACCCAGAATTGCATGATATATATTCTTCTCAAGTGCTCATGATCTTTCTCCAAGATAGACCATATGTTGGGTCACAAAACAGATTTCAATAAATTAAAAAAGATCGAAATTATACAAAGCACTTTCCCTGAGCATAATGGAACAAAGCTGGAAATCAACAACAGGTGGAAAACAGGAAAATTCACAAATATATGGAGATTAAACAGCACACTCTTAAATATCAGTTGGTCGAAGAAAGAAATTGCAAGATAAATCAATAAATATCTCAACACTACTGAAAATGAGAACACAACATATCAGAACTGATGGGATGCAGTGAAGGCAGTGCTGAGAGGGAAATTTATAGCCCTCAATGCTTACATTTAAAAAGAAGAAACAGTTAAAAATCAGTGAACTAACTTATACATCTGGGGGAACTAGAAAAAAAAAAAAGAGCAAACTATGCCCAAAGCAAGCAGAAGGAATGAATAAGATCAGAGCAGAGATAAATGAAATTGAGAACAAAAAAACAATAGAAAGAATTAAAACCAAAAGCTGATTCTTCGAGAAGATTAACGAAATCAACAAATCCTTTGTTAGACTGATAAAGAAAAAGAGAGAGAACATACAAATAAATAAAATCAGAAATGAAAACAAGGACATCACTACTGGCCCCACAGAAATAAAAGAGATCCTAAGAGGATACTATGAGAAACTGTATGCCAACAAACCAGACAATGTAAATAAAATGGAAAAATTTCTAGAAACATATGAACAACCTACACTGATGCTAAATACAAGTACTTAACAAACCAATCATATTTAAAGAGATTGAATCAGTCATTAAACAATTCCTCAAAATGAAAAGCCCAGGATCAGACAGCTTCACAGGTAAATTCTACCAAGCACTCAAAGATTTAATACCAATCTTATTGAAACTCTCCAGAAAAAAATTAAACAGGAAAGAACACTACAAAACTCATTCTATGAAGCCAATATCACCCTAATAACAATGCCAGACAAAGTTATTACAAAAAAAGAAAATTACAGGCCCATTTCCCTAATGACTACAGGTGCAAAAGTCCTCAACAAAATACTCAGTAATCGAATCCAACAATACATTAAAAGAATTATTCATCATGATCAAGTGAGTTATATACCAGGCAAGCAAGGGTGGTTCAACATAAGAAACTTGAACAACATAATACATCATATTAATAAATCGAAGAAAAATCACACGATCATCTCAATTGATTGAGAAAAGGCATTTGACAAAACACAACATCTTTCTTGATAAAAAGTACTCGAAAAGATAGGAATTAAAGGAAACTTTCTCAACATTATAAAGGGCATATATGAAAAACCAACAGATCACATCCTATTCAATGATGAAAAACTGAAAGCTATCCATCTAAGACTGGGAACAAGACAAGGATGCCCACTGTCATCACTATTGTTTAAAACAGTGCTAGAGTGTGAATATTCTCGCTGTCCTAATTTTGTGATAATCAGGGTAGGCTAAACATTCACTATATTAGAAACCATGCATGTGTCCCCAGACCTAGTTTTTTCCCCTAGGTCTGGTTTTTAGAATGCTGATGATAAACTAAGCCTGAGTTATTGTATGACCATCCTGTATGGGAAATGACTGTAACTCTAGGTATCTTTGGTTAACCTTAAGAGATATAGCAGGGAGGCGGATGTGACTCAAATGGTTGGGCGTCCATCTCCCATATAGAGGGACCTGGGTTCGATCCCTGGGACCTCCCGGTAAAAATTAAAAAAAAAAAAGAAAAATATAGAAGGCGCGTGGGCCACCAGGCTCTGTGCGCGGGTGCGCCACCAGGCCCCACGAGCAGGAGAGCCCCCCAGGCCCCACACACAGGTACACCACTATGCCCCATAAGTGGGTGAGCCCCCCAGGCCCTGCGCACAGGTGTGCCATCAGGCCCCGTGCACAGGTGCACTGTCAGGCCCCGTGAGCCATGAAGCAAGATGATGACGTAACAAGAGAGTGACACAAAGGGAGAGCCAAGATGAGACATGCCGAAAAACCCAGAACTAAGGTGGCGCAGGAGGTAGGATACCTCTATCCCACGTCAGAGGTTCCAAGGACCGAATACCAGTGAAGATAGGAGAAGGATGAGAAGAGAGGGCATGAAACGGACAGAGAGAATTGCTCAGCGAATGGACAGAAAACAGCAAAAACGGGGGGGTGGATAAAAGTAAGTAAGTAAATAAATAAATCCTTAGAAAAAAGAATATACAATCTATTGTAACAAATATACCACACTAATCAATGATGTTGTTAATAGGGGAAAATGTGAAAGGGAGGATGTGGGGTATATGGGAATCCCCTACATTTTCAATGTAACTTTTATGTAATCTAAAACTTTTTTAAAAAAAGAAAAAATTACATGGGAAAAAAATAGAGTGCTAGAAGTTCTAGCTAGCATAATTAGGCAAGAAAAAGAAATAAAGGGCATCCAAATTGGAAAGGAAGAAGTAAAACTTTCACTATTCCCAGTTGATATGATCCTATACCTAGAAAATCCTGAAAAATTTATAACAAAGCTACAAAATCTAATGAACAACATGCAGTGCAACCATGGTGGTAGTATGCAATGACCCATGCACAAGCGATGTGGAGGAGGATGTCTCGCAGATCATCTTTCCCAAAGACTTTGAAGCATCTTAGACACTTCTAAATTCAGAGATTCAAATGCTGCTGGAGCATTGAAAGCAGCAGAATGAGAGTGCAGAGGATGAACAGGAACTCTCTGGGGTCCTCATGAAGACTTTAAACTACACAGCTCATTTCAGCCTGTTCGAGAACAGAGAGACCATTGCCAGTATCTGGAGCTTGCTGCTCCAGGAAAAGCTTTAAGTTTGACTTGGGCCTGTTTAGCCAACCTTTGCCCAGGGACTGACAAGGAGTCCAAGGCTCTGATCCCAAGCCTGGAGGAGTGGTCTGAAGATGACGAGCTGCAACAGATCTTGATAATACCAAAAGAGTAGCTTTCAATATTAATCTGCAAACCTTACTGCAGCACAGAGGTTGGGGCAGAAACTCTATTCCAGAAAACACATGGGTTTCCTATAGCTAGGACTACACAGCTTAGTCCTGGTTTTGTTGCCATCTCAAACCGGATTCTTGGACCCTGGTGACCATGTAGTCTTGAAGGGGTCTTGCAGTGGGTCCTATGGCCTCCTGAGAGTGCTAAATCTTCTCCAGCCTCTAGGAAGGCTGAGGTGGGATGATTGGACCATAAACTACACTACTGACCACCTCATACCATGGTATTTGGTCTCTGTGTGTGTTTTGTTTTGTTAATTTAGAGAAGCCATTATTAGCCTCTGTAATCAAACCCATGTCTCTGCATTATTTTTATATTTCATGTTTAAATTTCAGAATGTTTATAGTTTTGAAACTAGGCTAGATCATATAAAACAGGTTTGGGGAAAAGAAGAGTCTTACGTAGATGCAAAAGGAAAAATTAAACCAGACCAGTATGTTTGCAGTTCTTAAAGAAAGGATGACTGTTAGTGACTGTGAGAGTGCCTTGGTACCATTGGGCCTAACCCAGGAGGCACAGAAGAAGCTCACCATGGAAAGTGGTTCCACCTGAAGACAATGGTGCTGTGTGTTATGGAGCCCATAGCCTTGAGGTTAGGCAGGTACTTGGCCTTTCTCTTGGACTGTGAATTTGGAGTAGGTGGTCCTGAAACACCCATTTTGTTACCACAAATTAAAACTTTTCCTTCACAGACCAGACTTTGTAGGTCTGAACACTTAGAAGTCTCTTCCTCTTCCTCTTAGAGGGCATCCAGTCTAAACTCTGGGCTTGCTAGTTAGTAACAGGTGTTCTTCAATGGGGGTGATTTGGAAGGAGCAAGTCTATCCTTTCCTGAGAAAGGTGAAGCTGCTTGCTCCAAGGTAAGTTTGGTGAAACTCTGAGAGCTTTACATTCTACCTTTGTTTTTTCTGAAGGGAAACAGGCCTGTTTTCTTCAAATCTGGGGGTTGGTGGGTAGGTTTGGAGCATTTGCCAGCTGTATATGAATTCATGATCCAAGGAAAAGGCTAGGGAAAAAACACAGTTGGTTTTAAAAGTCATGATAGTTTTGTCAGCTGCTGGCTTAGGCAAAAATAAAATTTTATCTTTATAAGTTCATGCTCTTTCTGAAATAACATGGTTCCTGAGTTACCAATATTCTTGATCAGTGTTTAGGGAAATAATCTATCTTTTTTCCCTTGGGCAATTTGATTCTCAGAGCCTCAGTGTTCTCAGCTGTAAAATGTGGACAATAACAGGACTTACCTGCCCCAAGAATGTTTTGAAAAGATTTAATGAGAAAATTATTATAAAGAGCCTAGTGGTATTTGACGCATAGTATGTCTTCAGTTAAAGTTAGCTGTTAATAGTGTGTCAGTCAGGTGAACAAGTATATAAAGATGGTATACTAGGAAGTACAGGACCTATATGCAGAAAACTACAAAACAATGCTAAAAGAAATTTTAAAAGACCTAAACAAATGGAAAGACATTCCGTGTTCATGGATTGGAAGAATAAATATCGTGAAGATGTCAATCTTGCCCAAACTGATTTATAGGTTCAATGCAATACCAATCAAAATCCCAAGAGCTTACTTTACAGAATTAGAGAAGGCAATTACTAAATTCATCTGGAAGGGTAAGTGCACCTGAATAGCCAAAAGTATTCTAAAAAAGAAGAGCAATGTGGGAGGAATTTCACTGCCTGACCTTGAAACATATTACAAAGCTACAGTGGTCAAAACAGCATGGTACTGGCATAAAGATAGACACATCGATCAGTGGAATAGAATTGAGAATCCAGAAATAAACCCTCACCTATACAGTCAACTGGTTTTTGACAAACCTACCAAGCCCACGTTGATGGGAAAAAACAGTCTCTTCCACAAATGGTGTTGGGAGAACTGGATATCTATAACCAAAAGAATGAAAGAGGACCCCTATCTCACCCCCTATACAAGAATCAACTCAAAATGGATCAAAGATCTAAATATAAAAGCCAGGACCATAAAACTACTAGAAGAAAATGTAGGGAAACATCTTCAAGACCTTGTAGTAGGTGGTGGTTTCTTGGACCTCAAACCCAAAGCACGTGCAACAAAAGAAAAAGTAGATAAATGGGACCTCCTCAAAATTAAAAACTTTTGCACCTCACAGGACTTTGTCAGAAGGGTGAAAAGGCAGCCAACTCAATGGGAAAAAATATTTGGAAAGCACATATCTGATAAGGGTTTAATATCCAGGATATATAAAGAGATGTTACAACTCAACAATAAAAAGACAAATGACCCAATTAAAAAATGGGCCAAAGACTTGAATAGACATTTCTCTGAAGAAGAAATACAAATGGCATAAAAACACATGAAGAAATGCTCAACATCACTCATGATTAGGGAAATGCAAATCAAAACTACAATGAGATATCATTTCACACCTATCAGAATGGCCACTATTAAAAAGACAGAGAACTACAAGTGTTGGAGAGGATGTGGAGAGATAGGAACACTTCTTCATTGTTGGTGGGAATGCAGGATGGTACACCCACTATGGAGGACTGTTTGGCAGTTCCTAAAGAAGTTGAATATAGACTTGCCATGTGACCCTGCAATACCACTACTGGGTATATACCCAGAAAAACTGAGAGCAGTGACACGAACAGACATCTGCACACCGATGTTCATAGCCACATTATTCACCATTGCCAAAAGTTGGAAACAACCCAGGTGTCCATCAACAGATGAATGGATGAACAAACTGCGGTCTATTCACACGATGGAATATTATGCAGCTGTAAGAAGAAATGAAGTCATAAAGCATATGACAACATGGATGAACCTGGAGGACATTATGTTGAGTGAAGCAAGCCAGACACAAAATGACAAATACTGTATGAATGCATTACTATGAACCAAATATATTGTGTAATATATTGTTTGATTAAAAAAAAAAAAATTTACATGTATCCATTACATTTAATTGAGAAATGTATATATTTATTCATCTGTGTTTACTTTTTAGTTTTTAATTGTTTATGTTTTCAATTATTAAATGTACAAAATAAAGTTAAAAAAAAAAAAAGATGGTATAGGGCAGTTTGCCTCTCTAGAAAGAAAGTACTACAAGAACTTGGTAGTGTGGCAACTGAATCTGCTATCAGACTATCAAAATAAACCAATAGCATCCTAAAAATAATAATAATAAAGTTAATGAACGAGTTCAGGAGAGTGGCAAGATACAAGATTAATATGCAAAAATTAGCAGTGTTTCTATACACTAGTAATGAGCAATCTGAGGAGGAAGTCAGGAAAAAATTCCATTTACAGTAACACCTAAAAGAATCCTATATATAGGAATAAACTTAAGCAAGGATGTAAAGCACTTATATTCAGAAAACTACAATGCATTGCTAAAAGAAATCACAGATGACTTAAATAAATGGAAAAATATTCCATGCTCATGGATTGGAAGACTAAATATTGTTAAGATGTCAATTCAACCCAAATTGATATACAGATTCAATGAAATCCCAATAAACATTCCAACAGCCATTTTTAAAGAAATGGAAAACCCAATTATCAAATTCATTTGGAAGGGTAAGTGGCCCTGAATAGCCAGAAACATCTTAAAAAGGAAGAATGAAGTTGGAGAACTCTCACTTCTGGACTTTAAATTATATTACCTAACTACAGTGGTAATAACAGCATGGTACTGACATAAAGATAGACATATAGACCAATGGAATCAAACTGTTGGTTCAGAAACAGACCCTTACATCTACAGTAAAGTGATTTTTGACAAGGCTGTCAAGCCCACCCAGCTGAGGCAGAACAGTCTATTCAACAAATGATGCTGGGAGAACTGGATATCCATATATCCAAAAGAAAGAGGACCTAACTCACACCTTATATAAAAATTAACTCAAAATTGATCAAAGATCTAAATATAAAAGCTAGAACCATAACACTTCTAGAAGAAAATGTAGGGAAACATCTTCAAGACCTGGTGGTAGCTGGTGGTTTCTTAAACCTTACACCGAAAGCATGAGGAACAACAACAAAAAAAATGGATAAATGGGACCTCCTGAAACTTAAAAACTTTTGCAATTCAAAGAAGTTTGTCAAGAAGATGAAGAGGCAGCCCACTCAATAGGAGAAAATATTTGGAAACCAAATATCTGATAAGGGATTGATTTCCATGCTATATAGAGAGATCATACAACTCAACAATAAAAGAGCAATCCAATTTTAAAATGGGCAAAAGACTTAGACATTTCTCCAAAGAGGAAATACAAATGGTAAAAAAGCACATGAAAAAATGTTCAATATCACTAGCTATAAAGGGAATGAAAATCAAAACTACAATGAGATATCATCTCATACCGCAGAGAATGGCCATTATTAAAAAAGCAAAACAATAAGTGTTGGGGAGGATGTGGAGAATAGGAACACTCCTTCACTGTTGGTGGCAATGTAAAATGGTGCAGCCTCTGTGGAAGACAGTTTGGTGGTTCCACAGGAAGCTAAATATAGAACTGCTGTGTGATCCAGCAATCCCTGTACTAGGAATAAATCCAGAAGAACTAAAAACAATGACACGAACAGACATTTGCACACCGATATTTACACATCATAATTCGCAACTGCCAAAAGACGGAAACAACCCAAGTGTCCATCAACCAATGAATGGATAAACAAAATGCGGTATATATATATGATGAAATACTATGCTGCTGTAAAAAGAACTGAAATTGGGATAGATGTGATAACATGGATGAACCTTGACGACATTATGCTGAGTGAAATAAGCCAGTCACAAAAGGACAAATATTGTATGGTCTCACTAATAAGAACTAAATATGAAGAATAAACACATAGAGTTAAAACCTAGAGTATAGGTTACTAGGAGATAGCATGAGGGCTGAGAAGGGGTCCTGATGCTTAACATATATGGGATTTTTAATTAGCTTGACTGCAAAAGCATGGAAATGGATAGAGTTGATGGTAACACATTATAGTGAGTATAACTAACATGGCTGGTTTAAAAACAGGATTATGTTGAAAGGGGTAGTCTAGGGATGTAAATGTCAATTGAAAGAAAGCTAGAGAATAATCTAGGGACTGAATAATATAATAAACCTGGAGGTGGATTGTGGTTAATAGTACAAATATAAGAATGTTCTTCTATTACCTAGAACAATAGTTACTATTACAAGGTAGTAAGAATATAGTGATGCATGGAAAAAATATAATTAATGTACAACTTATGGACTATAGTTAACAGCAATATTGTAATATTCAATTGTAATGCATCAATGTTAAAGAAGGTACTACATCAAAGCTAAGGGTCAATAATAGGGGGTATGGGATTTTTTTATTTTGGACTAAGGAAAATCTTTAAAGGTTTACTGGGGCAATAACTGCACAACTCTGTAATGAAAATGAGAGCCACCAAGTGTATACTTTGGATAGACTGTACATGCAAGAGACTGTATAACACAGTGAACCATGTGGTGGAAGATGGACTGTGGTTAACAGCACAAATATGAGAATGTTCTCTCATGAACTATAACAAGTGTACAATACTAATACATGGTGTTAATAATAGCAGGAGTATGGAAAAAAATATACCAAATGTATGCTATAGACCATAGTTGGTGGTAATAGTTCTGATGATGTTTTTTCATAATCAGTAACAAATATTTCATAACGATGGAAAGTGTTGGTAGAGGGGTATTGTATGGGAATTCTGCACATTATGAATGATTGTTTTGTAAGCTCACAACTTCTCTAATAAAAAATAAATATTAAAAAATTTTTGCAAAAATGTACACAGTTCCTATTTGGAATGATGGATATGTTTTGGTAAGGGGTCATGGTGATGGTAGCACAACATTATGAATGCAATTAACAGTACTGAAACATGTATCTGAATATGATTAAAGAGGGAAATGTTAGATTGTACATATGGTAACAGAATAAAAATGTTTTTAAAATCCATGGAACTGGGAAGCGGCTGTGGCTCAATCAGTAGGGCTCCCGTTTGCCATATGGGAGGCCCCGGGTTCGGTTCCCGGGGCCTCCTGGTGAAGGCAAGCCTGCCCGCACGGCGTGGTTAGCTGACCCAGCGAGCACAAGCAGCAAGGGGGGAATAAATGAATAAATAAATAAAATCTTAAAAAAAAAAAAATCCATGGAACTACAATACAGAAACAGTGAACCCTAAGTTAAACCATGGACTTTAATTGATAGTATAATTATAAAAATGTACTATCATCAACTGTAACAAATGTTCCACATCAAAGCAAGGTGTAGGTCATGGAGTGGTATATGGGAATCCGGTTTTTATGCATGATTGTTCTGCACATCTATAACTTCTCTAATAAAGAAAAAAGAAAAGAAAAATCCCACAAAGGAGTATTTTAAATATGGGAATCAAATTAAGAAGCTCAGTAGAAAATAAATAAATAAATAAATAAATAAATAAATAAATAAATAAATAAATAAATAAATAAATAAA